>OZ010579.1:108848586-108918370 GCA_963932145.1 Acanthosepion lycidas
TTATTACATGATCACACATCAAAAAACCATATGATTACATTTGATTACATGATCACACATCAAAAAACCATATGATCACATTTGATTACATGATCACACATCAAAAAACCATATTAACACATTTGATTAAATGATCCCCCATTAAAAACCATATGATCACATTTGATTACGTGATCACACATCAAAAATCATATCATCACATTTGATTACATGATCGCACATAAAAAAAACCATATGATCACATTTGATTACATGATCACACATCAAAAAACCATATGATCACATTTGATTACATGATCACACATTAAAAAACATATGATCACATTTGATTACATGTTCACGCATTAAAAACCGGATGTCATATTTGATTATATTATCATCCATTAAAAACCATATGACCACATTTTTCGTTACATGATCAGATATTAAAAACTATTTTATCACATTTGATTACATGATCACACATTAAAAACCATTTGAAACCATTTTGAAAATATCCGACTGGAAGGTCCTGCAAATTGGTATATCTTAATAAAAAAGAACCATTCTTTGCGGCAGAAATAAGCCTCGAATGTTAGAAAGTGGGTCAAGCTGAGAGCATTTTAGTATATATAGATATACTGTTAAAACTGGATTTTGAGTAATGATGTTGCTTGATTGAACTACAAATATTGGATAGTGTAGACGTGGCTTTTGAATCCTGATGGAGACTCCTCCTATATGACAGTCAATGCTGGACAATCTCCCCACAAAAAAGACAAAATTTATTAAGCTATACAAAGGACAGTAAATTGTGAGGAGCCATCAACGCCAAAGTTCTTAATGGATGCGGGACAAATATGAAAAAGAAGAGACTTAACATTATTTTGTCAAGATGCGGCAAAGTTGGGCGCAGGAAGAAAGAAAGAAATAAAGAAAGAAAGAAAGAAAGAAAAAACAGAAAAAACAGAAAAAAAGAAAGAAAAAAGAGAGAAAGAAAGAAAGAAAAGAAATAAAGAAAATGAATGAATGAATTTTATTTTATTTATTTATTTATTTTTTATTTCATTTTTGTTTTTTAATTTTTTAAATCACTAATTCATTCCTATTTCTTCCGCAGCCTGTTTGTAGTAAGTAAGGGATGCCTACGATTTAGCATATGTACCTATATTTTTGTGTGCAATTTTATTCTTATATTTGCACGACAAAAACTTACTAATAAGAACCTGTTATTATTTTCCTTTTGTCGAAACAATGTTTTTACTTTCTTAGGATGAGGCTCCCGCGTGGGCAGTCACGTGTTCTTCTTCATAGTTACGCTAAGCAGTTCTTGAAGTGGTCTCATCGGGAAGTCTCTCTTTATCTAGCCCCATATGACGAACTGGGTCAGATCTTGCGATAACACAGCTTAGATTCCCGTTCTTATTTCGCAATCTTTTGCATGAAGAATGACATCTCATAAGTAAGTGGAAACCAGCACAGAAAAATCGACTCATGAAAAAGAAACGATAAACGGCAGAACGAATTTATTAATAAATAAATAAAAAATCGTCGGTGCAACTGTTTAGTAAATAATTTTATTTTAAAAAAACCGCATGAGGGGATACTTTAAACTGAGATATTAAAACTTTTCTTGATGCAATATATATATATATATATATATGTTCGACCTAAAATGACTCGGGACTTATACTAAGTTGTTAGCTCACATTTTCAAAGAGCTTCTGTTTGTGAATAACATTTTAGTAGGCGACGCCCTTCTCTGCTAAGACCACAGAACTTTTCGGCTCAGAAATAAGTTTGGATAAAACTGGCATTCTACATCAGTGTGCATCACGAGAGGAATGTCACTTACCTTTCATCTGCTTCATCCATTTTTTTTTATCTGCCGTATCCATTCACAACGTGGGTGATCACGGTTTTCCGCTATAAACATTTTTGTGGGTACACGTGTTTGTGTATATATATATATATATATATATATATATATATATATATATATATATATATATATATATATATATATATATCACCAGCTTTTTTCTCAGTTGTGGAGAAGCGCTCTCAATGTGTGCGGACTGTCAGAATTTTGTGTCGAAGTGTTAAGTTGGTGTTTTGCATTGGAGTTGGAGTTTACATTTACCAGACAAGATGAACATATATAGAAAAATACATTTTATGCATACATCTAGAATATAGGGCTTAGATTTATAAATGTAGCTAATGACAGATTCGGAGACTTAGATCTAAGAATGTTTTCAATAATTTTACAATGTAAAGTAGAGAGCATTAACAAAATTTGCATGCGAATAATACTGAACAGGTTTTAGCCAATAGTCAGCGTGGATCTGAGACTGAAAACGCTATATAATAACAGCTTTTTCTCGGTCGTGGGGATGTACTCATGGCGTGCGGAGTTTTGCTTTACTTAGAAAACCCATAAACCTCATATATATTTTTTCTCAAACAGTGAAATTAATAACAACCGGCCTAGATTGAGAAGTCTTACTAAAGAAAAATTATGCCTTCGATAGGAATTGAACTTGCGTCCTTTTATTTTCCATTAGGAATCCACTTTTTAGATAAAAGTAATCAAACCAGTAGCGGCACGCTACTGGTTTGATCACTTTATAACTTTATAAGAAATAATGTCGGAAAAGATATTCTTTCAAACATTACTGTTGTTTATGTTCTAGAGTCTCAAGCTGAAGATTGTAGATAATGAAATGCAGAAATGCTGACTGGAAATGTACTTTCCTTAAAGAGATAAGTCAGACATTGTTTTGTTAAGCTGGTCTCCTTGGCTAAAAGAGAAAATGAAAATATTGACGAGATAAAAAATGCCTTAAGAATGTCACAAAGAGATCATACTTATTATAAAACCCAGTGCAGTGTGTGTGTGTGTGTGTGTGTGTGTGTGTGTGTGTGTGTGTGTGTGTGTGTACGTTTATATATTGGATCGGATTTCCTACATTTTTCAACCGATTTCAACAAAACTTCACAGGACTACGTAAAATTACCTTACGGCGGTTTTTAACAGCACCAAAAATTGAAAAAAAAACAATTGTTTTTGCACGAAATCAATTTGAAAACACGATTAAGAGGCATCGCGAGAATGAAACGGGGACAACTCATCGAGTTATATTTATTATAAAACCCAGGTTGTTTGTTTGTTTGTGTGTGTGTGTGTGTGTGTGTTTGTTCGTTTATATATGGGATCGGATTTCCTACATTTTTCAACCGATTTCAACAAAACTTCACCTTTTTATTTTTGGCAGGGAGTGTTTCTTATTGCCTTGCACACTTTTTTCTTTATTTTTACATTTAGAATGCTTTAAAAATTCCATTTACAAGACAATTGTTTATAATAAAATTCTATTCTATCGGTAGACTCATAACAATTGAAAACAATGTTTTTGTTTGAGTTTGGGTTGGACCAATTCGTAAAAAAAAAAAAAACTAATTAAGACATGTGTTTCCGTCAACCTTAAACAATAATCTTTGTCAATTTTATTTTTCAGTCTTTATGATGGTCGATACTTGATCTATCTCTTACTGTTACATCCCCGGGCAACGCCGGGCGCTACTGCTAGTCAGTATATAAAACAAAGAAGTACATGAAAATTGATTTCTTAATTTATTTTTAATGATGAATATAGCTACATTGGAAAAAGGTCTGAATGCTGTGTTAGAAGTTGGATCTTTCATTGAAACAGTCTGCCAACATGGTTTAGAATACAACACGATAAGATGGAGCGATTTTGGTCAATTATTGTACGCAAATATGTAATTATTGTCGTATTTTTGAAAGCATATCGCCCAAAACAAGGCCAGAGTGCTACTATCTCGCAAGGGGTTACAGGGAGAGCAAGAATAAAGAGGGGTGTTTGGGAAAAGGATAAAGAGAAGGACGGGGTTCAGGATCAAGGAATCAGAAGATGTCGATTGACATTACATTTGAATATTTGAAGATTATAGCTATCAGGGAAGCAAATAAGAGGAAGGGAGTTCCACTGTGGGGAAGTGCAAGATAAAAAGCTGCTGGAGTAGAAGAGACGGCTATATTTAACAGTTTCGACAGTGAAAGTGTGGGGCTGAGATGCCAATCTAGTAGCTCGCTTAAATTCATGCAGTTAGAAACCATTGAAAATAGCTCCACAGGGCGGTTGCTATAAAAATACTTGTAGAAAAGAAAGAGGGAAGCCACAGCATGTCTGTGAGAGAATGACTGTAGACGAGATGCCATGTCATGACCTATCACATTGTATATCCATTTCTGGAGCACCAGACCATATATGGCAGCACTATTCAATGCAAGGACGAATGGTTGATTTGTAGATTTGAAGGATGGATTCAGGCGAGAAAAACTTTCTGGTCCGACACAATGAACAAACTTCCCTTATGGTAGATGAAGCTATAGATTCAATGTAGTTGTTCCACCTCAGGTCAATGGAAAGCGTGAGACCAAGCAGGCACAGAGAGGCGCTCTCGTGGAGTTGGGAATCAGCCATTCTGATTGGAGGCTGGGAGAGTCCTCTATGGTGGTTAAATGAGAACAGTTCCGTTTTAGAGGCATTAAAGTTTGCAAGTCATTTCCTGCCCCAGTCAACCACAGATTGGAGTTCCTTTTCGAGACCAACGTCCAGGTTAGTTTTCTCAGCGATACCAGATTTGCTATTGAGACAGGAGTAAATAATAGTGTCATCTGCATAGATGACTACTTGGGAACTGATGACATCAAGAAGATCTTTGATGAAGATCAGAAACAGTGTAGAGCCCAGGATAGAGCCTTGGGGAACACCAGCGTTCGTATGAAAGAAACTGGAGGAGAACCCGATTAGGACGACCTTCATTTCACCGTTTGATAGGAAGTTTATTATTTAAGATAATGTTTCTATACTGAGCTTCACCTAATACAAGGTGCAAGAACCACTCGTTGTAGAAAGTTACTGAATGTCACAGAAAGTCGAAGGAAATAAAAAAGAGATAAAATGACTGAGTAATAAGCTGGAAACTTCGATTGACCAACAATCGAATTTAAACAGAATGAAAAGAGGCTATTATTGGGTTTGTTTTCTACGGTTTATCAACCCTTTTCAGGTCATTAAAATCAGAAAGTATTTTTTTTATACTGTAAGAATCTCTTTTCTTTTTTTTCTATTTTTTTCATGTGGAGGTTTAGATAATAATGATTTAGTGATACAAGCTGGAAGGAGGAGAAATTGTGTTATCTTTACTAAGGGAATTTGGGCTTAAGTGAATATAACGAACCCAACCGGAATTGGAACTCGCCTCTCCGATTGACAATACCGAGCAATTATTCATTACACCACCTACACATGCAAGCTTACAGCACTTGGTATTCCCAAGCGGTCACCCACATAGGTAGTGACCAAGATCGACGTTGCTTAACTTTGGTGATCATACGGGAACCGGTGTTTCAACGTTATATGGTCGCAATCCATTGAAAAATGGTTAAATATCAACACGAAATCAACGAGGCCCTTTACTTTAAAGTAAACATCACAAAAAGAAACATGTTAGTTGGGCGAAATTGATTTTTCAGTACTTTTTATGTTTAAATTTAGGAATGCAAAGCTACATTGGATTGACATTATGGTTGGACTATAGGTTTGAGATTTCAAGAAAATCGTCAACTAAACACAGCAACAGGTGGATTAACGTTTAAGGGTAACAGTATTTCAGGCAGTAAAATTAACTCGCTTCAACGATATCTAGATAAACACAGATCATTTTCGGAATGGTACTGATCACAACGAAGAATTATTGGACTAAATTCATACGAGGTTATGGTCCTTCACATTTTGTAAAGTTAATTATTGCTCACCTTGCAAAAACGAAAAAAGAACCTTAAAAGACACCAAATTGAATGGATCTCATTTCATCTATATCTATAAATGTGTGTATGTATGTATGTATGTGTGTGTGTATGTATGTATGTATGTATGTGTGTATGTATGTATGTATGTGTGTATGTGTGTATGTATGTGTGTATGTATGTATGTGTGTATGTGTGTGTGTATGTGTGTATGTATGTATGTATGTGTGTATGTGTGTATGTATGTGTGTGTGTGACTGGATGTTGTTTATGCATTTCCAGATTTCATCCGATTTCAATTAATTTTTTTTTTTGACAGATAATTCTTCAGTGCCAGTTTAGAGTCCAAATTGTTGGCGACAATGGCTCTCCACTACTTCCTGTTCATTATAACTCTCAGCAACGTTTTACTATTTACTATCTGTTCTTGGATATATATCTTTCATAAAAACTTTAATAGTTTAAATTATTACAATAATATTATTTGTTAATATACAGTTCCCTTTTCAGGGCCATTCCCCCCTCATTCAAATTGTTAAACCGCCATTTGGGGATGTGCCTCAGTTGTACCCTATTGTTGTTAGGGTGAGCAGACTTTAAACTTTAAACTTCTCCAAGTGAACGGCAAAAATTCCCAGTTATGATAGAGCCGGGCAAAGTCGGGTTATGCTGCTAGTGTGGATATAAATCCAACATAAACCGATCCATCGTTAGAATAGCAAAACAATATTCAATCAAATATCTTTGGGAAGCGATAAAAATGTTATTAAAGTTGATAGTGTAGAAGAAATTGACAAAATCAATGGTTGAAAGCATAAATAAAACCGCTACAGTGTCAAAAAGTTTATATTCAAATGTAAAATAATAATTTATTCAGTTATAGAGGATATTTCTAATGGGAATGGTAATATTAGCTGTTTCCTTATAAGGAAACACTCGACATTCATTGACCGAGCAGCCACTAATGTTGTTAGTTGGAATTTGTAAAAACAGATTTCTCAAGTCCTGCAGCTGTTATCGCTCTTTACAATAGTAATAGGGGTTTCCTTCCAAACCTTTGGTTTGAAGTAGTGGGGAATATCATTATTTTCTCTTCGACATCCATATCTATTTTATCTGTTGTTACTGTTGAAAGTGGTCAAGTGAGATGATTTTTATTATTTGGTACATTTCTTAGTGATTCTGTAGCGTCAGCTGACAAGGTTTGAATTTGTGCGGTTTTCGTCAAGACTTCACTCGCTCAAAGGCATTTTTAATCAGCGATCTGAGGAAGCGATTGTAAACAGTTGAAAGTGAAGATATTTTTGGTTAATCGAATATATGTCACTGTGACTTATATCTTTTGCATTTATTCACAAATAAATACTTACGTTGCACTTAATTGGTTTGTATAATGAAACAATTTATTATCAATATTCTTAATAAGGAAAGATATTTAAGTTGAAATTTCTTTTATAAATATAGATATATAAATATATATGTAGATATTCTAGCAGTATATTTCGCCATCGACTGGTGTTTCATTACTGGGAATTTTTGCTGTTCATTTGGAGTAGTTTAAGTTTAACGTCAGCCCACTCGAAAATCAATATTAGTAAAAACAATTAGGTGCAAGTGAAGCACATCCCTAAGTAGGGGGTTAACAATTTGAATCGTCGGTGGCCCAGAAAAGGGCCGTTTTTTGCGTTCGCAATCTTACAAGGAAGGAACCTCTTCCATCGACACTCATAATAATAATGATATACGATAATTTTTATTTACAATATAATTATTTTTTTAATTCTAATAATCTTTTGCGTTAGATTTCAACTCTCTAAATTGATTGTACGCTGTTTTTTTACCGACATTAAATTTTGTCTTTGATTTTTGCGCGAAGTGTAAAAAATCAGTTTTTTCGATTTTTCACCTTGAAGGTTGTAATTTTTTCGAGCCAATTTGAACTCAAAACTGACACTGAAGTATTATACATCAAAAAAAAAAATCATCGAAATCGGATGAAAACAGTGGAAACGCTTAAACAACATCCAATCACACACAGACACACACACTTTGAGAATTATAGATATAGATAAATATAACGATAGTCTAAGCTCGACTTAGATATGGCACAAGGCTGAAAGTATGGGGCACCCAGTGAGAATCGAATTCACTACTCAGTTGTAATTGATCAAGCAAGACAAGCTTTCTATCCATTACACCACGTCGATGTGCCCAGTCACTTTCCAAGCGTAGCTCAGATGTGGTACAAGGCCGAAAGTATGGAGCACCCAGTGAGGATAGAACTCACTACTCAGTCGTAAATGTTCTAGCGAGACAAGCTGGCTAACCATTACACCTCCTAGAATTGCCCTACACCGCCTAGAAGTGCCCTACACCTCATAGAAGTGTCCAAAGATATATATATCGAACTCAAGATAAGTAAAAAGTTCAAAAGAGCAAAAAGCACAGGGTGTCCTAGAAGACATGCAGGGAGTTAAAAATCGAGTAATTTCAACATCTTTTCATTAATCAAAAATAGTTTTACGCAGAATGAAAATTCAGTCATCGGAAACATATTTCCATTTAATTATGAAAAAAATATACAACATAAATATCTTCTATATTTTTACATTTTTAGAAAAAAGTCAATTCACCCCCAAACAAGGTAATAATACTACTAAGACGTAATGGGCTAGTGGAAGAGAAAGAAAATGAGAAGGAACCGGAAACCCAGTGCTAAAAAAGAAACAAAGCATAAACCTCTACTCCTGTTCAATTCATCGGAGTCAGGCTGAACCTAACTACATTCGCTCTTTTGATAGCATTCACCACAAGAGTGGTTAATAATACCTCTGGTTGAAGCCCTTGATATTCTGTTCTAATGTTATCTTTGAATTATTGAATTATCTGCCAGTTTATTCATGTATACACGTAAATTATGTATCCCTTAAAAATAATTAGGGGAAAACAGATCAGGAGAATGTGGTGGCCATAAATTTTTCGACCATGTATAAACCTTAATGAAATCATATCTCAGGTTTGTTCTGTTCTGCTGGATACAACAAAAAAAGTTTTAATTATGGCCTGATACTGCTTGCTTCATCTTCCTCTTCCCAAAAATATAATTCCACAATTTGTATCTTTGTTCAGTTGTGAATTTTTCCATGGGAAATTTCCTTAGGTTAATCGAGGTTCTGAAAAAAAAAAAAAGAAGAAAGAAAGAAAAAAGAAAGAAAAAAATCTGATATTATAACATTTTTAAATACCTATGTAATTTCTGAATGGACATAGCATTTCAATAAATCTGTCTATAAACCAGATCGATATCGATCGGTCTGTGTTCTAGACAAAAACCTACGCGTTTTGGAACATCCGAAAATAAATCATTTTTAGCGTCTCCAATATAAGCAACCAATTCTTTGAAAAGAAAGCCAGACGACGAATCATTAAAAATAAACGTTGCTCGTGTATAAATAATATTATTTCCAAAGATTAGCTTTCTTATGTTTTACCTGTATGTCAAGACCTTACCGAAGAGTGATGCTTATCTCGCAAGCTCTTGTCTTATCAGGGGAGCTGTGTTGTCGGATCAAACGGTTTAAGTCATTTTTTATTCAGCAAGCAGCCTTTGCTTTATAATTCCATCTTTCCTCATTTACTTTCACGATCGTTATCATTTCTGATCAATTTTTACAATATTTATTTGGTCTGTAGAATTCTTACAGAGAATTTCAATAGCTTGTTTCTTTACTCATAGACTCAAATATATACTCGTATATATAAGGGAACAAACTAAAAAAAATACTAACAGGAAAGGGCTAATGAATTGACCGAAATGCTTGGGAGAATGACTGCTTTGGGACAGCTTCTGCACACATACTAAACTGTAAGAAGGCTAGAAAAATGAAATAAAAATACTTATAAAATTTTCCTTGTCCGTCACGTTCAATAAAACATGTATAAAAGAAAAATTGCTGCCCATATATATATATATATATATATATATATATATATATGAAAAATTCGAATGCGTTTGACTAAATTGTTTCAGTTTCAGTTTATTGTTTAACAGTATATATATATATATATATATATATATATATATATATATATATTGCTGTGGTGTCCTCCCTCTAAATTGCCTATGTTGGACTCTTCCGCCTACTATAAGATTAGTAGGAAAGAAGGCCTTAGGGGAACAATCGAATAGATTGAATGCTGGGTCAACTGACACACACTCACTAGCCGTATAATACTTTACTGTTGTACTTATTTTTTAATATATGATATATCTGTAATATTTGTTTTGTTATTTCTTTAACCATTTACTTGGTCACAACATATTGGACACCACAACATATATATATATATATATATATATATATATATATATATATATATATATATATTTCCTTTCTTCCTCGTTTTGAATAAACATCCCACATTCTATTTCCCCCATTTTATTCCCTCGTCTTTTTTTCTCCCCCCCCCCCGACTAATTTTGAATCTACATATTTAACCATAATTTATGCTTAGATAAATTTGTTGTGCCTGGTAAAATTTTGAATACATTTTTTGCGAAAATGTTTAGTCTGATGATTTGAAACCGAAGGATCGGTTTTAATGAAATAAAACACTACAATGGACATTTAAATTCTCCGCTTTCGTAATGATTATTTGCTCTGTTATTACATTGAACTCTCTGGATCTATATCCTCTTTGGAATTATCCATATTGATTACGAAATAATATCATTTGTTTGGTTTGTTTGGTTTTACGGCATATCAACACCTCAATGTGTTATTTAATGCCAACATGATTTTTATTGCTGCTAATTTTTTTTTCAAATGTGTATTGCTGGTAATTTTCTTTTCCTTCAAAGATATATTGTTGGTAATATTTTTTACAAAGTATTTCTGGTATTAAAAAACATTTTTATACTTTTATAGTATTTTGACCTCAGTTTGGGGGTTAAATATTTACCCATAGCTGGGACCCTAACACGTGCTACCACCTCGGGTCAAGTTGGACCTGGGAACACCAGCAATTAAGAGGTGGTTCCACGCCTCTCAAAACCTCCTTTGATGTAGGACGTAGTTTATCGTCATACCCAGAACGGTTAATTCTATGTACATTTTTTCTTCGTTATCTTCTGATTTGACAGTGACCTTGTATATTATATTGTTTTACAAAAATATGCCATTTAAGGGACATTATTCCTTTGCTCTGAAGTTACAGGTGGGTTTGATTTGTGAGGGTGATTTGCTAGTTGTTTCTGCTGTGCTTTTTTTTTGTTATTTGTGTTAGGTTCTGGGGGCAACTGTAACTGATTTTTATTGTGCTTCTGTTGAATATGAAAGTCTTTATAAATGGGGAAGTGTTGGATATTATCCCTACGTTTATTTTTTATGTTTTTGTTGTGTGGTGGGTTAAACCATATAATCGTTGGGATAATACAATATGTAATTAGAATTTTAATCACTAATACTCTATATTAATACTCACCCTAGATCTCAAGTCAAACTCATCCATATAATCCATTGCTAAAAATGGTCGGATCTTTATATTACGTCTGACGTGATCCAAATTACCAAACTCTATCTTTACAAGAGTCAGATCAAACCAAAATGGGGTATTGCTGTCATCTCTGGACTGAAGCTGCTCAATACTCTCTTTTCACGCTTGACAAAGTTCAAATATGTTTACACGGCCTTGTGGGCGATCAGTTATTTTTCACCCTACATCTCCTTTCCCAAAGAAGCAACGGCGCAAGACTCTCGTTACTCTATTACTTTTTCTATGGCAAGTATTCTTACGAGTTATATTCTCTAGTTTCACCAGTTCATACATTTACAGCTGAGATCCTTCATGCTATATAAATTTGGGCGAATCAATCTCATTTTCTCTGTATTCCATTGGTAAGGAGGAAGTACATTCAGAGAGCCACCTCTTTGTGGAACAGACTCCCAAGATGATGATACAATCTTAACCTATCCATGTCTTTAATTGTTATCTATTTTACACGTCCTTATAATCTACATTTCTTCTTACGCCCATACAACTTCATTTAGTAAGCCTCTACCATTTGTGGATCTTTAGGCTTGAAATGCATGAACATTTAGCAACAAAAAAAATATGTTAATTTTGTTTTACATAATTACATGGTTGCCTAATCAAACACTTCCGTCCTGATGGTGTGTCGCCTTGACGTGATAGGACGGCTTGCGTGCTTCAATGATCCCCAGAGCTATGTGGGCGGGGGCTTCGGCTTTTAGCAGGTCCAACCAAGTACAACAGGTCTTTGGAGTAGGAGCTAGACGAAAGACACACCCTGGTCCTCCCGGTTGGGTGTTGTACTAACAAACTACTCCTTTAAAAACTGGCTTGTTACAGAAACCTCAACGATATCTTCAAAGAACAACATGGTCGAGGAAGAGCCCTCCAAAGTGGAGCGTATGCGTTATACGCTCCACTTTGGAGGGCTCTTCCTCGACCATGTGAAAATCCCCCCCGGGAAGGCAGCCGAGAAGCCAGCCGGGAAGGCAGCCGGGAAGATAACTGGCATGACATTGGCCGAGCTGAAGAGGATCGCCCGGAATCGTGTCTGTCGGAGAGGTGTTGCTGCGGCCCTATGTTTCCAAAGGAATTAAGAGGCATAATGATGAATGATATAATAAATGCAATAAAAGAAATAATAATTGCAAATATTTATTTTTATTATTATCTTTCTTCTTGTTAATGTATATTCAAAAGATGTCCATTAATTACGTAGTTTGAATATGTTGCAGTTTTTTGGGTATATAACTAGTGAGTTAGCTGAAATGACTTAACTCACTTTATAGTCCACCAATAGAAGGTTAACCAATCAGAAGACGTACAACATACAATCTGTCGTGTATAAAGGCGGCCATTTTGTTCACTCTACCCGAATGTCCAGCCCAGCTTGTCAGGCGAAGAGAAACAGAAGGCCGAACTATGCTCTGCTACTTTTATCGAAATATCCACTGCTAACCTGAACTACGTTTTCCTACTGTCTCCGAAATATTCACTGCTAACCTCTGGATTCTATACTCGAAGACGACTGTCAAAATGTCTAACAGAATATTATACAAAGAACCTTTCATATCGACCATTCTGATGGTGTGTCGCTTTGACGTGGTAGAACGGCTTGCGTGCTTCAACGACCCCCAGAGTTAAGTGGACGGATGCTTCCTCCCTTATCAGGTCCAAGCAAATACAACAGGTTTGTGGAGTAGGAGCCAGACGAAAGATTCACTCTGGTCCTCCTGGTCAGGGCTGTGCAGTAGGCTAACAACCTACTCACTTAAAAACTAGCTTGTTACTGAAACCTCAACGATATCTTCAAACGACGTGGACGAGGAAGACTCCTCCAAAGTGGAGCGTATAACGCGGTGCTGGTGAAAATCCTTTGGGATGACAGCTAGCACGACATGGCCCGAGCTGAAGAGGATCGCCCAGAACCGCATCCGTTGGAGAGGCGTTGTCGCGGCCCTATGTTTCCCAACGAATTAAGAGTCATAATGAATAATGAACTCATGAAATAATTGCAGCTACTAAAATGACGTTTATCGCAATAAGAAACATTTACGTATGTTAAGAAGTTAATATTGTTTCGGATTTTCTCTGGCCGATATGATGAGTTTTTTTTTGTTGTTTCTGGCTTATATATCATATTTACTTTCTCAGGCTTTCCAAATGCACGCCTTTTGAAATGACAGTCAGTTCACTCGCTGATGTCTGCAATTACTACTGCATTAACATTTATTTGTTTTCATTTTTCATTGTTTTATTGAAAGAGAAAAATTAATAATTTTTAAAGTTAGAATAAAATTAAAAAAAAAATTTTTAAATATAATTTCTGAAGGTTGTGTCTCATCGGATCTGTATTCTGCGAAGAAAGGGGAAAAAACATCTTTGAGACTCATCTTCTATTTCAAGCGGAAATCTGTTTTTCAATTGCTCCATACATCCGGCAACAAAGCCTCTGATAGAAAAATTGTAGGTTTTGTGCAGCATCTAAACAGCACTTAGATCTAGATGCTCCTATAGGTGTCAAAAATGGCGCCCATCACGTTCAGAAATATCCCGTCCTGGGTAAGATGGTAAACTACATCTGGCAGCAAGGACTCTGATCTAGAGGTTTTGAGGAGCGTGGAACCACATTTTAGTTGCTGTTGTTCCCAGATCCATCCTGACCCGGGGTGGAAGCACCTGTTAGGGGTCCCAGTTATGGGCAAATATTGAACCCACAAACAAAAAGCAAAATACCATGAAAGTATAAAAATACATTTTTATAGAAAAAATACCAGCAATATATTTTCATATAAAAAATACCAACAATATATATTTATACTAAAATTACCAATAATGCCTCTTTATAGTAGAATTATCAACAATACTTATTTATAGTAAAATTATCAACAATATATATGTATAGTAAAATTACCAACAATATCTATTTATAGCAAAATTATCACAAACACATTTTAGCTATAGTTGAAGGTATAAAATTGCGTTTAAAATATATTTAGTTAAACCCATAAAATTATGCTCGAAAAATTTACATTTCGGCATTAAATAACCCATAGAGATGTTGATATGCCGCTAAACAAAATCCACCACCAACGTCATTTGATCTAGGATTCAGTACTAATGGTCGTAATTTTTATTAGCAACCGTAGTATTCAGCTAACTATAATTGGTTATCTATGCCGTTGTATTTGAATGTCGTTTATTGTTCGCCATAGATCACTGTATATCCAGCCAATGAATCGATCTATTGATGTATAACTAGCGAGACAACTGTAGAAATTCGTGATTCGATTCTTTCAAATACAAATACGGAGACCCCAACTTTCATTTCCCATAGAACATTTTTTAAGATCATAAGTACTATACAAATCTTAAACTCAATTTTAATTCTTGTAAAGACATTTATTTAAAATAAATATATATTTAGCATGTTATAATTGGTTCACTTTGTCGTTGTAGACAATTTATCTCGCCAGAATCTACTTTACATATTTATAAGTCTACCATTCGTCTATGCTTTGAAGATTACTGCCAGATATGGTCTGGTACTCCTGCTTTACATGTAGATATTCTAAACCCAAAGAATCTGCAATGTTACTGGTCCTGATCTGGTATCTTGGTTTCACTCCCTTTCCCACCGCCGTAATGTAGCTTCCCTCTACTTTTTCTATAAATAGTTTCATAATAACTGTTCTGGTGAACTTTCCTCTATAGTACCTAGACTTATGAATTTAAGCCCAATACTAGATTGGTGTAAATGTCTCATCGTTTTTCAGTTGAAATGGCTAAATGTGACCGTAAGTTAAGAGTTTCTTCTCTCGCCCTCCTCACTCATGGAACACTCTTCTAGCTTATTGCTTTCCAGTCTTTCAACTTTGATCTTCAAAAATGTAATTATAATGTCAGTCGTTATTTTCTGTCTCCTTAATTCTTGTTCTTTTATTGTCCTCTCTCCTTAATAGTATCTTTGTGACGAAAGACATGACTTACATCAGAATTCGAAACGAGCGCGAGCATGTCTTGCTTGCAAAGTAATGACAAAAAGAAATATAGCCGCTATTGAAGACGCAATGCGCGCCGATCTCGTCCAAAACGGGACGATATTTGCACACATGCAAATTTCAGTCGTATTAGAACAGCATAAAGAGCGGGGTGCCAGGAGCACGAGTGAATCGGGAATCATTCGGCAGACTGCGTGCAATAGAGCTGGACGTACGAATTGACTGACGGACGGACGGACGGACGGACGGACGAAGAGGAAGTCGAAGTAGGTGCGGCTGTTTGGTGTCTGTTTCATAACTGCCCAGTGTAACGGCTGAGAAAGAGAGTCACGCAATCCATTTCCTTGAGGCGACTGAAGAAGAAGAAACAGCTGGCCTGCCGGCGAGTACAGCACTTTTTGACCCTCCCCTCATCACCATTGTTTTTTTCTACAGTTTTTCTCATATTCTCTAATATTCAGTAACCCACTTGCGTCTTAGTAACTTTATTGCCTTGCTTGGGGGTGGAAGTATTAAAAACATATAGGATTAATATAAAAAATAAACAGTAGTTCTCTTATTAAGCTTTTTTAGTTTGTTTTGATTTTGCCAAACTTCCAATGTTTGGAATTAAATTAGTTATTGGGACCAGCAAACAATTTTTTAACTTTGCCTCAGTCAATTCCAATTATTTGTTTTAATCAATTTCACGTCTGTATGTTTTTTTAAAACCAATACGAAATCGTGGAGAGCCATGATAGTTGCCCATGCCCTAAAGCACATAAATAAGGCTAACTTTTTTCAATCACAGTCGATATCATAGATTCCACAGCCGCGCTCCCCAATTAATTATGAATTCCGTAAACTTTTTGTTGGTTTTATAGTTGGCGCTTCATCAAGGCTACATAGCCAATCTCCGCTGAGCAAATTTCCTTCCTTCTAGAAAATGGTCACATGTTAGTGATCGCTACAAATTAATAATGTCAGAAGCATTTGGGATGGAGGAAATCTCCTCAAATTTCACTTTCAATAATCAATTTGTTCTCAGGTTTCCAACATTTCCTCAGAACCTGTCCTTGAGAAAGCCAACGTACCTCGCAATGCAAGAAAACATCTCCATACCTGAAATCTAATATTTCAGAAGACAGAATGTATGGACGTTAGAGAGAGGAATAGGCCGAGATACAAGCTACGAATCAAGCAAGTACAGATATTTAAATGTCTGGAAATTGTTAGAACCGATGTCGTAATATGTAACACCGAAATTCTAAGGCGTAGATGTGTAAAGAAAACGTCTTTCAGAAACGAAGCAAAGGACAAAAACTAAGTAGAATTGCGTTAAAACCAAATTAATAAGTGGTAAACTGTTATTTAATATAAGTCATAGAGAGCGTGCGATGGATAAATTGTCGGTCTGAATTACGCAAAAATGAGAATAACACTGGCATCTCATTTTAACAGATATATTTACCAAAATTATACAAAAATATCTTGAAATACTAAAGAGTAAACTTGTTAAATAAAATCGCCATTGCCTTCAAGCACGGCGTCCAGACAACTTCGGAATCTCATGCATCTCTTCTGGACGGTCTCATTGTATAACTTGGTAAATGCTGCCATAATCTTTGCTTTCAGTTCATCTTTGGTGATACAAGGAGTTTTGTTGATCTCTCACTCAACTGCATCCCACACATAATAACCAAGGAGGTTGCACTCCGAGGAGTTAGATCCCCACAGGTAAAGGGTGATGTGGTTGCAGAAATTATCTGACAACTATGACTGGGTTCTCTTGCTTGTGTGACATGGTGCAGAGTTCTGTTGCCAAACATAGGGTCTTCCACCTTCTTGACCCAGGGCAGCAATACCTTCCCAAGACACTTGATATAGGCCTCCGTGTTGACTCTGAGGCCCTCACCAACAAATTCGGGAGTTCTTTTCGTATAAGAACGATCAGTGAATCTTCCGAACTGCCGTACTTTCGTAATCACCATTAGACTCATCCAACTCTTTCTGAATCCTCTGCACTGTCCTCAGATTGACACTCAAACACTCCGAAATGTTCGTATTGGAGCTTCCGGTGTAAATCCCACATGTTGTTTCAAAATTTCTGGCGGAGTGCATTGCATCATAATGCTCTTTTTTCTCAGAGATGGTGCCCAACTGACCCTACTATACTGTGCAGCCCATAAAATCAAAATCAAGCAACGTGCATGCGCGAAATTAAAAATATAAAATGGCAACAGTTTACCCATCACAACCTCTGTGAGTATGTATATTATTATTATTATTATTATTATTATTACTATTATTATTATTATTATGAACTATTTTTATCACACCCTGTATATGACAGAGAAAAATAGAAGCACTTTGAAATTGTGGTTAGAATCAAAGAAAAGTGTTTTGAAGTTTTATACATTATCTAATCTATATGGTTGTGAATATTGAACAATCTCCTAATAGACTTGTAATGACAGAAATTTGCTTCTTTCGATGAGTACTGAGAATACTATGAAAAAAAATATGTGAGTAACGAGGACGTTTTAAGGATTGTGGAAACAAGGACACAAGTACTTGAAAACAGAAAGAGACAGTAAAATTTCTGCGACGCGTAAAAATGGAAAAACCAAACAAAATATCCGCTGAACTGACATAAAATATTATTCCTTATCTATGGCAGTGGATGCTGCGCGATTTTCTCAAAGATGGAGAGGAGACTTGAGACCATTAAAGATGTGGCTCTACAGAAAGATGTTGAGAATACCATCGACGTAGCAAGGGAGCAGCGAGAAAACTTTAAAGAAATTAAAAGCACGAGAAACAGTTTTACCTAGACTTACAAAGAGAAATATACATAATTAACTTCGGTGAATGGATGGCAGAACATCGACTGTGAGTGACGAATAGTCCTTCGAAGGATATTTTCGAAGGATATATTTTACATATAAAGATGGTATTTGAACGGAAACGGATGTGGTATAACTGATAGATATTAATACGATGGACAGAGAAATACTACGTGGCTAAACAAGTAAGTTTTAAGAATATTAGCTCCATGAAAATGTTACAAAGAAAGGTGTTCTGAATTGTTATATAGATTTTCGATATGACAATGAATGTTAGACAATCTTTTCTCAGATAAAAAATGACTTTGAGCGAATGGAGCCTATAGGTTTTAGAGAGGACCATCCTTCTTGAAATGACGGAAATGTGCTTATTTCGATGATTACTGAGAAAACGATCAACAGAGGACTTGAATAACGATGACGTATTAAGAAAAATGGAAAGAAGTACAAATGTATTTACAATCAGAAAGAGACAGTTGAGCACTCTTGGACATATAAAGGTGAAAGAGGTCATGACATAGAATTTAACACTAGAAGTATTATCACCTTGCTTGGGGTGAATTGATATTTTTTAAACAACCTTAAATCATCATAAAAATTCAGGACAAGGAATTGATAAACACTTCACACAACTCGGCTGCTCCGATAATTTTGTTTACCGGTATATCAACATCTCTATGGGTTATTTTATGCAGAAATGTAAATATTTTGTACTATTTCAGGGTAAACATGTTTTTTTTTTAGATATATATCATAAAATGTATTCTTGATATTTTGAATATATTGATGGTAATCTCTATCTATAAAAGGCAGGATGTGTGTGTGTGTGTGTGTCTGTGTAACGAATGCACGGCCGCAATTTTCGACGGATTTACACCAAAATGTACATGCACATGCGCCAAGGTAGCGGGAAGGCCAAGACCGACTTTGCATTTCCAACTCCGATCGATAGTGGAAATAATCGATTTTTTCATGCTTCTACGACAGTTTTCATGTAGTTTGCGGCCATTTTCTACTGGCCAGAGTGAGAGCCTATAGCTGGCTGCCACGAATAGGCAGGAAGATTCTATTGGCCAGTGTGAGAGCCAACAGCTGACTGACACGAATGTTAACTAGCATGCTAGCATGGAAAAAAAATCGATAGTTGCATTCATCACAAGTGGGAAAAATTTAAGTCTGCATGGCACTTTACTCCAATTGTCTCATTCGCTTGCTTACTCGACGTTGATTCTGATTCCGCAGAGCTGGGTTGGGTGTGAAAAGTATTGTTAACATTCTTTTTTCATTCGGTTTTTCCAGTTACGAGTCCTTTTTTAAAGCTGATCGTTTTGTGTTCATTTTATTTAGTTCTTTTTTCGTAACAGATTTAATGTTTAGTATAGAGCTTAGAAAAAATTCGCAGTGTGAGATAGGCAAGAAGTAAGGCATGTAGCAACATCAGCACGTCAAAGGGCACTCCTTTAAAGGAAAGGAAGGGCAAAAAATATTTTAAGTCAAGTGAGAGCGATTGCTGTATGAGTCGTACGATTTTTGAATCAAGCACGGGCAACGCCGGGCCATGCTGCTAGTTTTATTATAAAAATGTTTTTTTTATACTTTTTTCAGTGTTGTATTTTCTTTCTACTATAAAATTCATAATAGTTTTTTTTTTTGAGTATTTACCCATAGTTGGGACCCTATCAGGTGCTACGATCACGGGTTAGAGCGGACCTAGTAACAACAGTTAAGAGACATTTGCACGCTACTCAAAACCTCCAAACTCCTGATCAGAGTCCTTGCTGCCAAATGTAGGTTATCGTCATACCCAGTACAGACACACCTCGGTGTATGGTCCCGTTATAATAAATTTAGTAGAAGAGATAAGAAAATTGAACAGAGAATGCGCTGCGTCACGATGTAATTTGGCCCAACACCGGAGGATGCCACAAAATAAGAACATCAACCTATAAAACTTGAGTCATGTTCTTAAATAGTTTTATCAGATTGAGACTTTTAATATGGATGTCATGCATGGCGCCAAACACGTTCAGATATATCTAAACTGTCGTCTGTATCCAAAAGCTTTCTCAGGTTAAAATGACTTTGAGCGAATGAAGCCTGGATATCTTAGAGAGGATCATCCTTCTTCAAACCTCGTAAAATGTCGCTCCAGAATCTACCAAAGAATCGTACCAAATAATAGAAACTACATAATCTGGGGACTTTCAACTGCAGCGACAGCTAAAATGGATAGCACATGTAACTCAAAGAGAAAACGACATAATCATGATGTTGACATTCTACACAACTTCAAACAAAAGGTTAGGAAAGAAAGCTGCCATCAATACTAGAAAGAGAAACAACTAGCGGAACTGTAAACCCGATTTTCCTGAAAAATTGTTTTAACAGAAAGATTTTATAAATTTCAACCGTCATTAGCACTGGCTTTCGGAATGATTCCCTGTAAAGAAATGGCTAATATTATTATTACCATTGCCATTACAAATACATATTTAATTTATGTAATGCTAAGGAAAAGAAACATCAAAAGACATACCGCTGCTGCTACGGTGTTCCTATAACATTAATGGGTACCGGGGACACGCAAATCGTAAAGGAAAAATACAAATATTTATCATGTCTTGTAATTGCATAGATAGATCACTGGGAAAATATTCGGTACATTTCATGACTGTTTTGAGAGAATAATTTCATCGACTTTGCTTTAGATATCTTTATCACCAAAACATTGCAAATATTTGAAGATAAAGTTTTATAAATCTATTACTCTACTATTAGTCTGAATTATTTTGGTCATTTCTAAAGGAAATCCCAAAGATACCCTGGTCATCATTGCATATTTTCAATATCTCTTAACACACACACACACACACTATATATATATATATATATATATATATATATATATATATATATATATATAATGAATGACAAATCCTTAAAAATTGATCTCGTTATAATTTATTTCGTAGACTTCTGCTCTTCAAACCAATGTCTTCTTAATAAAAACAAAAAACAGTTAACAAAACACTGGTCTGAAGAGATGGATGTAAATATCTACGAAATAAATTATAACCTGATGGATTTTTGAGGATTCTATATTCTTTATTATATTGCTCTGTTCTTACATTGAGCTCGTTTGGGATTAATATTCTCCTTGGAATTATCCCTACCAATTGTCAATTGATATTATATATATATATATATATATATATATATATATATATATATTTAAACTGGTCTCTTTTTATCTGAATAACTCAAAGGGTATTTTAGGGATTCTTAAGCAAATATAGTCAAGATGGCTAAACGTCTTATTTGAAAACCTCTAAAAAAAGAAACTCAATTAATTTAGTGTTTTTTAAGATATTAAGCATTTTCTTGGAATGACAATTTTTCTGTTACAACCGGTATATATATATATATATATATATATAAGTACAGGTAATTAATCCTTTGGTATATAATCTAAGTGGATCCGACTACAACTCAAATATGGCGATTTTCCAAGCGTAGCTTCGATGTGGTACAAGGCCGAAATTATGGCGCACCAAGTAAGGATCGAACTCACTACTCAGTCTTAATTATTCTAGTGAGACAAGCTTGCTAGCCATTACGCCACCTCGAGGTGCCCACAACAATTCGAATATAAGGATCTTATTATTCAAGGAATTGATAGTAACTCAATGCCTCATTAGGGTCTTATTAGCGAAGTGATTTTGCTATTAATTACATTAACTTAGTAATTCTTTGTATAAACTGTTTTTGATATATATATATATATATATATATATATATATATATAGAGAGAGAGAGAGAGAGAGAGAATTATAAAGCAGTTATTGATCAGAGTTATATTAGACGAGGTTAACTGTTCTATTAAAAAGAGCTCAATACACATATAAAGAAAATAAATATTTAACATGCGCATCCCGCCTGAGGATTCTGAAAGCTTGAAACCAAGTTAGTGTGAATGGCTAATCGCCTATTTTTTAAGATATGTATATAGACATTAACAAAAGTTTAAGATCACCGAAATGTAACATGGTTATGTTCGTTTTTGTATTATCTTGTAGCATGTGAGATCGTATGACGTACTAATTTTTGTTAATTTGTCAGCCATTATTGACACATGAGTTATGGTCAAAAACCTTTTGTCATTACCACCCATTGTGACAGTATAAGTGCAATGAATTCGGCTTAGAATATGAGCAAAAAAATCTCACATTGTGGTTCTATCGGATGAAGGCTGTTCTGAACGTGAAATTAGTGTAAAAGTAGATTGTAGCGAAATAGTTGCTTATTACAACAACCTGATTCTCAGCCGCCTCCATTGCATTCATGCAGTAATCAAACGGAAAGGAGATCATACATACTGAACTCAGGTTTATTTCGCTTGAAGTTCATCATGTACAAATTTTTAAGAAAAAATGAATTAGTCTCTTAGAGATTACTTCTTACTGTTTTGTTTTTAACTTTAAGATAATAAAATTACAAAGTGCTCTACAGTGGCCTAAGAAACGTTTTTAGCCAAGAGAAATAAACTACATCCAATTTCAAAATTTAATTATGTAATCCCTACTCATCATAAACAGTATTTGGAACTAGTATAGAATATGTCCTCCATTTGCTAGTTTCAGTGCTTGTATTCGATTTTTCATGGATTTTATCAAGTTATCAACAATTGTCTGATCCATATTTTGCCACTCCTTTAGCAATATTTCGTTAAGGGTTGCCACTGATGTGATTTTGGTTGCATGCTCTCAAAGTTTTCGGTCAAAGGGCTCCCAAACGTGCTCTATTGGATTCATATCAGGACTTTGGGCTACCCGTAGCAGTGACTTGATTTCTTGCACTTCCTTCTAGGCCTTTGCTACTCTGCTCGTATGATATGGCGTTCCATCTTCTTCATAAAGGTAGACATACTTGTCAATCTGATTGGTTTCAAATCGTGGGAGTATTCCTTTCTCTAATATCTGACAGTATTTTGGATCATTCAACTAATCGTCAACAGGAATCAGTTCAGATTTCCCTCCAGACCAGGCAGCTCCCCACACAATTGCTCCAATCCCTCCATGTTTTACCGTCGAGGCATAGCCTCGTCTGGGGGATACCCTCTGACATGTGCCAGGTAAGTGTATTTACTTGACCCCCCCACCTACTGAGTCAGGTTGTGACACAAGGTCAGTTTTTAACATGGGGACCCGAATGTTTTCACTCGGACCGCTTGTCCAAGCTGGTCAGAGCTAGTCTAAGCTAGTCATAGCCGTGATACCGCCAGCCCAGGGCCGAGCCCTGGCTTCTGTCGAACTCTCTAATGCAGAGAGGAACTCGGAGGAAGCTTTGCCGAAGGGCAAGGTTTCCTTCGGGGAGGTAGACAGGACCTGAACCCGTCAAGGCGGGTTCAAAGGTCATATTTTTGGCCGAGCCTACGGGCTCGCGGGCTACCCACATTAAACCGGCCTTGTACCACATTTAATCCTCGTGGGTGGATTAATAAATACCAGCCCTGAGGTAAGTGTATTTACTTGACCCCCCACTGAGTCAGGTTGTGACACAAGGTCAGTTTTTAACGTGGGGACCCGAATGTTTTCACTAGAGCCGCTGGTCTTAGCTGGTCATAGCTTGTCCAAGCTGGTCAGAGATGGTCCAAGCCAGTCATAGTCGTGATACCAGCTGAGGTAGTATTCCTTCTATTTCAGTCTGATCTCTTTTATAATGTCTGTTAAGATCATGTCATCTATTACGTCAGAAATATATTTTCCGAAACAATGCACAATGGTTTGTCTATCAAACATTCTATAAATAATAACTCATTTTATCATTGTTCAGTAAATTCACGTTCATTATCATCTTATGACGTTTTATTGCTGACCTTTTGTATGTCGACAAAAGACGACATTTCGAAAATGAAAATTAGCAAATATTTACAAAAAATAAATAAAGCCCAATTTCGTAATTTCAAACTGATTAATAAAAGTCACTGCGGTATAAAGCATGTGTCATGGAGTGATCACTCTTGGAATTAAAGAAACAACAGACAAATATTTCTGGGTGTAGTGCATCCGAAATACACGTCCGTCGAAAGAAAATAAAAAAAGAATCTTAACCAATGAATGCTTATCGTCCCAAGGCATTAATGTATTATAGGTAGAAACCAATAATACATTAATGACATTTTGCTTGACTTTTTAAAAGCTTTTTCAATGGTTTTACCCCAAGCCAGGTGATAAAACCACAAAGATGCAAGGGGTTACCGAGTGTGAAAGAATATCAGAAAAAAATAAGGAGCGAGAACAATAAATGAACAGGAATTAAGAACACAGGAAATAACGATTGATATTGTATTTAAATTATTGAAGATTAAAGTTGACTAGAAAGCAAGAAGCCGAAAGAGAGTTCCATAAGCGAGAAGTGCGAGAGGAGAAAATGTTAACATAGAACTTAGTTTCAAATATGGTATCGCTGACAAAACCAACCTGGCCTTTAATCGGTTGTTGATTGGGACAGAAAATGGCTGGTTAACTTTAATGCCTCAAAAACAAAACTACTCTCTGTTACCCACCACAGACGACCCTCTCTGCCTCCCGTGAGAATGTCTGATGCTCAACTTCACGAGAGCACCTTTTTGCGACTGTTGATCTCACACTGTCCGCTGATCTGATATGGAACCAATGCATTGAATCAATAGCTTCATCTACTGCAGCCCAATTCTTCCGGCTGTAACAGAGCGACAGGATTGATTGTAAAAGGCGCCTCTTTCTCACTGCTGGTAATGAGAGCAAGGATGTCCTCAAAGAAACGAAGTCATTGTTTGCTGATAGAATGAAACAACGTATAATCTCTCCCAAGTTTGGTTCTAGAGATTACTGGTGGCTCTACGAGAGTGTATTGAACAATAACAAATTTGGTGTAAATTCATTTTTTTTCTTGGGAAAATAACTGGTAAGATTCTTGAAGTTGAACAGTACCTTTAATACGTAAGAATTTTAAAAAATTACAAAAGCACATTGGTAGATTACAGTAGATTGGAAATTGTGTCCAGTCACAATATCAAGTGATACGCAAGCGTAATGGTTAGCCCCTCTGACCAGGAGAGTTTTTATTAAGGGAGATAACTCGTTTTTATTTTATTTTATTTATTTATTTGCGTGTTTCGTTGTAAGCCTTGTCTCTCTAACAAAAATATTTAATTCGTGACAGATTTTTACAAACCTATAATAAATAGGGGAGTTTTTAGAAACCTATAATTAATTGACGATTTCTTAAACCTATAATTAATATCAAATTTCAATTCTAATTCTTATAATCAATACTGAATTTTACGGCAAGCATTGATGAGTTAATGCTTTAAAATGTATTTGAATGTATCAAAAGTATTTTCATTTTTTAAGTGCGTCAGAAAATGGTCAGCTAAATGGAATTTAGGCGCCAAAGCTGAGAGGTTTCAAAACGAGGGAACTGAACGATTTTGTTTCAGCCTACTCCAAAAACAGGCGATGCTGGTCACGAGCAAATGTGAATAATTCATAGACAAGCAGTCATTGGATGAAGAATATGAGAAGCATCAGATAAGTGTTTCAATCAATTTCAAACAGATATATTTATTTGGATTTCGTTCCCGATACCATGACTTCAACTGCTAAAGGTTAACCGAGATTGTATATATAACAAAATGTATCAAATAAAACGTCGTTTGCGGTTTAAAAAAGAAAGAAATAAGTTAATCGCTTCTTCCTAACGCTTTAGCAATCCCCTTTTCTTATTTTCGTTGTATAATATATTTAATATATAAATCATCTGTCACAACTTAATTTGGCGAGTCACTAAAATTACCACAGCAAGCCGATCTCTACTTTGTTGCTATTTTCAATGTAAATATTCATATGAACTCAACTACACCCACGGAATAGAATAAAACACATTTCCGCTGTATTCCATTTGTAAGGAGGAAGTTCCATTCAGGCAGCTCTTTTCGCCCAAGAACTCTACTTAGTAGAACAAACTGACGAAATTCAATCTCTTGTACGTTGTGGTTTCATTTTTGCCCAAAATGTATGCTCGAATTAACGATAGCTTAGCATCCGCAACCTTCTCCACTGTATCCAGCGACGCGTACGTATTCGCGTTTCAATATTTAAAACACATAAATCATAAGAGAACTTATCTTCAATTATGTACGTTTTATATAATCAATGCATGGGAGAATCTATCTGAGTATAATCGTTTATGTGATAGATTTGATTTCATTTTCAGCTACAAAGAATTCGAAAGAAACTGTTATTATAACCACCACCCCCAGCTATAAGCAAATAAATCCTGCCTTTTTACTCACGACTTTTCTTGCTTGTTTAGAGTCGGAAACAGCAGCTGCGCCCCCTGCTGGAATAGTTAAGGATGAAGAACTCAGACAGCCAATACTGTTACGCTACAAGCAAGAAAACAAATACGTGACTTCAGGTCATTTCATCTCTAACTGCCTTTCACAACATATTTTTTTTATTCATGATGGTATTCTATTTAATTTTTTTCCATGTTTTTCTGAGCCCTAGTTAGAGAGACCCTGTTTATTCAAAGTATTTGCATCCGGGCTTTCTACTGTTTCTGCTATCGTCTGCTTCAACCATTCCGCCCTCGCAAGAAGCGATTAACCTATTTCTTTCTTTTTTAAACCGCAAAGGACGTTTTATTTTATGCATTTTGTTATATATACAATCTCGGTTTCTATTTTTGCAAGCACACAATCGATTATAGCCGATTCTGACGTCATTTTTAAACGATTTCTGGTTTTAGATTCCAATTCAGAACTAGTTTCATTTATAACTCGTTTCTATTTCCACGAATGCGATACAAGTTGAATTAAAAAAAAAAAAAACAATCCAAAAACCAAGTTATTGTGACCTGTGGATACTTAAATGTTATCGGTCATTTTTAAACATTGTTTTAGCAAATTTCTTTTAAAAATATGCATTAAACGAAAGATGACTATTCTATTTATAGTTCTTCAAAATTTGATTCTTTTTTAAAAATTTTACAGTCAGCCAATGAATTTCGCTTCCATTTTATATTGGTCAATGAAATATGGCGTATTCATTTACATTATTTTGGTTCTTTTTTTTCATACTCTACGTAATTAAAAAGTAATTACGCGTCTGCAGCTATGAACAGAAACCAAATTTTCTCAGTGGAGGCTAGAGGTACTTAGTACTGAATCGTACCTTTTTTAAAAGTAAATTCTAGACAATGTTTAATTGCCTGTACATAGATTAATTCAACCACTTATGTTTCATTTTGTTTCACTATCTTTCGCCATTTGCGAGACAACTTCATGATTCCATCCTCCTAGAACTTTGGAGGTTATGAAGTGATCTAATCGGTTTTCTCAGGCTTCTAGAAAAAATTTTCACATTAAGAATATTTTGTGGGGATCGAAATAAGTGGGTAATCTAAAAGTTCAAGTTCGGTTAAGTACTTGGGGAGAGGGTTAGTAGAACATCCCGGTCAAACTCTACCAATTTTTACCGGGTCTGAAAGAGACGTGAGGTCTGGATTTGTCCTGATTAAAGACGACAGACTTACGATTGGTCAATTCTGGAAATTTTTTTTTTTTTTTTTTTTTTTTTTCATTGATTGCTGCTTTTAATTGGTTCAGTTTGGAATAGTACTTTTCTCAATTCAAAATCTGGTTTTACAAAAGAAGCTCCTAATATATCAACCCCTACTTCCAATACCATCAGATATGCAGCCTCATCTTCTTCGGATACAGGATGGCTTTTAGAATGGTCATTTTCCAGTGTATTTTTGCTCCACAATGTTATAAAGAAAAATCAGTCTATATTTCTGAGATTAGGTACTGCAACTATTTACACTATTTACATTGTTCGGACTATTCTCCTCATCTTTAGTTCCATTTTTCACAACGTTTCGGCCGTTATACGCTCTTGCCTTCTTCAGGTGATATATGTTGGCATTTCGTACCAAACCCTTTGTTTAGTCTACTGGGGTAGAGTTTTCTAGTTTTTCTAGTTCCACGTGCCATGCCTTTTCTGAATACCTCGGTTTCGGTTATTTAGTAACTCAATTCTCCATGTTTTTGTTCTACTCTGCTGTCGCCAGGTAATGAACTCACAACTCTTTGAGTCAAATCAATGAATTACTTCAACAAACGCTTTTGCCCGCTGTGTCATGACATGGGGACAACGGCCGAAACGTCGTGTTCATATCAATAAAGATGGGGACAATTGTCAGAACATCGTAATTAGTGTAAATAAAGAAAAATCCATTTTTCATCGCTTGATCGTTTATTTCAGAATTTTTTTTTTTTTTTTTTTTTTTGCAGCGTGGGGGGTGCTGTCCTTCTTGCGCAGAGAATCGTAGATGGAAATGAGGTACATTGAATTTTTCGTTAAATCGTAAGGAGCCCAAACATTGTACCGTTTCACGTATCCAAGTGTTTTCAAATGCCTTACAACGCTTTGACCCGTGGAGTATCTCTGCGATGTCCCGTAACACGTGACCTGGATTATTTTTAATTAGTTCTTCGATCAGATCAGGCCTACCAGAACGTTCTCGGTCTTCTAGATAAAAATTTCTAACTCTGAATCTAGCGAACTGCTTACGAACAAGACTCACAAGCTCCAAATAGGCTAGTGGGGGGGGGGTATTTTCCCTTTTTTATTTTCCGAAAATAAAAGAGCATGAAATGCAGGAAATGTTTCTCATTTGTCTCCATTTTCGCTTCTAACCTAAAAGTGAGTTGAAATATCACTGTTCAGAATATGTATATATGTCAAAAAGTTCAGTCACGTGTGAAGCTGATTCACATGCTCAAACGCTACCTATTGAAAATCTATACGAACCTTTGATCCAAGTCAATATTATTCTAATCTAAAGTGTATACAGAATAAATAACAAAAATATTAACTTAGCACAAGGCGAAATTAAATGAAAATAAAAACTGTGATGCGCCCATTCTTCTCAAAATCAGCATACAAAATTCTATATCTTTAAGTATGATGAGCAATTACTGATGCATTCAGTAAATATGCAACTACCTCTGCCACGAAACACAAAAGAGGATGCAACAATAGATGTCTACTAAGAATATTTTAGCACGGTCTTCTTCGTCTATGTGATGTTTCCTTTATGATGTAAGCGATTATGTCTCTCCACAACTTCTTGACCTTAGAAGCTCTTAGCTATGTTTGTCGTCTTTTTAGCACGGCATGACGCTGAATAAGGTAGGGAAATTAAGATTTTTTCATGGCATATGTTTAGATATGCTCTATTCTTTATTTCCCCAAGTTCACACCTTTGCACACAGGACAGGCCATACTACTTTACAGGCGGATTACCTCCATTCCATCTGTGTTTCACTCAAAAAGCTTTTTTCCAGAGAAATATTAATTTGTCGAAGTGACTCCCGTGTGGTGCTTCCCTGAACATTACAATCTTAACCGCTTCAAATCAGGAGTCAATCATTATATATCGTCCTTATCTTCATAATATGCACTTCCTACCATCTCTTTTATTGATACCAATAAATTTATAATTACTGTTTTAACAGTAAACTTCTAACATTATTGGTTACCAAACCTTGTATTCACTGAATTTTGGTATTAAAAATATTTAATTCAGTGTAAATTATATTTAAATTATATATAAATCCATTGTATACATTGAAATTATATACACGAATTAAAGACATTAATTATCTTCGCAATTATATACAACAAAAATATTTCCGGGTATGCAATTACTAACCTGTAGACATGTTACTTGGAGAACGCTATTTTCACGAAGTTTGCCACGAAACATAGAATAATCAAAAAGTGATTTTCCTTCTTTTATTAGGCAAAAAAGGGGGGGGGCATAAGATATAAATTCCGCTTCTTTTTCGAGAATTAATCCACGCCATTTTAATTTACAGTTCCTCCGTAGCCAATGATTTTTACGCTTGACTGTTTGGGAAGTCAGCCAAAACTTTATAGTGTGTCATAACGAGGCTTGGGACTTATGTATTTACAAGGAGTTGGCCTCAACGTGGAAAGGATTTCAGATAGAATTTAATTGCGCCTCGCTTGCTTGGGCATGAAACACGCACAGCGGGCCCACAACGGCCATAAGACACGATTATGGTCACGTGAAAGTGACAAGGAATCCTAGGCTTAATAGCTCGCTCAGCCGAGCGTAAAACTTTTCTAGCCATAAAACTTGAATCTTTTGTTGAGTGAAGGCCTCTTGGAATTGGAACCCTGGCAAATGTTGTGGTCGAGTCTTTTGTTGTGGCTGAATGGCAAGTACATGGAGATGCTTTATACCTGTTTTAATACGAGTGGCAGTGTCGGTGTTGCAATTGAAAAGACGCCATCTTTGAGAGTTAGTTTCTGTTAAATTTAACATGCTGAGATTTTGAAATAATGATTGCCAAAATGTTTAATCGAGAACGAGTTTTTATTTCATCTTATTCTTTGTGATTAGAATAATGGTATCGATTTATATAATTTTGAAAACTTCCTGTATCTATTTCCTTTATATCTCATCAGGTCATCGGTGACCTTTGCTCTCCACAACTTCCTATGCTTTGTAGCTTTTAGCGATGGCTGCTTTTTTTACTATACTTCCCACTCTCTGATATCTCTATTCGCTGTTTATCTCTCTCCCTTTTGTCTTCAATATGTCCAGTGAGTGTCAAACTTTTTAAGCCCACTTTTCTCATTATATATCCCAGAAATTACAAGTGTTCTTTTTGTTACCATTTTCCTTAAAATTTCCACGTTGCTTACATGTCTAATGTATGAAATTCTCAGTATCATCTGTAGAACCACATCGCTGCTGCTCCAAGTCTTATCTTCAGCTGTGAGGAAATTATCCAGCATTCATAGGGGAGGATTAACGTTACATAAACGTTCAGAACGCTTTTCTTTGTCTCAAATGAAATTTTCCTGTTTCTTAATACCATGATTAGCTTTTGCTATTCACTTGCCTCTTCGGATATAGGTGTCGCATTTTCCATCATCTATCAGGTTAGTGCAAAAATAATATCGTTTTTTGACGTTAAAAAATACGTCAAAAACCGATATTATTTTTGCACCAACCTAATATTAAAACAATTCTAGATATTTAAACTTCTGTGCGTGTTTGATTTTTACATCTGTAATTCATTTAAAAATGTTGGAAAATATTCTCCGTAATCTAATTTTAGGAATGTTGATTCTAGTCATCGCTCTTGTTTTACTCTAGTCATCGCTCATTTTGTTTTAATAATGTCGCGTATGGTCAACCATACTTTTAAAAAAATGAACACGTTACGTAATATTTTATATACATAAAAAAAAAGTTAAAATTATTTTAAAAATCTTGGTGCAAAATGATTTGTATTAAGCTTTTCATTTTTTGATTAGAAAATATAGTTTTCACTTAATAACAATATCAAGTAACCGGATGAAGTAATGCAGAATTTTTTAAAATTTTTATATTATAAATTATTATAATTAACATTTTAAAATGAAAACAATTTTTGTAGAAAATTCATTATTCATCGAAATTTTTTTCGTAATTCAATAGTGTCCTTGATATATCTTATTTATAAAAGTAATTAAAAGCTTTTCTAATATAATGTCAGTTTTATTGAATTTTTATTTTACAATTCTAATTTTAGTAGTTTGAAAAAAGATGATTTACATTTTCGAAGGAGTCCTGTTTTAACTAATAAATTAAATTCGGATAAAAATTTAATTTCTCGAAATTTCATAAAATTAAGTGCGGAGTAACATGTAAAAAACGCTATTTTTTACCAAGATTTTCTAAAAAGTAAAGATATCTATTCTAAAGTCTTTTCATTCTCTTTCACTCCCAGTAGACGCCCTTGCGTCTTAGTGGAATTATCGCATTACTTTGGGTGAATTGATTAAAATAAATCATATTCGTTACATTCATTTACGAACAAATAGCTTTGGGAATGGTATGAATCCATCTCCACCCCAATCCATTTTTCTTCAACTCAATTCTTCAAGTGATTTTTCTTTTCGATCTAACACTATACTTTTCTCGATTATCGGTAAGTTTGTCTATTTCATCAACAGTCGAAGTGTCTTGGTGACAGCAAGGCGATGTGTCCATAAAAAAGCACAAAGCTTTAAAAATATGAATTTTATTTCAATAATTTTTTATTCATTAGTGGGAAAGATTTTAAAGAGTGTTAAAGTATGCATTACGCACTGCATAAAGGAAAGTGACGGAGACATGTTTGGAATAATCTTACGACTACCATTTACTAGGCATACTTAGAAAATCAGTAAGGATTTATCAACCGCTTTGAAAGTAGCTTACATTCTCCCTGAATTCATTAACAACTTCCTCTATTTTATGAAAGAAGTCTGGAACCGGGAATGAATTCCTCAAGAGACACGGTGATATGTCGATAAAAACGCACAAAACTGTTAAAATATTATTTTTATTTTTATAATTCCTGTTATTAGAGGGGGGGAGATTTGAAAAGTGTTCGGTATATTGCTCATTGCGAAAAGGACAGCGAGGTAGACATGTTTCGGATAACAAGATGATGTTTATTGGTAAAGACAAAGAACTGAATTCTTGCAGGAGATAATCTGCAGATATGCAAGAAATATTTTCTAAAGTATTTTGATATTTCAAATATTGTGTAAATCCTCTATTAAAATAAAGAACAAATCTTGGAAATAATAATTACAATTCAATAAATGTGGAAATTATTTATTCTTACCTTGGAAGAGATTTTGTCAAAAAAAAAAAATAATTTGGATTCTCTTTTAGCGCTTGTCAGTCAAGATGGAGGTATCCCAAATCAGCTTCTCTTGTTCATTCTGGCGTTACTGACAGTGCTGAATGACTGTACCTCTTCACTACTCATTCCTCCTTACTAATGAAATACGAAGGGAATTAGTATGAGCTTACCGTGTGTAGGTGGCATGAGAACTGTGGTACTGATAATGGTGTCTGCAGTTAGAAAGATATTTGAAATCCTTCATGTTCCACGTTTATTATTCTAACAGTCATAATCCAAAATTGACCTGATTTAGGCTGGAGAAAAAACATGGCCAACAATATACAGTGTAAACCGGATATAAGATACCCGGATATAAGAGAAACCCGGATATAAGAGATTTTATCTGGTCCCAAATTAGAGCGATACTTACCTAAACAAAATAGACCAAACCCGGATATAAGATAAACCCGGATATAAAAGACTTCTTCTCCGGTCCCGACAACTCTCTTATATCCGGGTTACACTGTAGTTTTCTTTTTCTGATACAATTGCAAATAACCAATTAATTTGCTCCTACCACCTTATTTGAAAGGAGGGCGTGTTCCTTAGTTTTCGGCAGATATGTAGTTCGTTCTGATTTGATTTCTCGTTTCTCAGAAATATTCCTCTATTAAAATGATCTTTTCTTTTCGATCTGACATTGTGCCTTTCTCTAGTTTCAGTAAATTTATATTTCTTTCATCAACAGTCTTTTTGATAACAAACCGACGTCCATAAACATTTACGAATGTGCTAAAAATATTCATTTTGTTTTAATAATTTCTGTTATTAGGGGAAAAAAATTTGAAATGTTTTCGGTACTCCTTGCGTAAAGAAGAGAGGCGCAGACATTTGGAATAACAAGATGACATTTATTCGTTATGACAAAAAAGAACTGAATTCTTTCAGGAGGTAATCTGCAGCTGTGTAAGAAATATCTCCAAAGACATTGATATTTAAAACGTAGAGAACAACCTCCATGAAAAATGTCTCTTTGAAATAAAAATAAAAATGTTGAGCAAATCGTCTATTAAAAAAGGACATATCTCCGGAATAATTATTACAATTCAATAAATGGTGAAATTATTTAGACTTACCTTGGAAGACTTAATGTCAAAAAGAGTAAATGTCAAACAAACAAAAAAAATGATAGATTAGCGTGAAAAGCAATATTTCGTCTGTGGGAAAGCGATTGCTGGTTAAAAAGTAATTCATCGCCCAAAAGGCTGTGTAAATCGCTTTTGCACTCTGATAACAAACCGATGTCCATAAAAACGTACGAAAGTGTTAAAATATTCATTTTATTTTAATAATTTCTGTTATTAGGGGAAAAAGATTTCAAAGGTGTTACCTCCATTACTCATTGCGTAAAGAAAAGCGACGTCAACATGTTTGGAATAACAAGATGACATTTATTCTTAAAGGCAAAGAAGAATTGAATCCGTGCAGGGGGTAATCTGCAGCTGTGTCAAAAATATCTCCAAAGTCAATGATATTTCAAACGTCGGGGTACATCCTCCATTAAAATTGTCTCTTTGAAATAAAAACGCAGTCCAGTTATTTATACTTACAGAGAAGCAGAAACCATCAAGGAAACAGGGATCTTGGTATGGTGTACATAACATGAGTGGGAGGTGGAGCATGAGAAGGATCTACACATAACTGCTTGTAATATTTCCGGTTCACTTTTGATCCTGGTCGAATACTTTTTCGTCTGAATGAAAAAGCAAAAAAAAAAAAAAACAGAATATGCCAGGTTCTTCTGGATGTTTCTCGAAGAAAGCCGTTGTTCTTGTACCTGGCAATGAACCTCATTCGCACCGATATTATTCAGTACACCCTGTACGAATTGTGGCCTCCTGACACTGTCCGAACGCTACGAATGCTTTTTGCGCTCTGCTTACAGGCGACACGTCCCCGCTGGTAGCTTCCAACTCCTTTCCAACTTTCTGCACAAACGACTTGGCGCCTTCCATAAAAAAGTGCAATCCCAAAACCGCTGTACTCTGCGTGTATTGTAACAATTATAGAATATTATTATTTCTAATGAGTTAGTTGATAGTTCGTCATTGAAGATCTGAACAAATAAAATCACAATAATTGATTATCATATAACTGCAGGCGTTCCATCACATGTCCTCCAACAACTTACACAATCTGTATATAAATATTACTAAATCACGAACATATTATCTTCGGATGTTAATATAGATTTATCTCCAACAGCCATTACAATAATAATATCACTAACACTTACATTGTTACGCTTTTGTGTTGATCTTACAGTAAAAAAACAAATAAGGACTAAACACAGTTGTCAAAATTTGAAACTTAAAATTTAATTTATAAGTTTTAGTGTTCAATCAAATTACCTTTAAAATATAAATTACTAAGATTACAAAAAACGAAATTTATTTTTTAAATTAAACTACAGCATTAAAGTATTTTACAATAAATGCTAGAAAAGCAGGTATATTTCGTACAGAAGCTAAAAAACAATTTTTTCTATCCAACAAGTTCATTGGATCGAAGTAGAACATTTATGGAGTCAACCCTCTGACTCCAAAGTTGGAAGCGCCTTATATATACTTATTTTTCAGTACCTGTTGCCAAATCGGAGATTTTCGTTCAGCTCTTTTGAGATTTTTAGTGTATAAATATAAACAATACGAGATCTGACCAAAAAGTATCGGGACTGGTGCTACAGAATGAAAGCTACGACACATATCAACTCGGCTTTTAATTTCCTTCGAAATAGTCTCCTTTCTGAAGACACACACATTATACAGCATCGTTTCCGTTGAGCAAAATATTCCTGGAACACCTTTTTGGTGGATAGCGAGCAGCTACCTCGTTGCATTCTCTAGGATTTCCTCAACATCTTAAAATCGTTTTCCTTTCAAGTGGGATTTGATTTTTGAAGAGGAAAAAGTCGCAAATGGCGAGATCTGGGGAATATGATGCTTGTCAGAGCTGGGGAAGGTTGTCCTTGACCCAAAATTGCTACACAAGCCATTGTTACTGATGGAACCTCTGTGGTGTGGTAAGACGACCACACTCTACACACTTTCCTTCCTAGCACTTTTATAAACAAAGTGAACGAGAACATTATAAATTAATGTGTATGCGCGACAGAGTTCGACGTCAATATGTGCCAAGTGGTTTCATTTTAGCTACGTTGCTATAGCCACAGTCCTGATACTTTTTGATCAGAACATGTGTATATTTAAGAAATTAACAAAATCGATATGAATTGCACATTTTTTTATTAACGGTGTTCTGTAACTTAAATATTTAAGCTTTTTTCACGGAAAAAAATTCTGGCTATTATCATCCGTTATTTTTCTGTTCCTACAAGATCGTGTTTTTTTTTTTTCTAATTCGATTATTAAACGAGTTTTTCTGTCTTTGAGAGGAAAACAGAATTTAATTAAGGATCTTTAATTACAGTTTTCTGTATGATGTTTTTGTATGCAGAGATTTGGTTTCCAAAATATATCAGCCTCCTTTTGTTTAGGACGTTAAATCGAACAATTTTTGATAATCGAATGATTTAAATTTCAATAATCAGTCTTACGCAGCTAAAACCAGAAATTATAACTAGAATAAACGTCAAGAAAAAAAAAAGTTACAATACGTTGCGATATTCAAATTGTGAATGGAATTCAGAACTTTGGTTTCTGGGTAGGATCAAAAGTCTGGTCTGGATTCTGAGTTGGAACGAAATCACTGAAAAAATGAAAAAACGATAAAAGTCATATTTTAATTTATTTCATAAAGTAATAAGTAATATTTTAATAAAAATTTCTAAGGTTTTAATTTATTTAATAATTTAATAATTATTTGATAAGCAATAATTAAATTATTTAAAAAACAAATTGGAGTGGAAAAAGGGATTTCATTTGGTGATATTTTATCTTTGTCAAATACTAATTAATACTCGAGTTTAACTTTCTTGAAAACATTCAAAGGAAATTTTGTAATAAAATATAATATTTTAATTCATTTAATTTATCGTAAATTTATTTGTAAAAGGCACTAATATTTTAAGTATTTAGCAAAATTTAACAGTGAGGGAATGCTAAGAGAGGTTAAAGGAATAAGACCGTAGATAAAGGAGTAACGAACCGAAGAAGCAACAATCAATTACTTCGACCCAACAATGCCAATCGACTGAAGGAGAAAGAGATCACACTATCTTAAAGGTTCAAGAGATTAGAAAGCTGCAGCAAATTGCCGGTTGCGAACTAAGGTAGGATTTCCTGTCTAAGGTCTGGTAAATTTTCCTAGTTAGAAAAACTATCGTAAAGCTAGAAGTAATAACTTCAATGGAAAAAGCAAGAAAATAACTGCAGCAAAAAGATAGAGAAATGTGTCATGTGACACTCGTATATCAAGTGATGCTCCAAATTTGCAAGATCAGTAAAATAAATAAGATCATAAGGAAAGCAGGTGTGTTTTCTTTTCTTTTCTTCTCATCTTCCCTACTCTAACAATAGCCGTACTCTTTTTCTTACTCTTTTTTCCGATAAGTAAATGTATAATTTATACCGTATTATTAAATGTAATTTGTTTTTATTTTTTGTTCTTTTTTTCATTAAACAGAATAACACCATATGCATTACGTAATTCTAATGCATACGCAGACCGTCACTGATTGGCTAAATGCAAGAATCAAAACCGGAAGTAGAAGTTTATATTTACAGCTGGTTAGTAAACCTTTTTTACAAAACCTTTTTTACAGTTCAGGCTTTATGTTAAAGTTTAGTCGTTTCAACGAATCAGAGGAAAATGAAACGAGCCAATTAGGGCCTCAATAAATTTTGTTCAGATAACATAATCACGAAGCAGAAAAAATACTTCGGTCAGCATTTTAAGTTATGAATTTACAATCGTAAATTAAAATCATTTGATATTTTAAAACGTATATTTAATAGTTTAGGAAGAAAATTGGAAACTACTTAAGTAAACTGGTTCATTCATAAAAATAATTTTTGAATGAAGAACAAAGGTTTTTAATTAAGGAACAAAAAATTACATAACTTACTCAGAACAGACTGAAGGCAAAAAAGACAGAGGAAAGGAATGCACAACCTACCTACAATGGATGGTGAATCAAAATTCGGGAGTGATGGCAAAGATTAAGTGCTAGAAAGGACATGACATTATGGAAAACTATGATCGCCAACGTCTTGAAGGGACACATCAAATAGAAGAAGAAAGAAAAAAATTCCTTTGAAACAAAGAAAAGAGTAATGAATTATTACGTAATGTCAGTCCTCCTATATGGCAGAGAATTCTGGATAATCTCACAGAGGGAGAGGGGACTTGAAGCAAGAGAAATATGGTTTTACAGAAGGATGCTGAGAATACTATGGACTGAACATGTGAGCAACGACAAATTTTATAGAAAATAGAAAACAAGACACGTATACTTAACATCAGGAAGAGACAGGTGGAATTTCTAGGATGAGGAAAGGGAGCTTGGAGAATTTGACACTAACAGGACATATTGAAGGCAAGAGGCACAGAGTAAAACCATGCACAACTTACATAGCGAGCTTGGGTAAATGGATAGTGGAGAAGGTTTTACGAGAAATAACAAAAGATAATATTTATTAAGAGCTACAAGTGACAGGGAATTGGTGGAGAGCCATGATCCTCAACGTCCTGAAGGGACAAGACACATAGAAGAAGAATGACGCCACTCAAATATTTGTACATGTGCTGCTGAAAAAATCCTACACAAAAATATTTTAAAAGAAAGTTTTATAATTCAGAAAATTCTCAGTCACTCAACGCTTTGTTTTCAATGAGTCCAAGTAAATACTACTCGATCCATTGACTAAAGGTACAATTACTATGCGACCAATGATGTGGATTAACCATTGATTCGAGAAATTGGTGGCATAAGTAATTGTGAGTTCAATTCCTGGGTCGAGCAGTCTATACTTGTATTCAATGGAAACGACAAGCAATAACATGGCAGTACTAAAAATAAGACCTAGACGAGATATCCCTAGACATGGGTAGCGGAACAAGAACAGCTTACCTGCGTAGATTAAATAAAGGGTTAAATTCGGAAATGCCTGTAGGTTACCTGGATTGACATTCACCTGATGCAGTCCGAGGGCACAAGGATCGAAACGTTATGATAACAACAACAACAACAAAAATGAGGACAATATTTCGCATGTAAATAGTATAAATAGAGTAAGTAGTAGCTGTCTATTAAGCGGTTTCGATAAAAGCGCGGTGGCTTGTGTCAGGCCTGCCATCATAAGGGCCGTAGGTAGAGAGAAACACACGATACCAGACAAAATAGCTCTAAGACAAAAACAACAAAATTCCACCGATTTCAATAAGAAAGATTTTAAGATTTCCTATTTTTCATCTAGAAAATAATAGATCTGCTTACACTGGAATGTGTCTTACCAGAATTGTTATTTGCATTTTGTAAAAGTTGGCAAAGACTCTCCAAATGTTGTTACATCGAATGAAGATTGACGAAGTGAGTCAATAGTTGTCCTGTTTGTAACATTTGTTGGATCAAAATCACAAGCAAGAGGAAAACTTCAAGTAACAATGGAAAAATTTCCGCGCAAACAAACTCAAAAACATTACCATTAATCTATTGCAAACAATTAGCTTGTAAGCGTAGGTGCTTAATATGTTGCCTTGGTGTTTGGGCTTAAAAATAAGGGAGTCGGATTTTTTATCAATATGTAATAAACGTAGCTCTTAATAAAGGAACATCGGAAAATCATTTAAAGAACGAAAAAGTGTGAAATTAATAAACGGATTGGCCTTTATAAATTAATGGTGAAGGTCGATAAGTTTCATAAAAGGAATTAAACGTTACCCCGCCCCGGTTCTTAGGCACTTAGTGTTTGGTTTTGTGCTGGTAAATTTCTCGGGTAAGAATCGAACAGAAAAAAAAAAAAAAAAAAAAAAAAACCTGATAAATAAATTCTAAAAAATATTTTGCCCGAGAAAATTCTCCCCATTCCTTCACGGTATCTTTTTTTTTTTTTTTGTTTTAATACATAACTTCCTTTATTCCGTGTCAGGACGACAGAAAAAGCTGACACAGACATACGTGTGGCTATCAACTTGAGCCGTGTTCAACCTTCAATCGTTCTCCTACCATTTAGCACGCCGTTCTTTGACAAGACAAAGAGATACAGTTGACGTCCATACATGTGAGACGTGAGTGGATTTATGATAGTGTGTCCGTAGATAAAACAAGCCCTACAACTGGAATAATAATAATAACTACAACAACAACTAGAATAATACTATTTACATTATTCGGACTATTGTCCTGATCTTTGCCGCCATATTTATTACAACGTTTCGGCCGTTGTACGCTCCGGCCTTCTTCAGTGGTAAAGGCATTAGTTACACCCAGTGACAAGACCCAAAGAGTGTGAGTTCAATACCCGGTTAAGGCAGTGGAGAACTCGGAGAGGGGAATTAACAGGAGATAACTGATAACTGACATCCATTAAACATGACACGTGGAACTAGAACAGTCTACCCCAGTGAGCGAAATAAAGGGTTCAGCTCGACATTCCAACCACATGAAGAAGTCCGGAGCGTACAACGGCCGAAACGTTGTAATAAATATGGCGACAAAGATGAAGACAATAGTCCGAATAATGTAAATAGTGTACATAATACCTCATCACAGCAATATAGATAGAAACTAGAATGACCCATGAAAATGATACGGTTTTGCTATCTAAAGTTTCTGATGAAACCCTATAACATCGGTAAAATATTTGAGCTTCAAAAAATAGTCAACCATAGTCGGGATCATCGAGTCAATGTGAAGGATCCTTTCCTTAGCTGCATATTATGCGCATCACAAGAGCTACATACAGTTTTGAATTCGGAGTTCTTTTTTCTCCTAGGCCGGTTACCACCCAAGGCTATAGAACTCAGTCTGTTCTACTATTTAACCATAGCTGGGGGCAGAAAAGTTGGATTCATACCTTTGCCAAGGGTATTAACACATAAATGAATGTAATGAACTCGACTGGAATTCGAACTCGGCTCTCCGATTCCTCAATCCGAGCCACAACCTTAACTAACGTGCCTCCTAACTTTAACAAAATATTGCAATAACAATAATGATTGGGTCCCTTCATATTTTGGGTCTTGTGCCACATCTAAACTATGCTTAGAAAATCACCATAAATATGAATGCGGGTCAATATTTAAATAAGTAAGAGGATGCAAATAAAAAGATTTAAAATTAACAATTTTTTCAATCTCACTGAAGCAGACATTAAAAAAATGAGAGTTTTATCGCCTTCTCTGTTTCTGTATGTCAGTCTGACTCCTCTTTCTCTTTCTTTCTCTCTCTCTCTCTCTCTATCTATCTATCTATCTATATATATATATATATATATATATATATATATATATATATTAGTAGTATTAGGTTGGTGAAAAAATAATATCGTTTTCTCACATATGTTAATATGTGAGAAAACGATATTATTTTTGCACCAATCTAATATATATATATTTGTAGTAGTAGTAGTAGCAGTAATCCTATAGGTATAAGAAACTACACTCGTTCGGAAAACCTTCGGTGTCTTGATTTGCAAATAATCAAACCAATAACAAAGGGGAAAAAAAAGGTATATAATATAAAAAAGAAAGAACCAAGAACATGTACGTTAGCCGAAAATAATCGTCCAACATGCAAGTCCAAGGCCCAAAGAAAAAAAACGGATACGAGTAGGCAAAAAAACTAAATAAAGTGCTCGTTACAGTAAGTAGAGCAGGCCTAGTTTAACGTACAGAGCCAGATAAAACTACCACGGTTTCACCTAAGCGGATCGTCAAGGGAGGCCAACCATGGTAGGTTTGTCTGGCTCTCTAGATTTAACTATATATATATATATATATATATATATATATATATATATATATATATATATATATGCTATTTCTTTTCTATTTTTCCTCGCGATCAAAACGGATTAGTCCATTATTTATGATTTATTGACAGGGCATAACATACGTGCTAAATAACTAAGGGACAAAGAAATAATGATAATAATAATAATAATAATAATCTGCGCGACTATATTCATGATTAGAAATCAGTACAGGCAACAATATCAAACAACCCAACAAGTAATACAGAAATCCGAAGGCGAAAGATCCGAACAGCGATAAAACATTCCAGAAACTAAGCAAAGTATCAAGGGAAAGGAAAATTTAATTTTCTAATCAAGGAAAAGCAGTGCTGAACTGCTACGTCATATCTCTCAACCCAATATATGCTCAGAGATGCTGAGGAGGCTTGAGGCAACAGAGATGAGGTTTCAGAGAAGAATGCTGAGAATACCATGGATAGAATATGTGAGCCACGAGGAAGTTCTAAAGCAAAAAAAAACGGAACTAGTAAATCACTTAAAATCAGAAAGAGGCAGTTGAAATCTATGGGAGACATTATGAGGAAAAACAGGTTGGAACATTTAATGCTCGCAAGAAGTATAGGAGGAAAGGTTGGTAGAAGGAAACAGCGAGTAATTTAGATAATGAGGTCGTGTGAATGGACGAGTGAACAAAGGATGATAGTAATGAGACAAATAATGCTTAGAGTTACAATCGTTCTATATGGCTTGAGAAACAAACTTGCCTACATCCCACTTTACTTTTCAAATTTTTATCTTATATTCCGTGTTACATATCATATTTTTATCTTATATCCTGTTTTGCTTTTTCGTTATAACATATTCAGTGTTAATTTTCATATTTATATTCTATATTGCGGGGTACATTTCATATTTTAATACTATATTCCGTATTATTATACATATTTTGTTTATCTCTTATCCCGGATTACATTGTATATTTTTATCTCATATTCCGGGTTAGATTTCGTATTTTTATCTGTCTTACTATTCAGATTTTTATCTCATATTCCGAGATAAATTTCATAATTTTATTCTATATTCTGAGACAAATTTCATAATTTTATTCTATATTCCGTGTTAATTTTCACTTTTTTTATCCTATATTCCGTGTTACTTTTCATATTTTTAACTCACATTCCGAATTACATTTCATATTTTAATTCTATATTCCCTAATATTTTTATCTCATATTCCGGGTTAGATTTTATATTTTAATCCTATATTCCCTGTTACTTTTCACATTTTTATCTTATATTCCGTGTTACTTTTCACATTTTTATCTTATATTCCGTGTTGCAGTTTATAATTTGACCCTATATTCTATGTTACTTTTCATTTTTTATCTAAAATTCCTGCTTACATTTCATATATTCATCCTATACTACGTGTTACTTTTCATATTTTATTCATATTCTGGGTTACATTTCATAATTTCATCCTATTTTCCATGTCACTTTTGATTTTTTTAATTCTATATTCCGTGTTAAATTTTCAAATTTTTATCTTATATTTCGGGTTACGTTTCAGATTTTGATCCTATGTTCTGTGTCATTTTTCATATTTTTTCTAGTATTCAGGATTACATTTCCTATTCCTGTCCTATATTTCTTCTTACTTTTCATATTTTTATCACCTATTCCGTATTAATTTTCATTTTTTTATCCTTTATTCTATGTTACTTTTCATATTACTATCTCACGTTCCGAATTACATTTCATATTTTTACCCTATATTCCGTGTTACTTTTCATATTTTTATCTTATATTCCGGGTTAAATTTCATATTTTTTCTCCTATATTCGGTATTACTTTTCAGATTTTTATTTCCCGTGTTTACATTTCGCATTTTGTTCCTATATTTCGTGATACTTTTCATATTTTTGTCTTATAATCCATGTTATCTAGTTTTTAATGTATATTTTGTGGTACTTTTCCTATTATTAGCCTATATTTCGTGTTAATTTTCTTAGTTTCAATGTAGATTTCACGTCGCCTTTCTTATTTTTATCTAATATTTGATGTTATTTTTCTTATATTACGTTTCCTCCATTTTTTATATTTTGTATTAATTTTCATGGTTTTTCGTGCTACTTTTTTTCTAATTTTCTTCTCATATTTTGTTTTATTCTTCTTTTTTATAGTATATTTCTTGTTATTTTAATCTTCCTTTTGTTTTACTTTTAAAACATTTGATCACCTATTCAGAGTCACCTCGCATCTCAAAACACAGATCGTTTTAAATCCGCCTACAAAGCATTCGTAGAATGTAAAATCATCTAAGCATTATCATCAAAAGTAGCAAAATAGAAGGAAGATAATCTAGCCTAAAACTAATAATAATTAATAATCTACATGTAATTAATTCGGCTACTGTGTTGTGCCTTGATGGGATGATGCTGGTACTTCTTGATCCAATCCTTGGGCTAAATTCTTACCTGAAGACAAAATGATGTTACAGCTATTGTATTCTCTCCCTCTTACACACATACTCTCTCACTCTCTTACATACACATTCTCTCTCTCACTCTCTCTCAACCAGACAGACTTTCACACTCTCTCTCACTCTCTTTCTCTCATACATACACACTCTCACTCTCTCGCTTTCACTCTCTCTTTCTCTCACACACACGCATACTCTCTCTCAATTTCACTCTTTTCACACACACACACACACACACTCTCTCTCTCTCTCAATCTCTCTCTCACACACACACACTTTTTCTCTCTCACACACACTCTTTCACTCACTCACTCACTCCCTCACTATCATCCGTTCACTTAAACTAAATAGGTTACTCGCTTTTTTCCCTGCTTCTCTTGCAATATAACTTGTCAGTTTTAAATTACAGTCCTCTCATTATGCGTCCAAACTATTAGAAACAGTTTCATTAGAGTTTCTATTGCCGTGAAAACTTCTACATTGATCACATGTTCTGACCATGTTATTTTCAGTATCCATCGGGTGAACTACGTTTCTTGTCTTCTTTATTTGTCTAGTATTATCTGTCGGGTATGTGATTAGATATTACATAGCAGTTCAGCACTATTTTTCTTAATTTTAATTAATTATTATTTTTAATTATATGTTCTTATCTAAAAATGCTTTGCTTACTTTCGGGAAGGCATTTTTCGCTATTCTTATAAGCCTTCAGATTTCTGTGTCACCTTTCCTGCGCTATCTTTTTACTGACAACTAATCATTCTTCAGTTAACAGTTAGTCTTTTATTTTGTCTTTATTTTACTTTATCTGAATTTTAGTTAATTTTATTTAGACATTATTTTATGTATTTATTTATGTAGCTATTTATTTTATTTTATTTTATTTTATTTTATTTTTCTTGTCTAAGAGGTTTTTTTTTATCTCATTTGCATTAATTTATGTAGTAAATTATTTTCATATAGAGTTTATCTGTGAAGGAACAAAATGAATAAAAAGATAAGAGGAAAACAATTCTTAGCGTCGCCTTTCGTCCTCTAAACAATGTAGGATTTATTTTATGTCATATATATATATATATATATATATATATATATATATATGTGTGTGTGACGTCCCCCTGTGTCGCTGCGCCAAATGTGACGTCAGGCTGGCTGCGTCCGTCGTGCTATCCTGTCCTGTGACAACCAACTGGCTTGGTATTGGTCGCGGCACCATATGTGACGTTCTAACCTTTTGGTGATTCGGATGGGAATCTGGTTAGATTCGGTATCAGCCTTGTCGTTCCCAGCTCGCCTCCAACGTCTGGTTACCGAAAGAACTGTTTTGATTTCCAGTCTAACCTACCCACGTTGTGAATTGATCTTAGGCAGACGAAATCAATCAGTCGCCGGGCCGTAATGCAAGCCGAGTTCGATCAAGGGTAACACCGCACAAGTATATGTAAAAGAAAAGAAAATAATAACTCAAAAAGTTCAAATGTATTAAAAAAAAGGATAACAATATTTTATATCTGGTTTCTGAATACAGGACTGCGTCTTCTTCCCAACCCGCTATATGGATTCGTGACAATTTGTGTTTGTTAGGTGAGTCTTAACATCTTAAGTTGTTTGTTCTTTAAGAAACTGGTTCTTGGTGTATCTTCAGGTGATATTCGTAAAACTTGTTTTGGTGATGTGAGTCTAAGTCGTTCTTCAAAAATAAATTGTTCTTGGTTAGAAGTTGAGTCGGGATTTCCGTGGAATCTTTCAAGTCAGCTATCTGCGAGACGGGTGCAACTCCAACTGCGAACTTCACTCAACTTAACTGGAAGTCGAACTGCTTTTCACTTGCTGCGACTCTGTTTATATAGACGCCGACCAAAACCGGGGTGGGCTTGTCGGGGTTTGAGGTTCCTTGATAATTCTAAATCCACAATCCACTTCTTTGTTTTCGGTCAGGAAAATTTTATTATTTTCCAGTTTTGGAAGTCTTTCGTCATCCCACCTTCTTCTGTTCTCATATTGGTATCTCACCATGCCCTCAGAGGGTGTCAACAAGTTTCCCCTCTCCATCACACTGGTATCTCACACCTATCCATTCAGGGTGGCGCAACAGGCCTCCCCTCCTTCTTCACATGATTACCTCCACCTAACGCTCATGCCACCATTCAGCCAATGGGCGCTCAGCAGCGTGGGTGTGGCCAGACTAGCCTCGGTTTAAAAAATCTTGCACAAAGAAAAAAAAATTATCTTTCTTTTTCTTTTTTTTCTTTTTCTTTTCTTTCTCTTTCTTTCCTTCTGTCCGACAACAAACCTTAGGCTCTTATCATAGTCAAATATCACTTGGACTTTATCACCCTGGGCCTTCGCCAAACAAGTGGGTGGTCAATTGGACGTATTTGCATTCTGTTGTTAATTAACTGTTCTGATAAAATAATTTCGCTATCATAGCCAGCCCTGATGATAAACAGGTGTTTTTCCCAAATGACATGGAGGTGTTTCCACGGACATTATGGTTTCGGTCAAGCTTGACCTAATTAATTTTTATCTCCCAGCACCCTACTGGAGGTCTCTTGTCCAACTTGAAAAAATCTATTTTTTATCATTGCTATGGGCAGATTGGATATATCTTACTCGCCGCGCCGTAACACAAATCAGATTAAATTCTGTGTTTTACCTTCTCGACAATGGAAAAAAAAATCTTACCACTTTTCATTGTCAGAAAAATAACACCGCTTAGTGTCCTTTTCGTGATGGCTTCTAATCACCTAAATTTAATTCTCACCTTTTTTTTTTCTTCTTTCTTTCTAGCGTCGTAATGGGGGTCACACACACACACATATATATATATATATATATATATATATATATATATATATAATTATTTATTTAAAAATATGATTCCAACACGCTAAATAAGAGTTCTCATGTTTCATGAGAACTCTTATGTAGTTTCATAAGAACTCTTATGTAGCATGTTGGAATCATATTTTTAAATAAATAATTATATTTATGCTCTACTTTTGTATCGAGCACTATTTTTTAAAAATAATAACTAAAATACTGAAAAACTTTGGATTATTTACCTGACTAGTTCTTACCTATTTTCTATATATTTTTCACACACACACATATATATATATATATTATATTTTATATGTATATATATATATAGTATATAAATAAATTATATATATATTATATTATATATATATATATATATAAATTATATATATACATATTATATAATATAAGATAATATAATATAATATATATATATATATATATATATATATATATATATGTAACATATATATATTATATATAATATATATATTATATATATATATATATATATATATATATATATATATATATATATTTATATATATTTATATACAAAAGCGAGGAAAAAACTCTTGGATATTACTCGTTTACTTTTTTACCAGACTTTGAATTATGACACTGTATCCTCCACCTGTTTGACTGACCTCTCAAACCCCTGATGAATATTCATGAACTTTTTCAAATTTAAAAGCCTTAATAAACCAATGAAATAGTCGCTGTTATGAATAAACACGTGCAACAAGACAAATCCTACATTTCATTGATAAAGTCCCTCAGAGGACGAAACACTTTAGCTAAGAATAATTTTTCCTCTTATCTTTTTATTCATGTATCATGTTGTTAAGGTTATGTATGTCTATAAATCTTGGGGAGTCTTCTCCTTCTCTAAGGAGCGTCCTGTCGCTTAGTTTTTGGATTTTATTTCAGGGTTATAATTTTTTTTCTTCCAGGGGAAATCTCCACTATTTACAAATATTGATTGCTAGAGAATTCTAGAGAATTCATTGTTCAATAATACCTCATGGATTATTCAGATGATTTTTTTATATATGTATATCATTTTCATTTTCTTTATTTTATATTAATTTCCAAAGCGCAGTCGGCTTTTAATTTTACTTGTAAATAGAATTTCTATATATATTTAGCTTAGATTATTCATCTCAAAACAAGACAAAAAATTTTCCTCTGAGTTCAAGCTATGATCCTTTATTTACACATATTTCTCTGGATTGACGCTAACAGATATTTTTTCGGTCTTTTCTTTTGTTTTTATATAAAATAATAAAACTGTTTCAAAGTTCACTTCATCTGAATGCTTCATTGTTGATTTCCTCCATACAAGGTTTCGAAATCATGAATTTTTCTATTCACCTTTGAAAGCGAAAGTGAAAGTATATCCTGAAATTTTTTATAGAAAACTTACGCATAAAACCTAAAGCATTTTAAAAGCCAGTGTACGGCTTCCTGCTGAGCATCGCTGAATTCGAATTAACGGAAACAATGCTGAAATTCGATTTCCCGTCTATTTTTTTCTCTTCTTCTTGAATTGAATGTTATTTAGAAACAAAACTGGACATAACGGGGTCGGAAATCTGATTTGCGAATATTTCGCTCTCGGGTGTTGCGAATCTGATGCCGGTAAATTTTGGTGTTTAGACCTTATATGGGATTTTCTATCGGGAATGTTTTCTCTGAATCGTTTCGACGTCGTTAATAAAGAAATATGAAGTTAAATTTAGAAGATTTTTTGTTTTCTTGAGTCTTGGATTTTCAGAGTAAGGCAAGAAATGTTCCCAAAACGTAATACGAGACTCTCCATGAGAAAATGACATTTAAAAAGAAAAAAACGTTTTGCAAGATTAAAGGCATGAACAACAAAAGTCATTTTAAAACAGCAAATATAAAACTAGAAATCATTTATGGATTAAATAGCAGGACAGGCTGGAATCTTTATCTGTTGTTAGCACCCAGTCTAGGTCATAGCCAACTCTGAATTCAAAAAAATATACAGTGGGGCACATATTTGAACTAAAGTCGGCTCAGCATATTGGACTATAAGCTCCAGTTTAATTCTCTTGGTACTGAAGAAACAGAAATATGGTTGATCAGATGGGCATACCCAGAAAGGAACAGCCATGCTGAAGTTGGGAAATAACACTGATTTGCTGTGTGCCTTCAAGTCAAAAGAACATTTCTTAGTTAAGTCTGCACAAAGCTTGATTACTGGGGCGCAGAGTAATGACCAAACTCAAGAAACTAGGAAATTGATTCATAAGACGAGGTTGCACATGGAAGGACCATGTTTAGTCAAGTATAAGATCATCATACTGGTACTCCCAGATTCGATTTCACTTTACTAGCAAATTTCTTCTGCGAGGTAGTTTACGAAGTATCTTCTCTCAATAGGCAACCTACGTTAAACTTATCTTTCCTTGACACAAAGCTGTAATACTTAGACACTTAGTGAGGATTAAACTGCCGAAATTTGCAGTTTAAATTCGAGACTAACTTGCTAAGTATCCCGTTGTAAGAAGTACCTATATATAAACTGCGTCTCTATTGACGCTCTTAAGATAAAATCTGGTTCATTCTGCGCAGAGGTAAAAGAAACAGCAGCCATTTTTTTCATAAATGTCCTGAATTTCAAAATTTCAAACTCATTGTCTCATTGGGAATTTCAAAATTTAAAACTGACTCTAAGGAATAACAAAATGTGTGTGTGTGTGTGTGTGTGTGTGTGTGTGTGTGTGTGTGTGTGTGTGTGATTAAAAGGATTATGATTCTTATATATTTACTTTTCTGCCACAGATGTAAAAGAAAAAAGGCAATTATGTTGCAGAAACAGGCACGGAATTCCGTCTTCGGTTCCATAAATATAAAAACCATCAAAGACAATAACAAATTCCCTGTAGCTGCAGACTTCAACCAAACGGGCTGCAGCATTGATAAAAAAATATAGTCTTAAGATGTGCTATATTTATGGGATAAAGTGCTAAATATCAGAGATAGAGCGTGTGTAAATATAAAAGTGAACATAAAAGTCGACAGTTTGTTTCATGCTATATGCAATCGTCAGGACACGTGGCCTGACGATTGCATATACCATGAAACAAACTGTCGCTTCTAAGTGTTGACTTCTATGTTCACTTTTATATATATATATATATTTATATACGCTCTATTACATATATATATATATATATATATATATATATATATATATACACTCTAGTATATATATATATACACTCTAGTATATATATATATATATATATATGTGGCACCATTTAACGAGGCAGAAAAGGAAAAGAAAGAAAAGAAGAAAAAGAGAGGCTAAGAACCGAAACGTGAGTGTTAAGCAAGAACACACACACAGCTAAGAGACAATGGATAAAAGGATATTTTGATAAGTAACAAACGGCGAAAGAGTGTCATTACAATGACAGGGAAATTCTGAGTAAAAAGAAAGGGAAGGAAGGCAAGAATCAGATATGTTTTGGCATCGGCCGTGTTATCTAAGGGTATGAAAACAAACTATTGGTACGGGAAGACATCTTATTATCAACTACAGACCGACTGGCCAGAGAAAGAGAGAAAAATTCAAATGAAAATGTTATTTCGTTAAGTGACGAAAACCAGACAACAAAAAAGACTTAGACAGATATGAAAAATTAAAAAAAAAACACCCCCGAGCATCCTTGGCCTGCGATAATAAAATTTTGTTATCAGGAATTGTGCCGAAAGAAAATAAATGTGTTTTTTTTTTCTTTCTTCGAGGCGACAGACCGACTGGAACTTTGGAGATGTTCCTTTTTGAGACCATGTCGAGAAGACCACACACTCTGATAATTAGCGATAAAACACCTGACGTAAACCACGTGTAGAACAAGAGTTATGACCGCCATTGTCATATTGTCCCGTTCGCGGCTGGAGAAATGATAAACCATTAAGGGGAAGAAAAAGGAAAGAAGAGATATTTTTTTTTTTTAAGCAAGATATTTTTTTTTCTGAAGCAAAGCCGCAGATTCGTCCACGCCCGACTAAGACATCATTGGTCGAGTGGTGATCACGTGATGCACGAGGGAGGCTGTTGCCGCCCATCTGGAGGATGAGTAAGAGAGGTTGCCACGAAGATGTGGGGAGGGCAGTTCACGCCCCTCTAAAGTATGATGAGAAGGTGGGAGTGAGGAAAGGTTCCCAAAAATGGAAAAAGGTGGAAATTCCTAACCAGAGAGGTGGATATGTATTTAGAATTATCGAGGAACCCCCCGGCGCCGACAAACCCACCCCGGTTTTGGTCGGCGCCCATATAAACGAAGCCACAACGAGCAGAAATTCCCATAGTCAGTCTTCGGTTCAGGCAAGCCTTGCAGATAGCTGACCAAGATTCACGCGCATTTTCCGGACCCACATCTTCAAACCAAGAACAATTATTTTGAAGAGCGACTGAGATCCAGATCACGGAAATAAGTTTTTCTTTTGACTTTCGTCCAAAGACCCACCGAAACACCAATTTCTTAGAGAGCAGACGACTTGAAGTGTTAAAACTTGCCTAGCGGAAAACGACGTGTCACAATCTATAGAATGGGTCGGGAGATAGATGCAGTCCTATGTATCGAACAACTAGACATAAAGTTTGTTACCTTTTTCTTTGATACTTTGAACTTTTGAGTTTTCATTTTATTGCCTTTATGCGTATTTTTGTGGTATCACCCCCGTTGGACTCGGTTTGCAGTACGGCCCCGATGACTGATTGATTTCCTTTGGCTAGATCAAATCACAACGTGGGTAGGCAGACTGGGAATCAAAGTTGGACGTCACAGTTGGTGCCGTGGTAGACTGGGATAGAACGACACGGTTGGCGCTACGACCAGGGGACGACGTCACATATACACTCTAGTATATATCTATATACATACACTCTAGTATATATATATATATATATATATATATATATATATATATACACACACTCTAGTATATATATACATATATATATACACTCTAGTATATATATATATATATATATATATATATACACACTCTAGTATATATATATACACTCTAGTGTATATATATATATATATATACACACTCTAGTATATATATATATATATATATATATACACTCTAGTATATATATATATATACACTCTAGTATATATATATATATATATACACTCTAGTATATATATATATATATATACACTCTAGTATATATATATATATATATATATATATATACACACACTAGTATATATATACACACTCTAGTATATATATATATATATACACACTCTAGTATATATATATATATATATATACACTCTAGTATAGTTATAGATATATATACACTCTAGTATATATATAGATATATATACCCTCTAGTATATATATATATATATATATATATATATATATATATATATATATATACACTCTAGTATATATATATACACACACTCTAGTATATATATATATATATATATATATATATATATATATATACACTCTAGTATATATATATTCTAGTATATATATATATACTAGAGTATATATATATGTATATATATATATATATATATACATATATATATATACTACAGTATAATTATTTATTTAAAAATTATAACATAATATGTTATAAAATATATATTTGTGATGATGTTGAATGTAAAATAAATGGTTTTAAAAATTTCAAATTTATTAACGGTTCTTCGCAAGGGAAAAACGCTTTTACAAAACCTAGAATGACCAATTAAAACATAAGTATAGGAGCATTCAAAAAACTTGATATCGAAGTAATTTTATAACAGCTATTAAAAGCTTTAAAGTTGGGGTTATGCTAAAATAGAATTTATTCTAACCAATAAGTATTAAATTATATGATAAAATTTGATATTAAAATTAAATGTAAAACATTAACAATTTTTAAATCTAAATTTAATATCTATTAAGTTTAAAATTATAAAATTACTGAGGAGAAAAGAAAAAATACATATGTTATTCAATTTATTTCTTCATTGAAATTACGTTAGAATAGACGCTAATATCAACTGGTCTTCCCGATAAAATGTATACATTTTGATCCCAAGTGTGTGAGTGCGGTGCTTACCTCTTGCGTAAAACAATACAAGTACACTCAGATTATAATACATAAGCACCCAGACATATTTAGATGTATACACACACAAAAAGGTGATGAGACAGGAAACATCTCCACGGCCCTTTATAAAAAAAAAAAAAAAAAAAAAACGAACACATATATACTTGCACAATTAAATGTGCATGCATTTTCTATATACATAGACACCGATAAATACATGTACACACATCCACACACATTGCCCTAGACAATCTGATACCACAACCAAGAAATATTCAAGACTGAAAATGTTATTAAACGAATGTTAACCACTTATTAAAATATAATTCATACGGGCAAATATAAAAAGATAAAAATGGTTAAAAATAACATTATCTAATATATAAAAAACGAAAATTCCAAACACAGAAACATATATAAAAATATATATTCTTATCATATAAGTCGATATATGTCTTATTATATATTAGGTGAAAGAAAATAAGATAATAAGAACTACCTACAGATATAAGTGTAGTCACCCCCCCTACACACACATATATATATATATATATATATATATGTGGCCTGACGATTGCATTTAGCATGAAACAGACTGTCGCCTCTAAGTGTTGACTTCTATGTTCACTTTTATATTTACACACGCTCTATCTCCGATATTGAGCACTTTATTCCATAAATATAGCACACCTTAAGACTATATTTCTTTATATATATATATATATATATATATATATATATATATATATATATATAGACGCGATCTTGCTTTGATGTTGATTAAAGTGATTGCATTTGGTTTTGCTTCACATTTGCTATCACGCCTGTGAGTTCATGGTATTGTGGGAGGCCATTGATTCGTCTCTTTCTTGATGGGACTCCAGACGTAGTCGTTCAAGAGATTCAAATCAAGATGGCTTCGAAATGATATGATTGTGAATAACTCGCCAATAAACACTCATAGACCACGTGAAACTTGTGGAGAAAAAGCAGCGTCCTGCAAGAACACGCCCAACCACCTCTCGGTGTAGGCGATATTCAGGAATCCCATTTCCATGGCACTTGTTGCTCAGGATTCGCAGGAACCTCACAGGATAACGTGTGGTTTACAACGTGGGGTCGACGCAGAGTCAAACGTGAAGTAGCAAGTATCCAAATGACGAACAGTTGACTGCGAGATTGTGTTGCAAATGCTCACCTTTTAGTAGATGTCCTCCTAAAAGAAGACATGTCTATACCATAAACATTTACATATTTTGCACATCTGAATGCGCTCCCATATTTGCTCAGACGCACACACGCGCATGCGCAAACAAGTTCACATTGGTCCACATATGCTTGCAAACTAACCAAACGGCTTTAAACGATACAAACAAGCAACCATGGAGCTTACTGAATAAGGTAGAGGAGCATATCCTTCCTTATTAAATCTGGGATATTAAAAGAATATCATACTAAAAAGAACATTAAATCTTTTAGCGGTTTTCTGGCCGGCTGTTAACACATTCTTCTAAATCTCTTTGTATCCATGTGACAATAATATCAATAAATTAGCAGAGAGACCGTCACTCACGTGTGTCCGTCCGTGTCTTTTGGGGGTGCACGTAGTTGTCGAGGGTGCAGCTAGATTACGAGATAAATAGGAAGAACTCAAAATGAATATTTACATATGAGCTGATATATCAGCAGTCTGACGTAGACATATATCAATAAATAAAGTAAACATAGATAGATAGATAGATAGATAGATAGATAGATAGACATGGGCATAGATAGATAGATAGATAGATAGATAGATAGATAGATAGATAATGAAGAGACTGAGATAGATAGATAGATAATGAAGAGACTGAGATAGATAGATAGATAATGAAGAGACTGAGATAGATAGATAGATAGATAGATAGATAGATAGATAGATAGATAGACATGGGCATAGATAGATAGATAATGAAGAGACTGAGATAGATAGATAGATAATGAAGAGACTGAGATAGATAGATAGATAGATAGATAGATAGATAGATAATGAAGAGACTGAGATAGATAGATACATAGATAGATAGATAGATAGATAGATAGACATGGGCATAGATAGATAGATAGATAGATAGATAGATAGATAGATAATGAAGAGACTGAGATAGATAGATAGATAGATAGATAATGAAGAGACTGAGATAGATAGATAGATAGATAGATAGATAGATAGATAGATAGATAGATAGATAGATAGATAGATAGATGCATGCTACCGGCACATCACGTTGAAACACCGGTTTCCGTACGACCAGCGAAGTTAAGCAACGTCGAGCATGGTCATTACCTAGATGGGTAACTGCTTGAGAATACCAGGTGCTGTAAGCTTTGATGTGCGGTTGGGGCTATGGATAATGGCATGGGATTGTTAATCGGAGATCCGAGTTCTAGTTCCAATTCCAGTTGGGTTCGTTATATTCACGCAAATATCCGTAAAAGATATGAATCAACCTTTTCCCCCAGCTATGTGTTAATTAGTAAAATTTGTATCACTAAATTATTATCTCGAAAATAAATTCTTACAATCGAAAATGTATTTTCTGGCTTTAAATAACCCGAAAAGTGTTGATAAGCTGTAGAAAATGAATAAATCAATCAACAAATAGATATGACGAGATTTAGACAGATAGATAGATAGATAGATACATATGAACAGGCTGAGATAGATAGATAGATAGATATGAACAAGCTGAGATAGATAGATAGATAGATAGATAGATAGATACATACATACATATGAACAGGCTGAGATAGATAGGTAGATAGATAGATAGATAGATACATACATACATACATACATATGAACAGGCTGAGATAGATAGATAGATAGATAGATATGAACAGGCTTAGATAAATAGATAGATAGATATGAACAGGCTGAGATAAATAGATAGAAGTATCACTAAATTATTATCTCGAAAATAAATTCATACAATCGAAAATGTATTTTCTGTCTTTAAATAATCTGAAAAGTGTTGATAAGCTGTAGAAAATGAATAAATCAATAAACAAATAGATATGACGAGATTTAGATAGATAGATAGATAGATAGATAGATAGATAGATAGATATGAACAGGCTGAGATAGATAGGTAGATAGATAGATACATACATACATACATACATACATATGAACAGGCTGAGATAGATAGATAGATAGATAGATAGATAGATAGATATGAACAGGCTGAGATAGATAGATAGATAGATAGATAGATAGATAGATATGAACAGGCTGAGATAGATAAATAGATAGATAGATAGATAGATAGATAGATATGAACAGGCTGAGATAGATAGATAGATAGATATGAACAGGCAGAGATAAATAAATAGATAGATAGATGTATCACTAAATTATTATCAAGAAAATAAATTCTTCCAATCGAAAATGTATTTTCTGGCTTTAAATAACCCGAAAAGTGTTGATAAGCTGTATAAAATGAATAAATCAATCAACAAATAGATATGACGAGATTTAGATACATATATAGATAGATAGATAGATAGATAGATATGAACAGGCTGAGATAGATAGATAGATAGATAGATAGATAGATAGATAGATAGATAGATAGATAGATAGATAGATATGAACAGGCTGAGATAGATAGATAGATAGATAGATAGATAGATAGATAGATATGAACAGGCTGAGATAGATAGATAGATAGATAGATAGATAGATAGATAGATAGATAGATAGATAGATATGAAGGGAATAAGATAGATAAATATGAAAAAAACTGAGATAGATCGATAGATAGTAACAGAATGCTAGCAAGATAGATCCAATTTGGGCTATGTAGATTTTAAAAATAATTGTATGTCCACAAATAAATGGAATATTTTATGTGTGTAATGTCTAAGGCCCGCCTGTCTGTCTGCCTCGAAATCCTCTTGCCAGAATTTTTTTCTGCCTAAAATCGAATCTTATTTCTTCTGGCAAAATTACCTTAATGCTTTTCCTGCAACACAAATTCAATATTTCGATAAATATATCGCTTCCTTTATTTCACAATATAATGTCTATTAGGTAAGCTGGAGTTTTGCAGAGTGTTCTGGTCGAGCTGCCCCAAGGGAAAGTCTCATTTGACCTTGTTTCAAAATCAGACAGCTTTTTTGGAGGATTAATTACGACATATATATATATATATATATATATATATATATATATATATATACATATATATACATTTACGCATCGGATATATGTTGTCAGTTGATATGAATTTAATGTATTTAAGAGATAGGTATAAGCCATTAAGGGAGATAACTTTTGTTTACGATTGGATGCTTCTGCAAACTCATATTGGTTTTAAATTTCGGTTTGTCAATGTAGAGTAATTTGCCGTGGTTAAATGTGATTGGTTGAAATGCTGAACAAACAGAACTGATTAAGATTGCAATCAAAATTAATAAGCGATAGAAAAGAACAGGGCAAAATAATTTTGAGCAAATAATCTATACAAAACATACAACAGCAATAAGGCAAAAATGTTCACAAACTAAGAATGGTCTCAACACAAAAAAGGGATACAAGCAAGCGATCGCAGCGTTTTGACTTCAAGAAAAGAATGTACAGAAATATGGCGGAGGATACTGAGAAGTGACTTATTTTATTGACTAGGAATAAATCCCAGCCTGCATTTATATATTTTGTCTATACATTTGGTGAGGAGGGCGCTTTTGAAATCATTCCTCTGAAATTGTGAAACGGATGGAGTTTCTGACGTTATTAGCCGTGGCAAGAATTGTGATGTGTATGACGCGAATGGAGAGAATTTTACAAGACGAACACTATTCTCATTAGGGTCTGGTTGAAGTTTTTGAGCATCAGCATCGGATAAAGATCAGAATTGAGAAAATGTGTTTACTCACGGCAGATTTCAGTGAAAGGTGGGTAAAAATAGCGAGCTTGGTTCGCGCGAATCGGGACAGTGTTGATTTTCTTTTGTAGCCACCTATAGGCACAACGGGAGATCTTATTTTTTCTGTAGAATGGACGGGTCTTACTAACATAATTTTGTTTTAGTTTGAATGTTTTGTTTCCTTTTATTTTCGGTATTAGTTCCCCCCCCCCACTCTTTTCATGTTACATTTTTATATATTTTTATGAGAAAAAAGAGATACATATTACGGAATTTTTATGTCATCGGGGTTTTAGTAGAATCTCTGTTAATATGTGGTATTGTGATATATATTGGGTTGAATGTAGATGGATAGCTTTTCTTTTCGTGGTGAATGAGTAAATTGTAAGAATGAGTGGGTCGCAAATCACATTAGCTAGGTATAGGACAGTCAGTGTCGACCAGCCTTTTTTCACACTTCCCCTTCGGCCTTCTGCTACATGAGATGTACAAATTTCAAAATAAACATTCCTCTCAGATTGGAAGCAACAGTCAATCTTTTCTAACTTTTCTTTCATGATACAGTATTATTTTATATTTGTATATAAACAATGTCTTGCTGTATGAAGAATGAAAAGTTCAAGTGTGGTTTCAAAAAGGAAAGGAGGACCATATTTCACTTTATATGAAAGTTACTCTAAAGTCTAAGCCAATAGAAGTTACCAGGTAGCATATAAGACGTATAGGAATTTTAAAAGATGTTTTTAGTAATAAAAACGTTCTCCTTGTATGCCATCAGATACGGTAGTTTTAATTTCAATTCACCACCATGCTCAGCCTCCTTTTAGAAATAAAAAGAGTCTCAAGAAAGTAAACATCTTGATTCTCATGACACCAACACGTGTGTTCACTTCGGTCAACAACTATTAATAGTACAATTTGGACTGAACTCCCACGACTAAAACGAGCCTTTGTCATCTAGAACCGGTTTTCCCAACCTTGGCGATATCGCCCAGCAGTGGGCGATTTCAACTGTTGGTAGGGCGATGAGCAACTGAACAGAAAATTGTAGGTTATTGGAAATTTTGGTAGGTGATATATGATTTTGAGTATTAAACAGTTATTTCAGCATATTCTACGCGAAAAAATATTGCAAGGAGATATGCAAAGAACCTTTATTAAAAAAACAAAACAAAAAAAACCCCCAAAAAACAACAGGAGGCTAAATGGGAATAACTGCGTCATATTCTGAGATAAGATATAAATAGTCCCGTAAACAAGGAATATTTTGGTATTTTCTATAGTTTCGAGAAGATTCATTAATATTCAAATTGTTTTTGCTGAATTTTTATTACTTGCTAGTGGGGTATATTCTTTTAAATTTTAGAGTTATGAACAATAATCTTTAAATTTTTTATCAACACTTGCAACGCTAACCCTAACAATAAAACTAACCTTTACCATAAAACTAAATTATTTATATAGTTTAGAATGGTTAAGTTTACTTTCGTTGGTTCTTTAATACGGGAGTAGCAATCAGCATTATTTGTTACCTCCCTTTCGTATTTTTTGCTAGAATATAAAGTCAGTTTACGAACTAGTAACAAACTTTTATTTTGGTGTGCTTTTGAATATTTACTATACAGGTGGACCGTGGGAAATTTCCCCGTGTGAAAATGAACGATGGCACAAAATAAGGTCGGTAAATCCTGATCTAGGAACTTGGAAATGTAAATAACCTTATTTTGTGTCATCGTACACTTTCACGTGGGGAATTTTCCCGCGGTCCACCGGTATAGTAAATATTCAAAAGGATATCAAAATTGTTTGGTAAATTTTTGTTACTGGTTCGTAAACTATAAAAAATTGGGTTCAATTCTTCACAAAGTTAGCACGATTTATATTACTCTAGAAGTTATTTAGGGTAGTGTGCTTAAACAGTGATTTAGCTTCGAAATCCATAGACAGTTAAAAGAGTTCAACTCGCAAGTTGTTTTTTTTTACTCTCTATGTAGGTTAACTAACGAGAAGGAAGCCCCAGGGTCTCCGCACGTAGTGCAGCCGCAGTAGCAGTGGTGTTTCTTGGGCAAGATAGCTTGACGGAGCCCAACCCTCTCTAGGCTGGTTTGACTTCAGAGTTTTCCTTCTCCTAGAACGGTTGCCAGTCTGTCCTGATATTTACCCAAAGCTAGGGGGAGAAAAGGATTCATACTTTTCTCAAGGGCATCAGCACGTAAGTCAATGTAATGGATCCGACTGGAATTTGAACTCAGCTCTCTGATTTCTCAATCTGAGCTGCTATTCATTACTCCACTGTGCTTCATTTTCCAATTCTTAATTAAATGGTATAATAATGCAGTGAGCTATGAACATTTTCTCCAAGTCCTCAAAGCACACTTTACTGGCTTCATGCAATTTCTGAAGATTCTTTTCTGGGATTAGTTTCGGTAAATATGTAAGTGTTATGGGAACTTGCCTATAACGATAATGGACTCTTCCTGACACTATAAATACTGCGCCTCTCAAGAGGTAGAATGAATGAATCGTGTAACGAGCACCAGGTCATGACTGTTGAACTCTCTGCTTTGGCAGAGAGGAACCCGGACGAAGCTTTGCCGAAGGGCAAGGTTTCGTCCGAGTAGGTAGACAGGCCCTGAACCCGTCTAGGCGAGTTCAAAGGGTATATTTTTGGCCGAGCCTACGGGCTCGGGAAATCCACGTTAAACTCGGCCTTGTGCCACATGCAACCCTCGTGGTGGGGTGGCTAGATACCAAATGAATGGTGTAACGAGTCAAGACAATATTAGTTCATCCTAAACCAGACAGACAGTTATTACTAACACCTTCAACTTCTTGTACTATATTTCTGTTGTAATATATCTTTGTTATTCTACTCTTGTGTTCGTGTTGTTCTTCCTTGGTTCTAACCTTGGACCATAACTGTGGTGCGAGTATATTGGACCATAAGTAAGTCATCATTAAGGATATTTTGATTTCTATTTTCCAGTTATTGTAAATTAGAAAAGTATTAGAAATCGCCTTGTACCAACAAAATTATAAAATGTATTTATTATAATTGTAAAGAAATTGTCTTCATCCAAAATTAGAGATGTGTCAACTTGAAGGCAAATTGTAAATCAGTGTGATTTGATAGATTCATTATGGCTACTTGTTTCCCAACATGTCTATCAGCTCAAATCCATTTATGTTTCTTTAACACGCACAGAGGCAAAGGTATGAACCGAAAGATTGGTTCATACTGAAACTATTCTGGACGAACCCTAGTTAGGGTTCAAGTATGTGCCTCACTAGAGACACGTAGGAATTTTGAATTCAGAGTTGTCCTTTTCCTATACTGGTTCCCTATGTTGGTTGACGATCACAGCTAGAGAGTCAAGTCTCCTTTACTATTTAACTCATAGATGATGGAAGAATAGCTAGATTCATAACGTTCCCGAGGCTACCCGGTGAAAATGAATATAAAGATCTCGTCCATTTCTCGTTCAGATCCTTTAGCCATTACACAACCAGCCCATCCTCAAGACTTATGCAGTGAGTAATTATTTAACCACTGTAGACAAACACTTTGTTTCAATGTCCTTTTCGTTTGATTCGAATAAAAGATTATTAATGATTTTCGCATGTTTCCTTTTGTTGTAACCTAAGGGACGTTACAGAATAGAATAATCGCATGAAGGTTGGTAATGAATGATAATACTTAGGACAAGAACAACACATATAAGATTCGCCAGCGGCGTGCAGAAGAAGTAATCAACTGCTAGAAGTGAGTCAAGTGAATTCCACAATGAATCTCCAACTGCAGGATATCTGCCAACCGCACCACGCGGTCAGATACAAGTTTCAGTACAAGTCCGAATTCAATGTGGAGTATGCTCGGCCAAAAATTCCCCGTATATCACGTATAAAACGGGGTCGGGTAGCTGTTTCCCGAGACGAGACTCTGTCCTTTGACATAGCTTCGTCTTGGGATCTTCTCTGCCCGGAGGCAAAGAATTTGACTAGCACAGCTGGAGGCGAATCTCCGGCTGCAGACCAACATACAGTATTTACTACGTATTTATGTGCATCGGAAGATACCCATTACCGTCCGTAGGTTTGCTACAACACCGTTTATTAAATAACAGAAAATTTTATTAAAAATTAAAATGGAAAAAATCATTTTTGAAACTGGAGTTTTTATATATTTTTGATGCTTACATTTAATTACTGTAGAAAGTGTTTCTTAAATATATTGCAAGGTTTTCGTAAATATGTGACGTCACCCCGTGGCCTCTTTGCCCCGTGGCTGTCCTGTCCTGTGACGACCAATGTGACTTGGTATTGGTCGCGGCACCAAAAGTGACGTTCTAACCTTTTGCTGATTCGGATGGGAATCTGGTTAGATTCGGTATCAGCTTTGTCGTTCCCAGTTCGCCTCCAGCGTCTGGTTACCGAAGTAACTGCTTTGATTTCTAGTCTAACCTACCCACGTTGTGATTTGATCTTAGGTAGACGAAATCAATCAGTCGCCGGGCCGCAATGCAAGCCGAGTCTGAGCAAAGGTAACACCGCACAAGTATATGTAAAAGAAAATAAAGTAACAACTCGAAAAATTCAAATGTGTTAAAAAAACAATATTTTATATCTGGTTGCTGAATACAGGACTGCGTCTTTCTCCCAAACCGCTAATATGGATACGTGACACTTTGTGTTTGTTAGGCGAGTCTTAACATCTTAAGTTGTTTTTTTAAGAAACTGGTTTTTGGTGTTTCTTAAGGTGATATTCGTAAAACTTGTTTTGGTGGTGTGAGTCTAAGTCGTTCTTCAAAAATAAATTGTTCTTGGTTAGAAGTTGAGGCCGAGATGCGTGGATCTTCAGTCAGCTCCCTGCGAGGCGGGTCTCAGAGCTCACAGCTCAACTGCAACTAACTTCTCTCTGACTCAACTTCCAACTCAACTACCCGCTAACTCGCTGCGACTCTGCTCATATGGACGCCGACCAAAACCGGGGTGGACTTGTCGGGGTTTGAGGTTGTTTAATAATCCTAAATCCACAATAAGGATTTTCTTTGTTTTCGGACAGGAAAATTTATTACTTTCCATTTTTGGAAGTCCATTACTTTCTACTTTAAGGGAATCGTCCCCCCACCACCACCAAATTCTGCATTTCTCATATTGGTATCTCATCTAATCCCCTCAGAGGGCGTCAACAGGTTTCCCTTCTCTCACAGTGGCATCTCACACCAATCCCTTCAGGGGGCGTCAACAGGCTTCCCTTCCTTCTTCATAGTTTACCTTCGCCTACCGCTCACGCCACCCTTCAGCCAATGAACGCTCAGCAGCGTGGGTGTTTGCAATTATCGCTCAAAGTAAAAAAAAAATTATCTTCTTTTTTTTTTCTTTTCTTTCTCTTCCACGATCAGACCTCCCACGACTCGTAGGGTGGTCCCTAATCTCCATCTTAACCGAATTTCATCAGGAGTTCGTCAACGAGATTTTCCTCAAATAATCATTGGGGCTGGTGAATTTGAATCTCTTAATTACAATGGGTGGAACTTTACATGGACGTCGCCTTAGCCACTTCGATCAAGGAAGCTGCGCTGATCAGTGAATCTCTTTGTCTCTTCAATGCCTACGCGCTTCCGTCGCCAAAATCTGACCGGGCAACAAACTCTTATCATGGTCTGACATAAAACAGGTGTTTTTCCCAAAACCAAATGATATCTCCGAAAGATAGTTAATGGTTTATTCCTTTCCTTTCTCTTTTCCCTTCCTTTCCTTCTCTCCTTGGGGGTGGTCTAAACTGAAACCATTCTCGGTCAGTGCGTGCTTGATTAACATTATCTCTTAGCATTCTGTTTTGTAGGCCACTTGACCAATTTGAAATTTTCAGTATTGCCATGGGCAGATTGCTATCATCTTTCGCCGCGTCATAACATAAATTAATTCCACAGATCTGATATCTTACGAATAATTATTTCAGCTTCTTCTCGCCTTAATTATTTCTTGCTTTTCATTTTCACACGACCGCTAAATGGTGTCACAAATATATACATTGCAATGTCTTTTTTTAAGATAATATATTGCACGTGTATTATATAAAAATAGCTGGTGATGTATAAAATTCAGAATAAACCATATTTTTAATTTTTCATGTTTAATTCTGTCCTTGTTTTCTATTTTAAAGAAACTAACTTTAATAAAACAAATAATTCGACAAATTGTAACTTTTATTTTACTTAAACAATATCGTATTTTTTTATTAATAATAATGAAAATCAATTATTATTTTTTTATAATTTAAATAATTTCCGACTGTTTTTATTATTAATCCTACAATTAATTCAACAGACGTATTTGATTTCACATAGAATTCACTACTGTTTAAAAAATTAATTTCCATTAATTTTTTAATTTTAGAAAAAATAAATTTATGCTTTGAAAATAGTATTTCTCATAAAGATGTAGCCTCGGGGAATTTCAATCGTCATTTTTTTTTTTTATATACTCTAGTAAACATGCTCGGATTAAATTGATCCAAACAAATTTAATATTGCGCGTCTGTAGACAAAGATTATTGCAAATGGCTTCTCCGCGCCAATTCATGACGAAAAACCAAAAATATATGAAAACATAAGAATACTTACAGTAAAAGAATCCAATCGATTTGAAATCAATTTACATTTCAACGCTGAGTAAATCTAGGCATAGCTTATCATAGGAATGTTTATGCAAAAATGTCCCGTTTCCCAATAATTTAGTTGCATACAGAATCGGAGATTGAACATGTTAATAGATTAATTTATCATTTATTCAACAATACTGGGTCATCAAATCTCAGATGACAGAATATATATATATATATATATATATATATATATATATATATATATATATATATGTGTGTGTGTGTGTGTGTGTGTGTGTGTGTGTGTGTGTACGTGTAAAAAATCAGATGAAGAAAAAATGAAAACTTTTATTTACTGATGCATCACTTGCTTTCCTAAAGTCCTTTTGAGCAATGTTTCTCAAGCTTATTTTGGTTGTGGCCCCCTTTAATCAAGTGAGAGTTCATTATAGCTCCTCATACCAACTTGAGTTATTATCCCCCTCCTCCCTTCCTCCCTGTCCCTCAACTCAATCCATCTAGGGAAGAAGGAATATTAAAGGTTGTAGTTTGGATAGACTCAAAACACGAATTCCAATTGTAAATCAAAGAACAATATTATTTGGATAAATATTTTATGTGAATAAACTCATTTATTTATAAAACAAAAATACATGTACCATCAGCTCTATCTTGTATGGTTTCAATGGGATCCCTGTGACTGGTGAAGGGCAGCCAAATTGTCAATTTTGGGCTTGAAAGCTGTTAGAGAGAGACGTAAATCCCTTCTTTTTTTCTACGTCAAGGCGATTTCAAATTTTTGAGAGCAAATGCTTCATCCGACTGAAAGCAGACTCAGCCAAACAAGATGCGAGAAAAGCGAGAAAGAGGAACTTCACATCTTTCCAGAGTAGTGGATAATTCTTATGCATGTTATCATTCATCCACAGCTTCTAGCATCCTCCACGCTTGAACCTCACTTGAGCTTCTGTGTTATTTTGAAGTTCAATGAAACTTTCTTGTAGGGTGATATCAACTTCAGATGCATCAGCCATGAAGAGATCTACAAGCCAGTGTGGCACTGTCATTTGGAGTAGATCAGAGAAATGAGTTTTCATATCATTATGCAACTGCTTCAAATTATTTACATTCACTGAGCGGTCATCATCAAGCAGCTTTATTTGTAAGGAAGGAATCTGTGCAAAGTCCCGTCTCCCAATATTCATCTAGAACAGCTTTAGTTTCCTGTTAAATGCGTTAATTGCCTCCCTGCATGAAAACAGGGTGGAGTCATTTCCATGGAGCTCTTTGTTCAGGACATTTAGCTTTTCAAAATCGAAAGAAAAGTTGATGAAAACATACCTTAATTTTAAACTTTAAATTATGAGTTTTAAATTTTAAGAAATTGAAAATTAAAAACGGCCATTTTGCATAGATCAGATGAAAAAATTACAATAAATAAATATTTATGTTAACAAAATAACTTAGATCAATATTTAACTTAGTAAATTTAATATTTTTTTTAACCAATAATTATTAATTGCAAAATACTCCATATATATATTTTGTGGGTCCTAAATTTTCTGTCCTCTTGTGGCGCCCCATTTTTCAAACTTGGCCTTGTGGCTCCTGAAAATATCTCATAGCTCACTAGGGATCCATATGACCCACGTTAAGAAACTTTGAATTAGAAGACGAAACGCATCGGTAAGGTTTCCCTTTCGTTTTTATTCATATATATATATATATATATATATATATATATATATATATATATATATATATATTATTATTATTATTATTATTATTATTAATATAGGATATTACATTCGGTTTTATACATGTTTAAATGCAATGTTTGAATGCAATATCCTATAATAATGAATATTTCTCTACTATTGGATAGTATTAATCCCTGTTTTAAATTAATGTTAAGAACATTTGAATTTATATTTGATTCGATATATATATATATATATACATATATATATATATACATATATATATATATATATATATAATTATTTATTTAAAAAAAAATATAACATAAATATGTTATAAAATCACTACAAAAATAGCCATTTTGTTTCAACACTTGTATATATATATATATATATATATATATATATATATATATATATGAGATAACGATATATAATTTTCAAATCAAAAACAGTACTAGAGCAAAAGTTTTATTGTAACGTCCTTCAGAACTCCATCGACCTGAATTCATTATGCTGGTAGGACTACACGTGCACACCACAGAAGGGTACTGGGAATTTTAGAATTTTTCTTTTTATCTAACTGAATTCATTTAGTCATTTTTTTTCTTTCCATCACTTTTTTCTTTTCTTCTTTCACTGTGTAAGTAAACAAGACAAATATTGACCTTCGACTTACCAAATGTACCGAGGGTAATTTCCAAGGGGAACTAATTTTAATCCTTACAACTTTACCGTGATTTATTGGAAGTCTATCAAAGGATGCAATGATAGGATACTGAAACCTTGAAGCAGCAACAGCGAAAAAGAGTAGCCGAGATGAATACAGTCAAGTGTGACAATCGTATCACCCGTAGTACCCTCTGCAGCAGGTTTGAGTTACCGCCATGAAACAATAGACGAGTGGATTACAGTGTTGGTTCGTCAATTTGATGGCATAGTAATTGTGAGTTCAATCCCTGGGCCGGGTAGTATAGATTTAAACTCAGTGGAAACAGGGTGAGCAATAGCTGAGTAACGCTAAATCAGAAGAAGTCTTGGATATAGACGGTGGAAGGAGAACAATCTACTCCCGTTGATTAAAGGATTCAGTCCAAAATTCCCTGAAGAAGACTGCTGGCAAAACGCTCGAAACGTTGTGATAATAACAACAATGTTGAGGATTAAGCAGTACGTTCCATTTTGGGTTAGAAATAACCAATTGCGTCATACTACATATTCTCTGACGAAGGCATGAGTGCACAACAGTCGAAACGTTGTAATAATAACAGCAAATTGAGTTTTAAGCAGTACGTTCCATTTTGGATTAGAAATGACTAATTACATCATACTACATATTTCCCGACGAAGACTGAAATATTTAACGTTCGAAAAGTTGTGATAATGACAACAAAGTTGAAGAGTAAGCAATACGTTCCATTTTGAATTAGGAATGAGCAATTGCATCGTACTGAATATTCCCTGACAAAGGCAGGAGGGGACAACGGTCGAAACGTTGCGATAATAACAACAAAGTTCAAGACTGCGAAGTAAGTTCAGTTTTGGATTATAAATGATCAACTGCATATTTCCTGAGGAAAGCAGGAGTGCACAACGGTCGAAACGTCGTTATCACAACAACGATATTGAGTAGTAAGCAAAACGTTGCCTTTTGGAGTAGAAATAACCAACTACATCATACTACATATTCCCTGAAGAAGGCAGGCGTGCCAAACGGTCGAAACGATGTTATCACAACAACGATGCTGAGTAGTAAGCAATACGTTCTCTTTTGGATTAGGAATGATCAATTGCATCCTACCACAACACTGATACATACCCAGAAGAATCTAGATTTAGTGATTCGCCAACCTCTCATAGACAAACCAGTTTATGTTGAGAAAGTTTCATAAAAGTATTGCAAAATTCTAGGCGTTCTACGTTTATTATTTCAATTGAAAGTCCATCAATGATGTTTTATTTCTAGACGCTAAATTTACTTTATACGTAAAACGCTTTTCTATCATCGCTAAAATTTCCCGATATTGATTAAATTTGCCTATTACCTGTGCTTCTCGCTTATTTTCGTTTTAAATGGTGATTTTATAAGCGTAGTTCAGATTTGACACAAAGATGAAAGTATAGACCACCCAGTGAGGATCGAACTCACTACTCAGTCGTAATTGATCTGACCAGACAATCTTGCTAACCATTACACCACGTTGAAGTGCACCGTTTTTTTAAGAATAGCTTAAATGTGGCACAAGAACTAAAGTATGGGGCACCCAGTAAGGATCGAACTCACTACTCTGTCGTAATAGTAATTTTCTACATGCCTTCGCTTTTTCATGCGACACTTAAGAATACTATTACACACTGGTAAAACATTCTTGACATAGACAATTCGAGACGTTACAAAATCAGCGCAGCTTCCTTGATCGAAGTGGCTAAGGCGACGTCTATGTAAACTTCCACCCATTGTAATTAAGAGATTCAAATTCAAATCTCTTTCGGTCTTTTAATTCACAGAGTTTTCTCTAATGATTGAAAATTGTGTCGGCCCACTGTGTTGTAGCAATAGGCAACAATAATAAGATGGTGGAAAAAACTAGAAGTATAATAATAATAATAATAATAATAATAATAATAATAATAATAATAAGTTAATAGTAATAACAATAATAATAACAATAAAAATAATAATAATAATAATAATAACAATAATAATAATAACAATAATAATATAATAATAATATTAATAATAATAATAACAATAATAATAACAATAACAATAATAATAACAATAATAATAATAACAATAATAATAATGATAACAATAACAATAATGATAACAATAACAATAATAATAATAATAATAACAATAATAATAATAATAATAACAATAACAATAATAATAATAATAATAACAATAATAATAATAACAACAATAACAATAATAACAATAACAATAATAATAATAACAATAACACTAATAACAATAACAATAACACTAATAATAACAACAATAATAATAATAACAATAACAACAACAATAATAATAATAACAATAACAACAATAATAATAACATCAATAATAATAATAACAATAATAATAATAATTATAATAATAATAACAATAATGATAATAATAATAATAACAATAACAATAATAACAACAATAACAATAATAATAATAATAATAACAACAACAACAACAATAACAACAACAACAACAACAAACGGAAAGCTTTTCATGGGAAAATAAAAATTCCAAAACGCAATAAAAATAATTTCACGCTTGCTTTTTTGCCGATTAA
>OZ010579.1:108918570-108921070 GCA_963932145.1 Acanthosepion lycidas
TCTTCTCTTGCCACAATTAACTTTATCCTTATTTTATTTTTGTTCCATTTTATTTGTCATTCGACAACGTCCGCCAATTTACAATTGAAGTGACACTTGTCCCACGCAATGTCCTCTCCTCTTCCCTGACATTTTCAGCAAACTGCCACTGGATAATTCCAGTTTGACGAGGGTGTGAACGCATCATCTCAGGCCGAGAAAATATTTGCCTAGATGCAGATGATCAACTTGCTTAATTTACGCAGAAACCACTGAAAATCACTTTAGAAAAAGTGGAATGTTATATAATCATTAATCTTGAAGAATCAATATTTACGAAACGAGTGGAAGGCGTTAACCTAAATGTTCGGGTCATAGGTCAATGTTGAATTCGACTGTTCTGGGTTAAATACAGAATTGACTGATTAAAGCCCGAAATGTAATAATATTATCGTGAATTTATTATTAGACTGGCAGACATACCCAGCTAGTCGATCAGAAAAAGCGTTCAATTAGACTGAGCAAAAACAGCATCAAGTTTAGACGTAACAGAGTCTATATTCTCCAATTACTTTAAATTACTTTCATTAAAAAAGCATTTTGAATTAATGTAGTTACTGATATAACAGAAGTAGCCTGTATTTATTCAATTGAAGTTAGCCGAGGACATGAAGGGGTAAAACAGGTAACATGAAGACCAACTTCAGACCATAATTATTTTGGAGTTTTTGCAATTCAATTAGTCAGTGTGCTACCAGGGGTGTAAAACAGGATACATTGATAAATCATATGTTAAGTTTAATGAAAATTGGTTGAAAGATCAACGAAAAATAAGAAAAAAAAAGGAAAACCCCGGCAAAAATCGCTATTTACGCGGGTTTTCACTATATAGGTGAACTCAATTATCAAGTTAAATGACTGTTAAACAATCAATTATTATTGACTACAATTGAGTGAAGTTTGTATTAGATTGCTTGAAAATGAAATTTTTAGTTTAAAATTTATGTTAAAATCGATTTTTGGTTTTTTGCGGTTGTTCGCTGAATACAGTGGCGTAGAAATAAAATGAGCTATCGTTGAGCTCATCATGATGTAAGTAACCTAAATACTTTGAACGAAATCTGGGGAAAAAAGTTGAATTTACCGAAATTTGATCGGCTTTATCGATTATTGATTTTTTTTAAATTATCCTTTTTTTACACCAAGAACCTATCTCTTGTATTGTACAATATATGTGTCAAGTTTGGTCAAAATCGGTTGGATGGATCTCGAGTGAAAAGGTATCACACAGACAGACACACACACAGTCACACAAACATCCTCTGTTTTATATATAGAGATGATCAACCCTTATCCACTCTTTACTAATATTCCTTTCATTTTAATTTCTCTTACTTTTTATCGCACCTGCTCTGGTGGCCATTCTGTGCTCATTGGTGTTAGTAATATTAACTTGAACATTAAAGGTGTAATGGTTAACGGTTCGGAATGAGAACTCGGAGAACCGAGTTCAAATTCCAATCAGATTTGTTATGTCCACTTACTAGACGCAAATAAGCATGGAAAAGGTATGAATCTATCTCTTCCCCCAGCTATGGGTTAAATAGGAGGACTGGAAAAGTACTGTTATTTTCAAAAAAGATTAATGTCATATTCACTTTTAAAAAAAGAAAGAATTGGTCTGCCAATCCAAATATGCTTCGGCTTTAAAATAAACCACAAAGGGTTGATAAACCGTAAATAACAAATCAGTTAATCAAATGCCGTTAGTATTAGATGAAGCAATATAAACCATTATTAACTCTTTCTTTTTCGTCTTGATTTTTATTACAACTTCACAAACCATTTGAAAAGAAACGCATGTTAGAAATGAAAAAAAGATAAGCTGTCGTCATTATTCGAACGCGCATCCTTTTACTGTGGTTAGTGTTGATATTCTGCTCACTTTTGGCGTCTCATATTTCCAGCAGTCATCAAGGAAAAAAAACAGGTTTACCAATGCAAAAGGAATCTTAGTACAGTAGTTCCGCTGAGAACTTTTATTTTTGTTCCGTGGACTTTACCGTTCACAAGTGTTTCTCGAGATTTTTTTTTATTTCAAGACGCACTTGTAGAACAACTAAACCTCTGAGATACACTTTAAATTTTAATTAGGAAAAATTGGTCATGAAATTTGAAAATAGGAAATTTTCGTTTGGCATTCTTAAAGAAGATTAATGGTACAATTTATGTTTAAAGGGATTTATGGAGGATTTGTTGTTTCTTAGAGAGGCCGATAATGAATTAATTTAAATCTTTTAAAGACGTCGAAAGGGAAAGGATTATTCACTCCTTTTTAAAGATTAAGGAATTTAGCATCCACTTTATAATATCAAATAACAAAGACTTGATTACGCATGAAAGCGGTGTGTATGCTGTCTCTAGATTATTTTTTTTTAATAAAGATTTTTAATATATAAAAATAATTCCTAAATTACTCTTTTGTTAACTTTCTGCAACACATCTGACGCACCGGTTGAGA
>OZ010579.1:108928570-108942265 GCA_963932145.1 Acanthosepion lycidas
AAAGAAATGATTTAATCGTATCAACCCTTATATTTGGTACACAAAAGTAGGAAATTGAATGACAGCAAATCTCTCCAAAACTATTTTCCTCGGTCTAATCGTATTATCGGAAAGTGGAGTCGACGATCGAACACAGCGGATGATTTCAATGGACTCCACTTGGCATTGAATATTCTTAAAATTTTTACTCTTTACATCTTACTGACAAAAAGTTCTTACCTTGTAAATACATAGAAATTTCACTAATTACAGGTGACAACCTTCTTCTCAGTCACTCAACGCCTTGTTTCTAATTACACACTGCTTGATCCAGTGACTAAAAGCACAATTACTAGGTGACCAATCATGTGGATTAAAGTATTGATTCAAGAAATTTGTGACATAAGTAGTTGTGAGTTCAATGCCTGGGTCGAGCAGTCTGTACTTGGATTCAATAGAAACAGTTTAGTGATTAGAAGATACTGTAGGGTCCATGATCATGTTTTTAACCGGCAATCAGAAAAATGATCGAAAGTGTAGAAAAATTAAAAAATAAAAAATAGAAAAGAACTTCCACCTCTCTTTAACCAAAATTACATAAAAAATAAAATTGTTTTCCAAATGCATATATATATATATATATATATATATATATATATATATATATATATATATATATATAAAGAAATATAGTCTTAAGGTGTGCTATATTTATGGAATAAAGTGCTCAATATCAGAGATAGAGCGTATGTAAATATAAAAGTGAACATAGAAGTCAACACTTAGAGGCGACAGTCTGTTTCATGCTATACGCAATCGTCAGGCCACATATGCTGTTATTTTTCTCGGCTATTTATATATATACGGGTTAGTGGTGCATTGTGGGTATTCTATTATTCCGGTAAAATAAGCGCCATAATAGAATACCGACTAACCAGTATATATATAGATAGCCGAGAAAAATAACAGCATATGTGACCTGACGATTGCATATAGCATGAAACAGACTGTCGCCTCTAAGTGTTTCCCTCTATGTTCACTTTTATATATATATATATATATATATATATATATATATATATATATATATATATATATATATATATATATACCCCAGTTGAATCATTTTGAGCATCTCGGATAGAAAAAGAATTAAGTTGACCCCAACTTTAATCTGCAGGTAAAAACAAATATAGAAAAATATTTTTTGGTTTGTTGAGTAAACTAAATCCTCTTAAATGTCTAGAATTTTTAACAATAACACTGTTTAACAAACAGTATTACAGTAAAATTGAGTTACAGTTGTGCTGGTAATTTTAGTAATAGTGTTTAAAGGCAAAATGCGAGGAATTTACATGTGGATATGCAAAAAAAGAAATGAAGGCAGTCAGTTATGAAACTGCAGAAACAAGAATAAGTGCCCTTTAAATGGAACGTGCTGCACTAAGGTGTGATTTACCAAGCCGAGGTTGAGGATGACTGTGGCCAAAAGAAAGTTTATATTGGACGTACTGAAGGTACTTTCAAGAAAAGCTGGTACAACCATGCTTCTTCTTTTAGAGTACAGAACTGTAGGTCTAGTACAATGCTAGCGGGCCATGTTTGGATGTCAAAAGAATAATGTAGAAGTCCAAGCATGAAGTGGAGTATTTTGAAGAGCGTCAAATCTGGTAGGACAAACGGTAGCAACTATAGCTTTTGCCAGGAAGAGAAGTTGGCTTCGTGGGAGATCTATATCCAAATGTAGACACGTCGGTAAAAACATTCTCGGCTTTTACGACCCCGGGTGAAGGTATATATATATATATATATATATATATATATATATATATATTCCACCTGGTCTCCTTCTTGATATAGGGTGTCATAGTTAAAAAGAAACTTGAAGTGCGTTAAGGAACAATTTTACCTAACGACCAGATGAGACTTTGAAAGCCTAAATAGTACGGAAGGGCAAAGTGTTTTCATTTCATTTTAACCTGCTCTGTGAACTGAATATTGAATACTTTTTTACATATCCTTTTCTGGAACGTATTTTCGGGTCTATTTTGTACATATATATATATATATATATATATATATATATATATATATATATATAACAGAGAAATCCAAAATTACTTCATGAGCATAGACTATTTAAACTAACGTCGAATGCATTAGCCTTATTCAAGCTCAAAATGTTGAATGAGGCTAACGCATTCGACGTTAGTTGAAATAGTCTATACTCATAAAATATTTTTGCATTTTTCTGCTATGTAATTTATATGCTCTGTTATAATAAATACATTGAGCTCTTTTTGTGGATTATATAACAACGTATTTATTACCTGTCTCTCTCTCTCTCTCTCTCTGTATATATATATATATATATATATATATATATATATATATATATATATATATATATCTGTATGTGTCTCAGTAAATTATTTTTAGATAGAGTTTATGTGTAAAGGAACACCTTTCTTGAAAGAATAACTGCTTTCTCAATCCAACATCCGTCAGTCAGTTATGTGCCATGCGTAATATACGCTTAGGCGATCATGTATCTTTCGAGACATGACTGACGAGGAAGATTTTTTCCCACAGTAGGTTGCCATTTCTTTCTGCGATATATCCCAGGCTATAGAACCCAGTCTGTTTTGCTTTTTACCTATAATTAGGGGGAGAATAAGAGTACTCATACCTTTCGCAAGGGTATTAGCACGTAAGTGAATGTAATGAAATTCGAACTCGGCTGTCCAAATCATCAATCCGAGCCGCTATCCATTACTGCACCGTGCCACCCAAGCCAACATAGACGACCAAAAAATTTTGGGAAAAAACGGTTAAATCCATTATCTCATATTTATTTATGTACAGCACAATATGTCCATCCTAAATCATGACAACTAGATCATTTTTAAACAATTCGCAGTTAAATAATAAAAAAGACAAAGCGAACACTTCATAATATTAACAACGAACACGGCCATAATACCCTATGTTCGGAAAATAAACCATCTCTATAACACTAAAAACATACGCATATGCACACACCCAATTCAATTTAAAAAATAAAATCATCCTTGACAATAGCTAATGATATAGCCAAAAGCGCTTGGAATTACAGAACATGTAGACAGTTTCTACACATTTTGTGCCCAAAAAAGAAAACACTTGTTCGGACACAAGAAAAATTAAATAAAAAGCTTAATCGTAGTACCTTGTCTGTCGTTTTTAATGAAACATATATATATATATATATATATATATATGCGTGTGTATGTGTGTTTCATTGAAAACGGCCGACAGGTATGATTTAATTTTCGGTTAGTTCTATAGCCATTATCAAGGATGTTGTTTTTGGATTGTCGACAACACAAAGATTCTTTTCAAATCACATAGCCGTACAAAACTCATAATCAGGGAAGGATTACTTATTAAATACTATTCAACGGCTATCAATGTTACACTATTTAGCAGTGAAGATAGCGCGTGAAAAATCTTATAGAAATAGAAATAATGCCCAGGTCAGCCGGCCACGCATAGCAAGTGACCGCCAAGAAAGCATACAACACCCGCCGCACATAATCCACTCAGCAAAACTACGAAGAAGAAAACGCACACAGAAATTCATCACCCCAAAAAGCATCCTTGATAATGGCTAGAGGAGTAGCCGAAAGCGCTCGGAACAAATATAACAATGGACAATTCCTATATTCTTTAACCCCTGAAAAACAGAAAACTGTTAGGATACTGGAAAAACTCAATTAAAGATTAATTAAATTTTCCTTGTCGACCGTTTTCAATGAAACATGCGCGAAAGAAAGGTTGCTGCCCAAATACACATTATCAGAACAATGCGAAAGTTCGTGCCCTATGACTATAATTCGCAAAATGTGTGTGTGTGTGTGTGTGTGTGTGATTGGATGTTGTTTATACATTTCCACAGTTTTCATCCGTTTTCGATGATTTTTTTTTATTTGATAGATAATTCTTCAGTGCCTGTTTTGAGTCCAAACTTTTGGCGACAATGGCTCTCCACTACTTCCTGTCCATTATAACTCTCAGCAACGTTTTACTATTTACTATGTTCTTGGATATATATCTTTCATAAAAAACTTTAATAGTTTAAATTATTACAATAATATTATTTATTATTATACAGTTCCTTTTCAGGGCGCCTCCCTTTTTAGATTGTTAACCCCTCCATTTGGGGATGTGCCTCAGTTGCAGTCAAATGTTGTTACTAATATTGATTTTCGGGTGAACTGACTTTATACTTAAACTGACCCAAATGAACGGCAAAAATCCCCAGTAATGAAAGACCCGGGCAAAGACGGGTTATACTGCTAGTTGTTAATATAAAATGACCGTAGCTTTTGTTTTGGTGCTGTTTTCTAGTGTTTTCTAGATTGAAACCTTGCATCGTTCAGTAGCGAGTCTGACTTTATTGAATGTTGCCGTTTTCTCCATGAATGAATGCCTTAAAGATGGAGGATGAAAAGTTGCACTTTCGCCTTATAATGCGGTATGAATTTAGGAACGACTAAGCGTCGAAACTGCGTAAAAAATACGAAAAACAGACAAAAGGCTTATTTGGATCAAACCACATCTCTTCGGATTGTCAAGAAGTAGGTTGACAGATTTCGTCAGGTTGATTTTAACCTAAACCATCAACTATGCACCGGACGACCTCCCGACATCGATGAAGACACTCTGCTTGTAATCTTTGAGAATAAACTGAAGATTTCAACAGAAGAGATTGCTGTGAGGTTGAAAATCGATATCTCAACTGCCTTTCGCTATTTGAAGAAACTCGGGTTCAAGAAAAACCGCCAAATCTAAAAGGTCTCATTTTCCACCATGACAACGCAATGTGACGTCACCCTGCGCCTCTGCCCCCGTGCTATCCTGTGACGACCAATGGGACTTGGTATTGGTCGCGGCGCCAAATGTGACGTCCTAACCATTGGCTGATTCGGATGGGAATCTGGTTAGATTTGCTATCAGCTTTGTCGTTCCCAGTTCGCCTCCGACGTCTGGTTACCGAAGTAACTGCTTTGATTTCTAGTCTAACCTACCCACGTTGTGATTTGATCTTAGGTAGACGAAATCAATCAGTCGTCGGGCCGTAATGCAAGTCGAATTCGAGCAAAGGTGAGACAGAAGTATATGTAAAAGAAAATAAAGTAACAACTCGAAAGATTCAAATGTGTTAAAAAAAGAATAACAAATATCTTTATATCTGGTTGCTGAATACAGGACTGCGTCTTTCTCTCAAACCGCTTCTATGGATACGTGACACTTTGCGTTAGGCGAGTCTTAATATCTTAAGTTGTTTTTCAAGAAACTGGTTTTTGGTATCTTCAGGCGATATCCGTAAAGCTTGTTTTGGTGGTGTAAGTCGTTCTTCAAAAATAATTGTTTTTGGTTAGAAGTCTAAGTCGGAATGCGTGGATATCTTTCAGTCCGCTGCTGCGAGGCTGGTCTGCGAGCTCACAGCTCAACTCTGCTCTGTCACTCTGTCACTCTGTCTGCGTCTCCCAACTGCCCCTGTAACTCCGTTTATATGGACGCCGACCAAAACCGTCGTGGTTTGGGTTCCTCAATAATTCCAAATCCGCAATAAGGATTTTCTTTGTTTTCGGACAGGAAAATTTATCACTTTCCATTTTTGGAAGTCCATTACTTTCTGTTTTAGAGGGGTTCTTAAGGTAGTTATCCTCCCAAATTCTTCCTTTCTCATATTGGTATCTCACACCAATCCCCTCAGAGGGCGTCAACAGGTTTCCCTTCTTTCTCATAGTGGTATCTCACACCAATCCCCTCAGAGGCGTCAACAGATTTCCCTTCTTTCTCATATGTTTACCTTCACCCATCGCTCATGCCACCATTCAGCCAATGAATGCTCGGCAGTGTGGGTGTGGCTAGTCTGGCCTCAGTTTACAATTATCGCTCAAAGAAAAAAAAATATCTTCCTTTTTCTTTTCATTTTTTTCCCTGACTAGAACCCCCACGAATCGTACTGTGGTCATTAAGTCTCTATCTTAACTGAATGTCATCAACGAGATTTTCGTCAAGTAATCATCAGGGTGGTCAAGTGAATCTCTATGTAACCTCAACGCCTTCGTACTTCTATCGTCAACAATCTGTCCCGGTAACAAACTTTTATCATGTCAAGGTCTGTACATAAAACAGGTGGTCCGTTTCCAAAACCAAATGATATCTCCGAAAGATAGTTAATGGTTTATTCTTTTCCTTTTTCTCTTTTCCCTTCCTTTTTCTTTGAGGTGGTGTCAACTGATCCTTTTTCTCGGTCACATCCTCGACATAATTACGATTATCTTCCAGCATTTCGCCCTGCGAGCCACTTGACCAATTTGAAATTTTCATTATTGTCATGGGCAGATTCCTATCTTTTATTCGCCGCGTCATAGCATAAATTAATTCTGAGAGATCCGAGATCTTACGAATTTCCTATCCTCTGCGAAAAAAAAATACTTTTCTTCGCAAATGAAAATAAAATCTTTACCACTTTTCTTTGTTAAAAAAATAGCATCGCTCAGTATGTCTTTCGTGATAGCTTCTTTTCGCTTTTAATTTTCACGCTTAATTAGTTAGTCAAACGCTAAATAGTGTCACAGCAAGACCACATGTTGCAAAAGAAAAGAAGCTTAAAGCGTTGAAATCGGAATCCATCCAACGCCAACCGTATTCTCTTGACTTGGTTCATTCGGATTTGTTCTGGTCTCTGTCAAAGAATTTATCTTCCGGTAAGTACCAACAAACGTACTTGTTAAGGATTTTTTTTTATTTATTTTTTCAAATATTTCGGATCATTTTCCTGCTTTCTAGTGAAAGTTAAACATAAATTGTCATCCGATAACTTTCATTAGTCATTATCAAAGGGGTTTTGCTTTTTGCGCTATGTTAGTTTCAACCTTTTTCAAATATCGCGTTTTCACGCATCATTTCGTTTTTACAAATATCTTGTTTACGTTCCAGTTCGTGTTGTCGGTTTTTTTTTTATTTATGACAAAATATAGTTTCAGTGTGTTTGTAATCGAGCAAAAACCAAATACAAACATCAGCAACAAAGAATTTTCGTTAGTTTTTAACAGAATTTGTTCAAATGAACCACTGCTGCTCAAATAGACCCAATACACACACAGAGAAACAGACACAGGCACGCACGCGCACACACACACACACACACACACACACATATATATATATATATATATACGTTTTACCAGTTTGTGACTGGAAGGGATAATTCCGAGGAGGATATAAATCCGGGGAGAGTTCAATGTAGATGACAAAGCATTATAATGTTCAACTCATCAGATCGAAATCTTCTCCTCAAAAATTATAAGCGAAATGGATAATTAAAGTCTTCGTCTTTTTCTTATCATATATATATATATATATATATATATATATATATATATATATATATATATATATAGATAGATAGATAGATAGATAGATAGATAGATCTTTATAGAGATACATATATATATATACATCTATCTCTTTCTCTCTCTCTCTCTCTCTATATATATATATATATATATATATATATATTATTTAATTTTATATAGACAAAAACAGTTTACTCACTACAAATTTGCAAATACGTTTCGGTGCATTTCAATTGCACCTCGACTGGTGAGACCCCAAAATGGCTATGAACAATTCTGCTTGTAAGCAAGCCGTATGTGAAACGTCACTTCCTTTTTTTCCATTTGCTTGTGAAAAAAATATACATAAAACAAAAAGGTAACGGAGTGAAACAATAGTGCTTGATGATAGCAGTTTGCTGAGGGATGGATGGGGTGTTGAATGCTGGTTAGTCTATGAGGATTCCTTGCCGATAACAACGGTCAAATGTTTAGGCACAGCATCTCAAAAGCTTCCTAAGAGTGACGGGTGGAGGAGGAAAGATGGGAATAGGAGAGAGTAATACGATGAAAGAGGTAGGAGGGATAAATTCTAGCGATAGTTATAGTAGTAATTGGAAATGTTATTTTTTGGTTTACTATATAAAAAAAATCAAGCTAAATTTGAATTGCATATATTTGAGTTGGAGTCATCACTACTAATTCTGTAATCAATGAAAGTGTTTTGTAAATTAATAATTTTAGAAATATTGATTTCTTCTTGGTATGTTGAATATATAAGTTATTCGGGTTTTAAAAAAGCCATTTTGATTTTGAAATGAAATATAAGTAGAAAAATATATATATAAAAAAATAGGGGATATTAATATAAATTTTATAATCTAGTTTTGACTTATTCTCAGACAATATAACATGTAGAATAAATATGGGTGTAAAACAATTTATCTGAAAGTATTACTAGTAATATATATGCACAAAATATATTTTGAGAATCATAATCTAAGATAAATTAGTTGAAAGGTACATAAGAGGGTAGGAAGTATATCAAAGGAGGTGAGTTATAATTTTAAACGTTTAAAGTGATGAAATTATGATAATAAAATAAGAAGACTTTTTTTGCTGGGAGGGAAGAATGTCGGAAACTATTTAAATATCAGTGAGTTATCGTTCTTTTCTTCTTCCTCTAAATTGTCACTTGGTATAGAGTTTTTACTTGACAAGTAGCTAAGTAAGACTTGGGCTTACTTGAAGTCTCTCTTCAGTTGCCAGAACTTACGACATTATTATTCCTTTTTTTCTGTTGTCTACTCATTTCCTTCCCCGTTCCAGAGAGCTAAGGTCTGAAATAGCTTCATGACATTTTGCATTGAACATAAAAAAAATAATAAAATAACCTAACACATTATTATTATTATTGTTATTATTAGCTGTTTTGCACACGCATTAATCGTGTGTGTGTGTGTGTTGGGTGAGAGACAAAGGGAGAGGAAGACAGAGGGAAATGTATTTATTTATCGAATTAGGTTATATCGATCAAACTTCGATTTTACAATCTCTCTCTTTCACTCATTTTTTTTCTCTCTCTCTCTCTCTCTCTCATTTAACTAACCACCCCCTTCACATTTGAGTCCTGTCATTTATTTCCCCCACACGAATTCAAGGCCACCGCCAACAAAATCCGGTCAAGATTCAAGAGTCAGACAACCAGATTCCTACTCAGCCGCCCTGCATCGACAGCGACTTGGGTTGTGTGGTCTTGATAGTGTACTGGAGTGGCATAGCCGACCGACTGACCGAACTCAAGCACGCGTGCCTTTTCCGAAGACTCCACCCCACCTATCCTCTCAAGTGGCAGATGTTGACGATAATCGATTGTGATGTACTCCTGCATTGTATACGAAACTCTGTCTTGTCAGACGACTCACCTTCCCCACTAGTGTCTCGCACAGAGTGCAATTTCGTTTTAAAAGAGAATGAAGCGTTAAAAACGTCTGGAATGAAATCTATTTGCTAAATTTCGCTTAGTTTCTTTTCAAGACAACAAATAGGTAAAACCCATGAAAGATTGAACGCACTACAATTTTGGACAATGTTATTGGTATGCTATCTATTGTAATATGTTTGTATCTAGATAATGCATGTCTGTGTTGAACCCATGTTATGCACTGTGAGATTAAACCCAGATTCGGCCAAGGGACTTCTCTTAACGCTCACTAGGTGATGTTGTATAAAGCGGTATAAAAGGAAAGAACTCAAATTCTTCTTTTGTTTCACAAGATGTCAGAGTGAGATGTATCTCGCTTGACCACCGGGGAGACTTCTTTTCTCGGGCAAAACGATTTCTTAGTCTACACTACACCACATGGTGCGCGCGCGCGCACACACACACACATACATACATACACACGCACACACACAGAAGCAAACTCTCTATAAGTCCTTAAATATGTATTTCTCTTTCATTGAAGCAATCGAACGTCTAGCCACACTGAGGAAATGTGATACAGCGAAACAGTCTGTCTGTGGATGACATATATATATATATATATATATATATATATATATGTATATATATATACATATATGATAGCTGGCCACTCATGTTCGAGAATGCCCATCTATTAGGACGGCTAGCCAATCCCTATTGCAGACGCTCGCTCAGGTATATTTGTGTTTGCTCAACACCCACAGAGCCCACCCGTAGTTTATTCTGCAACTGTGCTGAGCAGACCTTAGTGACGGTTTCTGGGAGAGTGCGTGTTATCTAGCGTGATCAACAATCTGAACAAGGCCAATTCATTCAAACCCTCGGTCACGATGACTTGTGATTTCGACGGCCCCAACAAGGCTTGAGTCAACCCGTGGTATGTTTTTCAGGCACTTTCCTAAGGTACCGTACGCTGTGATTTCCCCCCCTCCAGACCGATAACATCAGGAAATTTCCTTCCTGACAAATCAACACTGTTGAGATTCTCAGACAGCATATTATCCCCCATTTACAACAGTGTCCAACGTATTTATGAGGATTGGCACATACCCATTAGTGTTCATAGGTACGTTATAAAACACAGGTGAGACCGAAGGCCAAAACCAAGAGTAGTCATTCAGCGCTATTTAATATTTAAACAATCAATCTAATAGGCAATATCTGCGCAACAAGAAACACGTGTCAGTCACGTTTTCCAATAGTTTTGCTCACTTGAAATATGGGTGGGTTCATGCAAAAGATGGTATGTGCTAAGTTGTTTAAAGCATCTAAATGTACATCCCAGCAAATAAAAGCTGAAATTCTGAACTCTTATAGCATATTCATCTTTTGATCTTAAACCCAATTGTCTTCAGTAAACAACAAAAGCAAAAGAATTGGTATTACCGTTCCAATACTTTTGGACCGGACTATATATATATATATATATATATATATATATATATATATATATATATATATATATATATATATGTGTGTGTGTGTGTGTGTGTGTGTGTGTGTGTGTATGTAGTGGTTATTGGAAAGCACTCAATATCAGTTATAGAGCTAACATCTTTATTTGAATGGATACGAGTTTGTGAACCGGGATTTCACGCTTATAAGATCCTCAGACAATAACACACAAACACACACACACACACACACACACACACATATATATATATATATATATATATATCAAAGAGTTTAGAGATTTTGTGTTTATTCAGTTTGTCCATCTTCCTCTCCAAATTTCGAATTATCCATAGCAAAAACGACAGTCCTGGAAGTACGTTTTACTATACTATCTATACATACTATAACACGTTTGAATGAAGAATGTTTGTATAAGTACACTACCACTATATATATATATATATATATATATATATATATATATATATATATATATATATATATATATATGTATGTATGAATGAAGAAATATAGTTTTAAGGTGTGCTATATTTATGGGATAAATTGCTCAAAATCAGAGATAGAGACTATGTAAATATAAAAGTGAACATTGTAGTCGACACTCAGAGACGACATACTGTTTCATGTTAGACACAATCGTCAGGCCACATGTGTTGGTTTTTTCTCTCGACTATTTATATATACAGGTCACTGGCGTATTGTAGGTACTCCATTCTGACAGTTATTTTGGCGGGAGTGGTTTGTTTATTTATTTATTAGGATTAATTTATTTTACTATTTTATTTGTCTTTATTTTATATATTTATTTATTCTTTTCGGTTTTCGATGTCATAGTATCGATGTAAAAACATTGAGATTAGTTCTGATCGTTCATTTAATAGTTTGTTTTGGTCAGGGGAGGTAATTAACGCTATTTTTTCGTCCAATTTTTGGATTGATTGCTGCAGTCTGTTCTAACTGTTATTTTGGCTCAGGCCGTTTTTGAATTTGTTTATTATTTTATCTATTTATCCGTAGCCCAAAATATTATGCCATTTTGAAATCAGGTCGACTCCGTGTGAAAATTAAAAACATTGCGACTAGGAACCGTACCCGCAATCCTGAAATTTGAGATCGCCGTGGTTTCATTACTGCGATTGTTTTCGGATTCCGCCATCTTAACTTCGACTGATAAAAACAATTAAAGGGACACAACTCTCTAACTTTCAATAGCTCATGTTCAAATGAAAAAATACTGTTTTCAAATTACAGTGTTTCAAAATAAAATTGTCCATGTTTTCAACTTTATTTCTAGAGACCGTAGCCTATTATATCATACCATTTTTGAAGCCGACTCCGTGAGAAAATTAAAAATATTATGGGCCGTATCCGAACTCGCAATACTGAAATTTTAGATTCCCAAGTTTTCATTACTGCGATTGTTTTTGGCGATTTTTACGTGAGTTTTGCGACTAATTTTTTTTTACAATAGCAATTTTTCTTACTTAGAAATAAATTTGGGAATAATCGAAATTAATTGCGAAATCCAGCGAGAGATACCCATGAAGTAAAAATAATTGTTTGTACGGAAAGTAAGGACCTACGTACATCAAATTAGTTTAAATTAAGTTGCGACAGAATTATCGTTGAACTTTTGAAAGGTAAGTTTAAATATTAATTAAATATTACTTAATGCAGCGATCAACTATGAGTTCTTATGTAGTTTATTGTGGAGATAACAGAGATGTAAAATGGGATCTATTTATAAAGCAATTGTTAAGTTTGATGAAAATGAAAGATCAACAGAAAATAAGAAAAAAAACAGTAAAAATCGCCATTTTTGGCTATTTACGCGGGTTTTCACTATGTCGGTTGACTCAATCACCGAGTTAAATGACTGTTAAACAATCAAATTGTTATTGGCTACAACTGAGTGAAGTTTGTATTAGATTGCTTAAAAATTGAGGGAATTTTTCTTTAAAATTGTGTTGAAATCGATTTTTCGTTTTTCGCGATTGTTCGCTAAACACAGTGGCGTAGAAATAAAAATGAGGTATCGTTGAGCTCGTCATGAAATAAGTAACCAACATACCGAGTTTGAACAAAATCAGAGGAAAAAACTTGAATTTATCGATGTTTGGTCGGCTTTATCGATTATTGTTTGTAAAAATTATCGAAAATTTTACGCTAAGAACCTATTTTTACATTGTAAAATGTATATGCCAAGTTTGGACAAAATCGGTTGGATGGATCTCGAGTGAAAAGGTATCACACAGACAGACACACAGGCATCCTCTGTTTTATATATATAGATGAAGAACAGCTAGAGAAAATAAGGAATGAATGTACGATTAAATAAACTGACAGAAAGAAAAGGTATTATGTTGTACAGGATGGGGAGGGGATTAAAAGATAAAACAGAGTAAGGATAAAGAAAGAGAGAGAATTAGAAAGAGAGAGGGAGAAAAAGAAAAAAAAAGTAACGAGAAATCGAAAGAAGTCCAAGAAAGAAAGCGTTCCAACAGAATGAAAAATTGTAGAGAATAAAAGAAAGATAAAGGAAAAAAAAGAAAAGGAAAATGGGAGGAGGCGAAGAATTGGAGAGAAGCAAAGACGTTATAAAAATAATGCAAGAAAAGGACAGGAACACAGAAGGAGAATTTTTTAAAATGGCGGCTGAGAAACGAGCTGCGTGAAGGTGTTTGCAAGAAAGTTTCACACGTCACTACACACACGTAATTCCCTTGTCAAATTGCATCGGAGGCTTGCTTCACTCCACAGTCAGTCGACACATGGTTCTGATCAGTGATGACGTCATCAGACAACAACGGACACAAGCAAACGAGAAAGTTCGCAGTTATGAACAAGCGTCCGGAAAATAAGTAAAATGGAGGAGAGAAAAAGGAAGATTTTAGTTGTGAAGATGAAAAGAAGAGAAAG
>OZ010579.1:108942465-109072465 GCA_963932145.1 Acanthosepion lycidas
AATGAAAGAAAGAAAAAGAAAAAAATTGGAGAAAGAAGACGTAAAAAGAAAAAAGAATAAAAAGAATGAAAGAAAATAAATGAAAAAGAAAGAAAGAATGAAAGAAAGATAATGAAAAGAACAAAAGAAAGAAAGAAGCAGAAAACAAGAAAAGAACGACATAAAGAAAGAAACCCAATGAAGAATGAATTATAGAAAAACAAAGACAATAGAAAAAAAACGAACAAAAATATGAGAATAAGCAAAATGAAGAAAGGAAAGGAATGAGCGAAGAATAGTATGAGAGAAAAAATTGAAAAGAATGAGTAAATATGCAAAGAAAGAAATGAAATAAATAAAGGAAAACGTGAAACAAGATAATACGAAACGAAATAAATTTAATAAAAGACGTAGACGATAAAAGAAAAGACGAAGAACCCAAAAGGGAAAGAAAAAAAGAAAGAAAGAAAGAAAGAAAGAAAGATGTGCAAAAGATCAAAAATTATACAAAGACAAAAGAAAAAGCATAAGGATGAAAAAGAAAACCCAATCGTTGAAAATAAAAAGGGAACCAAATCTAAAGATCAAATATCGTTAAAGAGTAAATATAACCATGAAAATAAATAGGAAACAAAGAGAAAGAGAGAAAATATAATAAAAGTTTCAGAATACAGAAGATCAGTAAAAAGAATGAAGAATGGAGGTGGGGTGGAAATAAAAATGGCGGAGAAAGAAAAAAGGAGTAATGCAATAAACGAAGAGAGAAAAAATGACAAAGTAACCAAGAAGAAAAAATAAATGAATGAACAGTGAATAGAAAAGGATGATAAAAAAAAGATTGAGACGTTCGTATGAGAGAGTATGATTATAAAAAAGAAATAAATATGTAGTCAAAGAAGGAGAAAAAGGGAAATATGAAGGGTAGAATCAAGCGAAGACGCAGTCTCAGTGCGCATGCGTAACCTAAACAGAAATGTAAGAGAACGCAGGCAGATGAAAGAGGATTAGTAGAAAAGAAAGAATCCACAAGTATAAACAAAAGAAAGAAAGAAGGAAAGAAAGAAAGAAAAAACGAAAGAAAGAATGAAAGAAAGAAAGAAAGAAGATAGACTGAAAAAAATAAGAGAAACGCAAAATAGGTTGTAAGAATGAGAAAAGAAAAGAAAGAAAGAAAAAAGAATGAAAGAAAAAAGCAAGAAAGATTAAGAAGAAAAGAGATGAAATAAAAAAGGAAGAAGTAGATGAAAAAGAAAGAAAGAAAAGGAAAGAAATAAGAGAAACGAAAAAAGAGAAAGGTGAAAGAAAGGGAACGTATAGGGAACAGGCACAAAATGAAGAAAGCGACAGGGAGGAATATCTCTCCCTCTCTTTATATATATATATATATATATATATATATATATATATATATATATACCGTACACGCACACACGCATATATATATAAATATATATATATATAAACATAGTGTACACACACAAATATATATATATATATATATATATATATATATATATATATATATATATATGTACAGAAACGGTTAAAGAACGGTGGGTGGAAGCAAATCGAAGCGAGGCTTATGATTGATATGATAAATGTGTCTGCCTTGCGTGACTGACCGACTCATACTCTGATCGAATAACTAACAACATACCTTCAGGGCGTCTGGCTGCGTGCTATCACTGCACGCTTATTATGAATATTCATAGACAACACCGAAATAGATAGATAGATAGATAGATAGATAGATAGATAGATAGATAGATAGATAGATAGATAGATAGATAAAAAAGGTCGGTATAGTAGCGAAATAAAAGAGGCAAATATAGACTGAAGTAGATGCTAACATGTACAAAAAGTAAATACATATGTACTTCAAATCAGACAGCTACGTCTTTGTAGAATATCACATAATTAGTTACTTATACTAAATAGGTATTGCTAATTTTACTAGTTTGATGACAGCTGAGAAGTTAGAAAGACTGTTTTGCGCCAAACTTTCAAACCAATACTAAATTACTTGCACTATTTACATTATTTGGACTGTTATCCTCATCTTCATTGCCATATTCATAACGTTTCGGCCGTTGTACGCTCGGGCTTCTTCAGGTGATTGGAATTTCGAACCGAACCATTTATTTCGTCCACCGGGGTAGATTGTCCAAGACGAGGCGTACAGCGTTGTGAATATAACAATGAAGATGTGGATAACAGTCCGAATAATGTAAATAATGCAAGTAATCATAATACCTCATCTCAGAGTTATAGACATAAATACTTCCTAATACTGAATTACTTGAACAGCAATAGCAGGAGCCGAGGAGTAATAGGCAACTCTATTAGTAAGCGAAAAGAATGCATGTGAGTGTGCAGCGCGGTTCTCGGATCGAACAACTTCGTTGATTTCGTAGATTTATTAAATGCCAATTGAGTCAGAGCGAGTAGTTTTCCGAACTCTCCTCAGACAATATATATATATATATATATATATATATATATATATATATATATATATATATATATCTGTGGATAACAATATATACGCCCCCGAAAAAATAAAATTCGGTCGAGCACTTTAGAGCTTTAGAGGTAAAGCGCGAATTTGTAAACAGTGACTGCTACTGCTGATAATGCAAAGGTCTTCTATGAATCGAGCACTCTGATTCTCTGTCGTGTTTATTCAAAAATAAATACGTAAAAATTCACCTTCCCCTCTACCGAATGCTGATAGCTCAGGCAAAAAATTTCCGACTGGTGCCAAATCAGTCAGGTTTCTAGCTAAATTTATGAGAAATGATGTGTGTGTGTATGTATGTGAAGATGATAAAACAAAGTGAAAAATATTAATAAACGGCGCGTTTCGCATCCGCTTCTTCAGGTCTGAATGAATGTCAAAACTGTCTGTAAGGAAAATATGATGAACAGAAATACACACGCACGCACACACACACACATACACACACACGCACTCACATACACACACACATACACACACACATACACACATATATATATATATATATATATGTATGTATGTATAACCATTTTTGTTTCTCACCTGTCGAGATGCATCCGCATCGAAAGAAAAATGCATCTTTGTCCTGAATATATGTTTGTATGTAACATATTTATAATAAATATTTATTGCTCTACTCTTGGTATTGAACCACCATCTTTTAAATTAATGGTATGAACGTTTGAATTTATATTCTTTTCGTTCTCGTTAGATTTGAATATATATATATATATATATATATATATATATATATATATATATATATATATATATATATATATATATATATGTTTAAGCATGTCACTCGTAGGCAGGGGAGTACAGAGAGTGAAAATGAGAGTAAAAACTGAATATAGGGAGGATTGTGGAAAGGACAAAAGATGAACGGGATTCAAGGAGATAGAAGATAGCTATTGCAGCTGGATTTAAATTTTTGAAGATTACGGTTATCAGGGAACCAACTAACTAGAAGTTGAAGAGTTTTGCAGGCAGGAAGTGCGAGAAAAGAAACTGTTAAAGTAGAACCTGCGGTTGCAAATATATATATATATATATATATATATATATATATATATATATATATATATATATATGTATGAAGATATTTTGCGTCAATAAATTTTATTAATTGACTTTTCAAAATTACGAATAATACTTCACGGATAAGGAGAAAATTACGGGAGAAATTTTTAAAGTTTATTTAGGAAAAAATATATTCAAAACTTTCGAATTTCGTAAGTCATCATGATGGTAGGTAGAGATAAATATTGTTTTTAAGAACATTTGGCTTAAAGTACGTTTGATGCCTAAATACACTGAATACACACACACACACACATATATATATATATATGTAGATAGATAGATAGATAGATAATATTAGTGGTCAATATATATATATATATATATATATATATATATATATATATATATATATATATATATAATTCCCAAGAGGATAGAATCTAGGTAGAACTAAATGTCCAGGACAGAGCAAAGGTATAATAAGAAAGGCTCAAACACTAATATTCCATGGTTATAATTTATTACGTAGGAATCGTAATTACGATCCAATTCATCAGAACTGATTTTGTATTTGTATGTCTGATGAATTGGATCGTGATTACGATTCCAGTGTAATAAATTATAACCATGGAATATTACTGTTTGAGCCATATATATATATATATATATATATATATATGAAGAAAAATATACGGAAAAAACAAAGAAAAATCCTTATATGCAATTATGCTGTTTTAATGTTAATATAATGTCAACGTCGGACGTTTCGATCTAATAAACCATCTTCAGGACATATTCATAAAATATACAACGTGACCATATTTAAACGGAACGCTGATCATATAAACCTTTCAGTTATCTGTTTGGATAAGTCTTGTTCTTATGTCCATCGTCTTTGTCATGTTGAATTGATAATGTTAATTATATTTTATGAATATGTTTTGAAGATGGTTTATTAGACCGAAACGTCCGACGTTGACATTATATTAACATTAAAACAGCATAATTGCATATAAGGATTTTTGTTTGTTTTTTTCCGTATATTTTTCTTCATAGTGTCGGATCTATATCCATATATTTGCTTACATATATATATATATATACCATCACTTACTTATATATATATGTATAAGCAATGGTCTAAAGATTGCGTTTAAGCATGCGTACACTCTTATACTTAATCAAGCTCGATCCCTGATATTGATCAATAAACCCTAATTATACTATACCTTAATACTATATTTTATTATATCTTATTAATGTTATATTACTCTGTAATTTAATTTATACTAGATTACAGTGATCACTTTTCTTGAATCGTAATCGTTTCCTGTGTCCTGTCTGCCTTTAATGTGTCTTGTGAGTGTCAAATTTTCTTAGCCACCCTTCCTAATTATAGGGGGAAAAGGTAGTTATGCAGAAAGGAATTACAACATATATATGTATGTGTGTGTGTTTTTGTGTATGTTTGTCTGTCTGCTATCAACTGAGAATTCGAACTAAATTTATTTTACCTGACGTCCTTTTTAAAATACAAGGTCCTTTCTTGTCAAGGGAGATAATTCAGGAGTAAATATTAATCATATGAATCGAATATTACACGGCAAGAATTTAAGATCAGTATTCACCTATTAAAATGTTCAAGTTATATATATATATATCTTATATATATATATATATATATATATATATATATATATATATATATATATATATATATATGTGTGGGGGGGGGTGTTGTGAGATAAACATAGTTTTAAGGAATTGGATGTTATGGGTAAAAGCGGTCAATACCTGGAATAGAACGTTTGTAAATATAAGTGGATACGGAGGTAAACACCAAGTGGTGACAGTATATATATATATATATATATATATATATATATATATATATATATATATATAAGTATGCAAGCAAACCGAAATAGATACATATAAATAAATACGTATATACATTTGACATAGATAATAAATTGACTGAAACAGATAGATAGATAGATAGATAGATAATGAACAAACTGAGATAGATAGATAGATAGATAGATAGATAGATAGATAGATAGATAGATAGATATTAAGTAATTCTTATATACAGAGAAGAATATATTAAGGAAAGAAAGAAAAAAAAAGAAAGACGGATAAAAGGAAAACAATCGAAATGATGAGAATGAAAGAGAAAGGGGGGGATAGAGAGAGAGCGGGAGAGAGAGAGAGAGAAAGAGAAATTTCGCCCATCTAAACGTGTTAATCGAATGGCATTAACGTTGCGTGCCCGTGAAAGTAATATTTTATGATATTAACATGCCGGCGCCTGTCAGCCTGCTTCCCACTGCCAACTCCGTCTCTCTTTTGTATTCTTATTTAAAAGCCGAAAATGGATTCGTACCACAGCAGGAAATTTGAAATTTACGAGATAAATGTACAATAATGGACGAATTGCGCGGTCTCGGCATCAAATACGCGCGTTCTGCGCACGTCTATATCTTTTACTGTTTTTACATCGAAACCAGCCAATAATATATAAGTGCTAACATCGATACATGATTCTTAGAATATTTACAACATATAAAAACGTGAATACAGGATAATACTTGAAAATTTACATCATTCATGAAGTCATTCGTAATCTGAACAATATTATATCGATAAAAAGATTTATCTATATCTAAACGGTGGTGACATTATGCCAGTCACAAACTCTATGCAAATCAATCTGTAGCCACCTATTTTCTGATCTACATACATTTAAATAATCGCTTTGTCTTTGTTGGACATTAATAGAAGCGCTGAAAAGTTCTCGGCTTCGACACTTTTTCAACTAAGACTAAATCACCTAACATCAGAATTAAAAAAAAAATTTTCTTGTTCTAAACATCTCCTTCCCTGTTCTCTCTCCCAACCATCATTTTTCTCTCTCTCTTTATTTCTCATGGCGAGAGTGAATGTTTATATATATATATATATATATATATATATATATATATAGATAGATAGATAGATAGATAGATAGATAGATAGATATGTGTGTGTATTTATATATATATATTATATATATATATATATATATATATATATATATATATATATATATATATATATATATATATATATATGACAGTCTGTTTCATGCTTGCACGCTAACTCCATGCCATATATATGTCCGTGTGTGTATGCGTGTGTGTTTCATTGAATATTATAAATATATGTACTAATATATTCCCCACTCATTCCAGTGAAAAAAATAAAACTGTTTATATATTATACTGAATATAAGACGACCAACTTAATCATACGTAATAACTCTTCTTCGTCAATTAGTGTTTTGCAAAAGACGAACATTGTATATCAGTTTAAATGTCCTTTGGGAGATTGTATCTCTGACAAAAAAGTAAGTATATATGTTGGCTGTACCAGCACAACATTATCAAGACGACTAACACCGTATTTGTCGGAAACAAGTTCTATTGCACAATATTTCAAAACATATTCCTGTCCGCCTTCACAATACAGGAAAATACTTGCTGACAGCAACAATATATTACACCCCGAAAATAATAAACAAAAACTTCAAAATATAGGGCCCTCTGTATCAAAAGCAACCAACCAACACTCAACCAAATGTACTACGAGTGTAGCATTTAACCAACATTTAATGTCATTTTGTATGTCTTTGCAATTCACCTCTGAGGATGATTTTCGAGGAGAGCGAAAGTATTTGACTAGGAAAAAACTATGGTGCCTTTCTTGATCAATTTCATGTTAACATCAACAAACTGGTTAGAGAATTGGAAAGGATCGTTATAAAAATAGACATATGTCTTTATTATTCACTGAAACATGTTTGAATGCAGATATGCTGCCCATATGTGTGTGTGTGTGTGTGTGTTTGTCTGTGTGCATGAGTGTGTGTGCATGTATGTATGAAAACAAAATGTAAAGTAAAAGGAAAAATCGACTATTTTGTGATTCTAATACTGTAATATCATCACGGAATTAACAGGCGTCATAACAAAAAGAAAATTAATTTAAAAATTTAGTTATCGTATTTAATAACCGTTCATAAAAATATTCTTTCAATAATACAATTATCTTACGTGACCGGAGCAGCGATAACATCATTTTTGCCAGTTATAGATAAATATGGTGAATTTGATATTCAGGTATAATATATATATATATATATATATATATATATATATATATATATATAGAGAGAGAGAGAGAGAGAGAGAGAGAGAGAGATGTGGATAGAGATAGAAAGAGCAAAAATAATCGAACACATTTATTTTGTGAAGGCCCTCTGCTAATATAATAGTTTGGGATTGCCCTGATTAACTCGCTTGGACCGTCTCGCCTTTTGTATATATTGCTTCAGTTTTGACTTACTACTTTGTTAAATTATTGCGTTGGCCAAAAATTTTGTTCGGTTTATTAAGTAAATTTCCTACTTAAGAAACGAATAAACTTTTATGAACAACCCAATACTTTGATTCGTTTTGTGATAAATAATAATTATATAAGGTCCTTTAACGTTTAAAATATTCCAGTTCACGAATCTACAAACACGCAAACACACACACACTCTCTCTCTCTCTCTCACACACACACATATATATATATGAGTATATTGTGTATTTAGATTTAATCTACAAATCACCTATCAAAATTAACAGAAAGGTAAATACATTCGTGTAGTGTGCGTTAGGTATTTGAGAATATATCTTTACTATATTATCTATATAGTAATACTGAACAACCACTTCTTAACCCAACATTTCTTCGTATACTTTCTCTATTTTGCACGACACACGACACTCTCGTTTGTATATACAGTACTGTTCGATAAAAGTGACTCACCTTATCCTTTGAATTTAGCTCAATTTTCGTTTCATCGGGGAAGAGAACATTCTTCCAATCTTCTACGGTGAAATCTTTGTAATAGTGAGCCCATTCAAATCTCTTGACTTTGTTGGCTTTGCTTATTAGCAGCTTAAACCTTTGTGTACAAGATTTGTAGCCTTGTTCTGACGGACTGTTGAAGAGGCAAGACTAACACCTTGCTCTTCGCTTAGACTGGCTCAATTTCATGGCTAGTTATAGTCCTATTCTTCGCAACTCTCTCTTGATTACCCTGCCAGTTCTGTCATCAATCTTTTTCTTTCGTCCCCTTGTTTCCTTCCTTGGAGCAGGAGTGGCATCATTATGTTCCCTAAGCACTCGAAAGACAGTTGATTTCGAGGTTATAGCAATTTCTGCAATTTCTCTCGTAGAATTGCCTGCTTTTGAGAGGGCAATAATAGATGCCTTAAGTGGTTCTGATGCGTATTTGTACCCTTTCATCTGGTTAGTGACTTGGGTGGCTATTTCAAGCTGTTTTTATACTGTATGAGGCTTTCTGGAATGTTCTGGAATACTCTAGACTTATTAGGTTGGTGCAAAAATAATGACGTAATAATGTCGTTTTTTGGCCTATTTTTTAACGTCAAAAAACGACATTATTACGTCATTATTTTTGCACCAACCTAATAATTTAAGCTGTTCTAGAATTCTCTAGAATATTGTTCTGAGTGTATTGTAGAATAGTTTTCAGTATTTTGTCAAAACCTCTTTAAATTTACCAGTTTAATCATTAGAATGCGATATCTGAGTCACTGAGTTTTTTCCTGAATCTCATTTATATCCAAATTTATAATTATCAATAGAATACCTTAGGGTAAATAAACTTTTTTCCTAGGTAGTCAGGAAAGAATCTTTATATTAGTAAGATCAAGAATTATTTTAACCCCAAAAACAATAGACAAAAAATATCTTTAGTAAAAAAAAAATAGGTGAGTCACTTTTATCGAACAGCACTGTATTTGCATTACTATTTCTGTTAATATATTTAACTCAGTTCCTCTCTTGTGTTTTTATTTCTGGCCCTAAGAAGGCCACAACTGTTCCCAAACGGTGTGGCGCGCCTCATAGGTGAGGCAGAAGAGGATAGCAGGTGAGGCGGAATGATTGAAAGACAATCAAAGATTTAGAAACAGATTCAAAAAATTCATATGCCAAAAATAAATATGATTTCAAAATTTTAAATATTATTATGGATTACTTGTAATTGTATGCATAAATTCCAGTATAAATAGATATAAATAATTATTCACTGATTTTTTGCATTATATCAAGTATTAAGAATATAGTAACTAGGGTCTGTAAATTGGAGGAGAGAGTTATCAATGATAATGTTCTGACTTTGAATCTGTGATTATCTCCCTTTAACCCTGTCTCTGTCTTTTTTTTTAAATGTACTTTTTATGACATGAAATTTGGTGAAGCGCAAGCAAATTTTCATTCCGAAACTGTTGCCTGGAGAAAAAAAGTTTGGGAGCCACTGCTCTGCATGATTCTTGAGAAATATATAAATAACTGATTTCTCGTTGTCTTCTCTATTATTTGGAATTTATAATTGTCTTTCTACATTGGCAGCATTATCAAGGATAGAAAGCCTAATCTGCTTTATTATGCTATCCATAGCTGGTAGACGGAGAAAAGAGTGATTCATGTCGTTCTCATGTGTAAATTGAAGGCAAATTGCTTCAGCTGGGATTTGAACTCGTCTCTGCGTTTTCGTTTCGCGAGCAATTTAACGTCTCCTCCCCACCTCCCTCAAGAGAAAATCCTGAAAGGTAAGCTACGTAATAAAAATAGCGCAGACATAATCTGAGTATATTAAAAAAAGATCTTTTTAAATCCTTAAATCTACGGAATTCTATTCTGAAGAGACATCTTAGAATTCCATCTGTAGTGTTTTTGTTTTTTTTTGTTAAATGGAATATATGTCAAAGTTACTGTGATCTGAAGACATACACGGTCGTATTTATGTCACAGTGAAGCTTCTGTTGGCTCATATTTTGGTATTTTTTTTTTATATTTGCCTTCTATCGTTACGAAGCAGTGTCTGGTTTTATAATTCATAAAATATATTAAAGAAATTAGATAATCTTCTTGCATCTATATGGGATGAACACACGTGTGTACATATATTAGGCATATTACAGATATCAGTGAAAATTATTCTTCTGAACGTTAATCCTTACCTGTATACGGAACAACGTCAAACCCGGTATTAAATCGTTTAAATCATTCGAAATATTTTTTCTTATGTCATACAGAAGTCCGACACTTGCATTAATTCTTAAAAACTGATAATGATTTTCAATGCAGTTTCGAGATCCTGGCTAGAAGCAACCAGACGTCCAATCACACTGATGAGCTGTGATACAGCGATACAGTCAGTCTGTGGATGACATTATTTATATCTATATATATATATATATATATATATATATATATATTCCACTCAACGGCCAGTAAATATATATATATATATATATATATATATATATATATATATATATATATATATATATATATTGATATATATATATATATATATAGAGAGAGAGAGAGAGATAGATATAGATATGAATTTACTGGTAGATAAATGGAAATAATACTGTTTAATTAAAAACAGACCATCACTTAAATAATTTATATCTATAAAAATAACGTATAAACTGAAAATATATTAAATACACACACACACACCACACACACACACACACACATATATATATATATATATATATATATATATATATATATATATATATATATATATATATATATTCTTTATATTTTGGATTCTCCCACCTGTCTGAGGAGATCTTACGGTCGAAATCCGGGTTTCATGGTTGGTTGGCAATTTTAGCCTTTCCTTAAATACATATTCGATTTTAAATTTTGTATTGAGCATTTTTTAGGCGTGGCTGTTTTTAGTCTTCCTTTTACATTTCTACCCATACGCACACACACACACACACATATGTAAGAAAGACATTCGGATTACTAATACAAAAACAGAGAATATCGAGAATATTTAACATTGAAAAACATAAGGAAAACATTAATTATTTTTAATAATATGTGGAAATCTCCGCCTTTTACTTGAAGACAGCCGCGAGACCAGAAACACGTGTAGTAAAATTATGGAAAATAAGGCATAATATTTTTTTAAAAAATCCACATTACAACCCAAAACGTTTGCAGCACTTCTCTTCTTTTTAAAATATATATATATATATATATATATATATATATATATATATATATATATGTGTGTGTGTATACACCTAGTGAGCCAGACAATCCTACCTAGGTTTCACCTAAACGGATCGTCAGGGAAAGCCACAATTTCCCTGACGATCCGTTTAGGTGAATCCTAGGTAGGTTTGTCTGGCTCACTAGGTGTATCTAGGTCTGCTCTACGGTTGTATTGAGCTCTTTTGTTAGTTGTTTACTCGTATCGGGGTTTTTTCTTTGGGCTTCAGACCTGCGTCTGTGCGATTTTTTTCGGCAGAAGTTCATGTTTGTAGCTCTTTCTTTTTTTTAAAACCTTTTTTTCCCTCGAGATTGATTTGATTATTGGCAAATCAAAAATTCGAGGGTTTTTCGAAACGAGTCTAGTTATCTATATTTGTATGTATATTTGTATATATATATATATATATATAAAAAATTATATATATATTGATATTTATTTTTGAATTTCAAATATATAAAGACTGACATGAAAAAATCTGAATAGGGAGACAACATATTGTTAAGATATTGTCTGATGGCAATAGAACATTGGAAATTGCAACAATGTTGAACAGTGATCATAAAACAACGAAAAAAGAGATTGTCAATATTGACAAGATAGAAGAACAAGAAAAATGTTTGTAAGAATATATGCTCCCAATATATAGTTTCTTGGTTATTCTAACATCCTTCCCAAATCGATCGAGTTTTCCACGCAGCTCAAATAGATCTTTGTGCGCTATCTTATCAAATGCTTTTGCGCAATCTATAAAACATATGTACACACCCTTTTGCGTTTGTGTTGCATTCTGCAATACCATTCTGATCATAAACATTGCATTTCTTGTTCCAGTGTAGTTGTCAAAGCCGTACTGTTCTTGAGCCATTTTCGGTCTAATTCTGTTTCGCGCTCTATTCGTCAGAATTCGGATTATTAGCTTAAGTATGTGGCTCATTAGCTTATTGTCCGATGAAGGTTTCCCGCAAGCTTATGCAGTTCTCTGCATAATGTATTTCTCGATGATCCAAACTCTTTTGAATGTTTTCAAAGTCTCTAACAATTTTTAAAACATCGTAATCGACGAATGATACTTGCTCCTTCTGTCTTTCTTTCTTTCGTCCGTCCACTGATCTAAAGCGGTGTCATATTTCTCAAGAGTAGTTCTAACCTCTTCTATGTACCTAGACGACACATAGTGACCAAGGCTCTCCACAGCTTCCTACCCTTTGTCGCTCTAAGCAGTGGTGGTACAGTTACTATCCTTCCCGCTCTGTTTTCTACTATCCATTTATTGAATCTCATTTCTCTTTGCCCCTTTTAATTTTATTGTGTCCTGTGAGTGTCATATTCTCCAAGCCGTCTTTTTCGTCCTGTACCTCATAAATTTCAAGTATCTCTTCCTGATTCTGGGTACAATTGTCCTGCTTCTTTCCGTTTTTCTTCAGTCACTTATGTGCTATGTGTAATTTATCTTTCGATACATGACTGACGAGGCAGATTTTTCCCGCAGCAGTTTGCCATTTCTTTCTGCTGTAAGCCAGTTGCCATCCATATTTACCCATAGCTGGGGGTAGAAGAGGATCCATACCTTTCCCAAGGGTATTAGCACATAAGTGAATATAAATGGATTCGACTGGAATTCGAACTTGGCTCTCCGATTCCTCAATCCGAGTCGCTATCTATTACTTCTTAAAGCTTTCTTATTGCTCACATGACCTGTCCATAGTATTCTCAACATTCTCCCTTACAACCACATCTATGTTGCTTTTTATTTGTAAGGAAACTCTTCCCATTCACTGCTCGATGTTACGTAACCATTCAGCATTCTTTTCTTTGTTCTTAACGAAGTTTTCCTTATTCTTTATATTATGTTTAGCTTTTGGAGGGTATCTTTCCCTCTTCCGATACGTCTTCGGATTTCTGTGCCACATTTACCGTCATCGGTTAAGACGCTTCCGAGTTACTTCATTTTCTATCCTTGCTTACATCTGGCCCACCAATTTGTACTTGTCATCTTAAGCTGTCCCTCTTTTTAACTACCCTACATTCTGTCTTCTTACAATTGATAGTTAGTCCTTTCTTCTCGCTTTTCTTTACTACGTTTTTAAGAAATTCATGCAGTTTTCATTCTGTGCCACCCATGAAAACGATGTCATCTTCGTCGTCCTTTCGGCTAACTACAGATGATCACGCCTAAAAGTATTTAAAGGAAAATTCTAAAAAAGATAATTGCGTAAATATTTTATATTAACTTAGTTTTCCCCAGTGAGGATTGACTACACTAAGCATAACTAATAGTCTGCTTGAGTAACTCGCAACGCATCTATGTATGATCTGTCGAGCGCAAGCTGATTCTATCTTCTTACGATGAAAAACAATCTAATGCATACTAATTCAGAACGAGGCAAATAAGACTGAGAGATTTTTATCACGAATGATGGAATTATATCAGCCGGAGAAGTGACATTAAAGTCTAACACTGTAAATGTCTCCTGCAGGTCAAGGTAAAAAAAAGCTTTTTATGTACACTGATCTGGGCTTTTGAGAAAACTTCAAGTCCATTAACAACTGTTTTCTCTCTGAAAAATATTTATGATTTATATAAGGCTTACCGGAAGATTTAACTTCTGTCCATTTCCGATGTGTTCCCCACGGTGATAAGCCAATGGAGTTGGGAAACAGACCAAAGAAACGACACGCAAGCAAAAGTACGCGCGCATCATCACCGTCATCATCCTAATTATCAATCGCATAGGGTCGTAGGGTTGTTGCACACCTTAGCACCTGTCTAATTCCTTCCACATATATGGATTGAATGCCTATGAGGTATCCAGTCATGCACAGCGTGTCTTGGGCAAATAGACCTGTCGGGGACCATCCCTCTCCAGATTAAACCACAGCCGGTATCTAACGTCAAGGCTCGACTTGGTCACGGAACGTGGCTTTTGATTCTATCTGTTGGCTTCAGTCTAGGAAATCTCTCCATCCAGAATCCTGTGTATGACGATAGACTACTTCCGGCAGCAAGGCCTCTAATCGTGAGATTGGAGGTTTTTAGGGGCGTGGAACCACCTTTCGGTTACTCTTGTTACCAGGTTCACTCTGACCTGGGGTGGTAACACCTGTTAAGGTCCCAGCTATGGGCAAATAGGGAATGCCCTCCAAAAAATTAAAAAATATTGGAAAGTATGAAAATACATTTTTATAGTAAAAATATCAGCAATATCTATTTATAGTAGAATTACAAACAATATATTTTATAACAAAATGACCAACAATGCATTTTATCGCAAATGACAAACTACATTTTATCTGTAGTTGAAGGCATACAATTGTGTTTAAATAAATTTAGTGGAAGCCATAAAATCAACCAACCCTTCCACCCAGCAATGCTGTGTCATCGCCGCACTAGCTGCATCCATAGCTATGGAGTCCCGTGTACTCGACCTAGATGACTCTACAAAAATGTTCATCCGCTCCTTGTTTTCAATCTTAAGTCTCTAGTCACACTAATAACCAGAAAATCTTGGTGGGAGGAAAGGTTTATTCGCTGATGGCTCGATCATGCGACAGGTAGGTTTCGGGTTACATGGTACCAAAAATCTAAAAATAGTCATGAACAAGCACACTCATACGCAAACAGTAATTCTCATATGTACGCAATAAAACACGTCACGCCCACACGTAAATACACTCAGGCAAAAATATACAAACACGCGCCAGTATGAATACACTCATGCAAACAGACACTAACCTAAATGCACTTATAAAAATATATATATACTTACACGCAAAAATATAAACAGTGAAAGACGAAAACACGCACATGCATCAGCGCGCAACTCACGCCCGCTAGAGTTTTAATCACTCCTGGTCGTCGTTTCTGGGCGGTTGAGTCGTCACTTCTTCGTTCTGGTAGAGAGAGTCTATTCGACTATCTTGTATTAATTAGTGCTGCTGATTGCTACGTTTCGCTGGAGTTAGCCTGAGTTCTGTAGTGACGGAGAGTAAGAAGAAAGAACTAACAATAAAAATATTCTCTGGCCTTAAATAACCTGCAAAAGCTTGATAAGCCGTAAAAAATCATTCAATTACTCAATTCGTATAGATTAATTATTTTATACACAATTTCAAAAAACGTTTCTTAAAAAGATAATTTCATTCACACTTTAAAATGTAGTCTCATAAGAGACTGTATTTTAAAGTGTGTATAAAGTATTTAATATTTCTATTAATAATCACTTTGAATCATTTTGTCACAGTAGTAATATATCTTCCCTATGCCTTTTCTATAAATACTTTCATGATAATTATCCGGGTGAACTCTTCGCTATGGTACCTAAACTTTATGAATTTAAGCGCGATGTAAGGCAAGGATACGTCTTCTCACCGGATTTGTTCAACTTATACAGCGAGGCAATTCTGAGAGAATTGGAAATCCGACCGAGATTTCGCATTGGCAGCCACAAACTTAAAAGCATATGATACGCAGACGACACAGGTAGCGAGGGAGAGTGAGAAGAAAGGACTAAGCATAAACTACAAGAAGACAGAATGCATGGGCATCAGTAAGAGGATGAGCCCAAAATGCGATTTGCAGGTCGGGGACGCTAGAAACAAGCAGGTGCGGAAGTTTAAATATCTGGGAAGCGTTTTGACAGAGGACGGTTAGTGCGACACTGAGATCCGTAGACGTATTGGGATGGCCAAGGACACATTCTAAAAGCTGAGCAGAATATTGAGAGACAGAAGGATTTCTTGAGTAACAAAGAAAAGAATACTGAGCCATCTGTTCTTCTTTATGGCAGCAAATGTTGGACGATTTCCTAAATGATGAAAAAGAGACTCGGAGAGGGAGATGTGGTTCTACAGAAGGATGCTAAGGATATCTTGGACGGAGCATGTGAGCAACGATGAGATCTTACAGAGGTTACAAACAAGGAGGAGGCTTCTAGTTAATATCAGGAAGTCGCAGCTGAAGTTTCTGAGACACATAATGAGGAAGGAAGGCCTGGAGAATCTGATACTCACGGGTCGAATAGAAGGAAAGAGGGACAAGGGAAAGCAGCGAGTGGACAGGTGAATGACAGAACGTGGTCTGGGAAAGGAAGCAGAAGGTGGGAGCTTGCTGAGTGCTGCAAGGGATAGAGGGAAGTGGAGAGCCAATTTCGCCTACGTCCTGAAAGGACATGACACATAAAAGAAAGAACTTTGGCTGACGGCTGTTGTCGGCAACTTCTGACAACGCCTAACGAAAGAAAGAAAAGTGTGATAAACAACTATGTAATATCAATTTTCTTATATGGCAATGAATGCTGGACATGAATGCTGGACAATGAATGTAAAGATGAAGAGGAGACTTGAGGCAACAGTGATGTGGTTATACAGAAAGATGCTGAGAATAACATGTTAGAATTTTTCGGTATTTTTGGGTACTAGTGAGCTAGTCAAAATGAGCTGACTCATTTTATAGTCCACCAAGAGAAGAGTTAACCAATCAGAAAGCTCAAAATATTCAATCCGACGTGTATAAAGGCAGCCATTTTGTTTTTTCTCCCAAAATATCTTCACTGCCAACCTCTGATATTGAGTATATTACAGACTTCACTGGATTCTATATTCAGAGACTACGGCAAACATGGTTAGCATACCATGGCTTGAACATGTGGGCAACGATGAAGGTTTCAAGAAAATGAAAACAAAAAGTACACTTTTACTTAGAATCTGAAAGAAACAGGTTAAATTTCTTGGGCGTATTATAAGGAAAGGGGCTTTGGACAAAATTGAGGGCAAGCGGACATATTGAAGGTAAAAAGCCCAGAGAGAAACCTCTAATCATCTACCTAACATGCTTGCGTAAATGGCTAGCGGAGCAGGGAGGGATAGACAAATATTTCTAGGATAGGATATTGTGGAGAGGCATGATCGTCAGAGTCCCGAAAAGAAAATCATTTAAGCTTATCATATATTATTAATATGAATCATTAATTACATAAATAATTTTTGATGGTTACACAATTTTATTATCTTTTTTTAAAAAAATGATATTTTAGTAAGTATGCACAATTAATTCCTTTTCTTTCTTTCATATATATATATATATATATATATATAACGGACCCGGCGTTAAAAAATCGTACGACTCATACAGCAATCGCTATCACTTCACTGAAAATATTTTTGCCCTTCCTTGCCTTCAAAGGAGTGCCCTTTGCCGTGCTGATGTTGCTACATGCCTTACTTCTTGCCTATCTCACACTGCGAATTTTTTCTAAGCTCTATACTAAAATTTAAATCTGTTACGGAAAAAGAACTAAACAAAATGAACACAAAACGATCAGCTTTAAAAAAGGACTCGTAACTGGAAAAACCGAATGAAAAAAGAATGTTAACAATAAATACTTTTTCACATCCAACCCAGTTCTGCGGAATCAGAATCAACGTTGAGTTTAAGCAAGCGAATGAGCCAATTGGAGTAAAGTGCCATGCAGATTTAAATTTTTCCCACTTGTGACGAATGCAGCTATCGATTTTTTTTTGCTAGTTAACATTCGTGTCAGTCAGCTGTTGGCTCTCACGCTGGCCAGTAGAAAATGGCCGCAAACTACATGAAAACTGTCGTAGAAGCATGAAAAACTCGATTATTTCAACTATCGATGGGAGTTGGGAAATGCAAGGTTGGCCTTGGTCTTTCCGCTAACTTGGAGCATGTGCATGTAAATTTTGGTGCAAATCCGTCGAAAATTGCGGCCTTGCATTCGTTACACACACACACACACACACACACACACACAAACACACACACACACACATCCTGCCTTTTATAGATAGAAATGCGATAAGTTCTAAAATGTTCATTTAACAAGAAAGAAGAATCAACAATATTATTGATCCTCATCTGGCTGCTCGGCTTCTGTCACTTGCTCATTGCCTATCTGTGCCTGTTTTATTTTATAAATAATTTTATGTTACTTGTTCGGATTAGCTCTTCCCTATGTTAACTAGACTGTATGAAATTAAGCGGCGAGATCTCATCTACTTACAGTTCAGCTAGTTAGATGTAACCGTAAGTTCTATGCTAACAGTTTCTTTTCTCGCACCTCTCGTCTGTGGAACTACCTACGGGCTCCAAAATTGAAATGCAATGTCAGTCGCTATCTACTGTCCTCCGGGCTGCTCTTTTCTCTCTCTACATATTACTAATGTTTCTGTTCCTAATTTCTGAACACTCTGCAAACCCTTTGTGTCTTAGCGGCTTTATTGCTTTGCTTGGGATGATACCGATTTAAAAAAGAAAAAAAGAGACGTTAATGACAGTTGATTATGGAGCGGATATTGAGACAACCGTTTATTCTCACTGCTGTGGCGCTTTGCTCTTTCTCGCCAACTACAAGAGAATCTCCATGAGAAGACGATAAAGGATACGCAACAATTCACCTGGTAAGCTGCGGTGCGTCCGTCGGTCAGCAAGTGGAGAACATTTATAAAGTATATTGGAGAAAGAGCCTAAATAGATGAGACAAACTTGAAAGGTCATCGTTGAAAGCAAACGAGATAAGTAGATAAACAGAAGCACTCTTCGACAATTACACAAGTACACATAATCACCAACGTTGGAGTAGCACCAATATCCGTCCATTTCTCACCAACTTCCTGTCTTCTTCCCCTCCTCCTGCTTCCCCATCTCCTCTACCTCTCTATTTCACGATATATGTTTTTTCTCTCTCTCTCTTTCTATTTCTCTCTTTCTCTCTCTCTCACACACAAAATCTCATTTAGTTCTATACTCCTAATGCTTGTCTTTTCTTACGCTAATATAACGCCACACAGTAACCCTCTACGTCTCTACCTTGAGTGGCTCTTTGGCCATGTATTAGGTATATAAGAGTAATATATATATATATATATATATATATTTGGTTGGATTGATGTGAGTTTGTGACCCTGCGTTTCACGCTTTTGCGATCGTCAGATATGTTAGCTCTGTCTCTGATATTGAGCGCTTTCTAATAAGTACCGCGCATATAATATATAAATAATTATATATATATATTTATTTATATTTATTTAGTTATATTTATACACACACAGACACACACACACACACACACACACACACATATATATATATATATATATATATATATATATATATATAGGCTGCAGGCCAAATATTTGGGTAAATCCTGCTTTTCTTAAAAAAACCTACCTTAAATGAGATATTTTTATATTCTTTTAAAGTATGAGATAAATTTTCAGTAACCACAGTGTATTTGCTTTTATTTTGACAAGAAATAAGCACTTAGCGATAAAAATGTATCATAAAACAGCATCATATTTTGTCTTCGTCAATAAAACCACCACGAAGACGAACCCAAATTTTCAAATTTTTCCTTAGTAAGAGGAACCTGGAGAGAGACTGAAGAATATAAAAAAACGTACTGTAGGTAGTTACATTTTATCTTTTACTTAAAAAAGAATACAAAAAATATCTCACTTTAAGATGTTTTCTTTTTAAAGAAATTCAGGATGGTCCCAAACTTGACCTGTAATGAATGTGTGTATACATATATAACAAATAAATTAAAAATCTCTCGTATTCAATCTATTTTCTATGACACACACACACACACACATATATATATATATATATATATATATATATATATATATATATATATCTGATAAATAAATTACCGACATTATGTCTGCTAATTTTTAATAAAATCCGTTCATATTCAAGAATAACCTTCCGTGTACTGATCTTAAAGGATGAGAGAAATGTGCTATAGCTCTTTCAATTTCTTTTATTTTCTTTTCCCAAGTACTATCGATCTTCTTCCAAAATCATCTTCAGGATGAAAATAAAAGATATTTAAACAGCTATAGCACATTTCTCACATTCATTAATATCAATAAACGGAAGGTTATTCGTGAGTATAATATAAGTCAATAAAGTTGACATGACTAACAGACAACTTGACAAAAGATGTAAAACCTTAGACAAGAAATAAAATCCCGAACAAGGAAAGAAAAGGAAAAAAAAAAAGACCAAAAAGCAATAACTTACCTACGCAGTAAATTAAAATGTTCAACGCCTGGCCTAACTAGACATCGCAAAAAACGCTTGATTACGTCAACGCAGCACAGCTCGAATCGCTACTCTCGCGATCTTCAGGCAACTATATATATATATATATATATATATATATATATATATATATATATATATATATATATATAGTCTGCTTCATGCCTATTTGCAATCGTCAAGACTTATGATAGCATGAAACAGACTGGGTATTGAATTATATGTCCACATTTATATTTACATACGCTCTGGCCCCGACATTGAACACTTTAATCTATGAATGTAGTATACCTAAAAGCTATATATATATATATATATATATATATATATATATATATAAGTATATCTATATACTTAATATATATATTGCCAATTCAAGAAAGAAATTCGGATTACTAACACAAAAACAGAAAATGTCTCATATCGAGAATATTTAACATTGAAAAACTTAAGGAAAAAATTAATTATTTTTAATAATATGTAGAAATCTCAGCTTTTACCTGAAGACGATCGCGAGACCAGAAACACGTGTAGTAAAATTATGGAAAACAAAGCATATTGTTTTCTAAATAAATCCACATTACAACCAAAAACGTTTGCGGCACCTCTCTTTTCTTTTTAATATACATACTTTTCTCTCGTTAGAACCACTACAACCTCTTGCTTTTATATATATATATATATATATATATATATATATATATATATATATATATGTAAAATAGTTAGGCTAGTTAATAAAACGAGGACAAACTAAAGGGTGACAACAATATAATCAGTACGATAAACATTAAATATTAATTATTATGACAGAAATGAAGCAATGAAAGAAAAGTTTGTGTCCTTCATCAACGGAGCGAGAAATAAACAGAGAAATGTGAATTACTCACCGAGAGATGTTTTTGTTGACGGTGTATGTTCTGGTGGAAATCATATTATGAGCAAAAACCATGTATTATTATTAGTAGTAGGGGGAGTAAGATTGTAAACATAGATGAAGAGAGTTATAGATTGCCGAGTGGGGAAGACGTCTTGCGTGTAGCCAGTTGTAGCCGAAAATTGTTCGACCAAGTTGTCAATTTCAGAAAGACAGGTTGTAGTTAGAATAACAACTAACGAGACAAAAAGTGAGGAGGAATAAAGGAATCTATAGAAATAAAATATAATTAAATAAAATAAAATGGAAAGTAAAAAGGGAAGCAACAATTAAAAGGATAAAATTTTTTGGATAAAAATTTGGAAATATATTGTTAAAAAATGTGTGATGCAGTGAAGAAAAAATAAAAAATAAGCAAAAAAAAAAAACAGAGAGGAAAAGCGTATACGTATATATCTACATATGTGTACATAAGTGCACATAACAGTGTGTAAATATACAGAAGCCACCACCCAAACATATGAACCTAGATACACGGAAAGATATAAATACATATACAAGATGAATATATATGTACATCAACCTTCCGTACTCCTTACATAAGCTTATATGTAAAAGACACTATAACTATAGAACCAAAGATGATATAAATGAGGGTGTTATGGGGCCCTCCCCTTTTTCATATAAGTGGACTCGACCAGAGTGTTACTTGGACTGCTGCCGTTAAATACCCAGAGTCAGTGAGAGTGAGTGATGAGAGTAAGAAGACTGAGATTGTGATTGAGTTGGAGGTAGAGTAATAGCTTGAGGTAACCCCTTGTAGAAGTCAGTTACAAGCACGTAAACTCTAAGGAAGTCCTACTTCGAGACTGTACATATCTATATGTTATTGCTACTAATTGCGTTCCTGGATTTACTAACAGTATTCCCCTTTGTATTATTGTGCAAATACATTTAATTTCCTATATTTAATTCTTGCGTTTGTCATTCATTGGAAACCTAATTTCATCTCGTAATCCACAACAGAGGATGACCGGAAAGTATCCCTCAGTGTATATGTCGATACTTCGTTTATTTTATAATGCGTAATGAATGAAATCATAGATGACAGAACATAAAAATATAGTAGGTAGGAAATAGCTGTGGAAAATATAAGTAGTAGTTGATGGCTGTTAAAATTTGGAGTTAAAATGTGGGTGGAGGGCTTACTTATTTGAGGAGTGATGTTGCTGATGATGGGTTTCCTTGCGGAAATTATACTCTCTGAATAAAACCCAAACTCTGTTTAGTCCCTTTATGTGGGAATTATTATGTGGGAATTTACTTTTAGGATATATTCAACTCCGATCTGTGTCTATCCTCCCGGCTAACGAACCCAGTGTACAGAGACGGGGAAATCATTGTTGTAGCCCTTGATGTTTTTCTTGTGGTTATTGAACCGTAAAATGAACTGTGTTCCAGTTTCTCCCAAATAATTCATTTGTGACAGAAAAGTAAATATACGATACTGGAACTGTCACTGCTTAAAGCAAATGGCCTGAATACTACGTGAAAGTATATATATATATATATATATATATATATATATATATATATATATATATATATGATAATACATGATCATTTATTTCCTCACAGGTAATGCAACGAAGAGTTTCATGCACGTTAAAATCGTCAGGTTCGACCGGCTAGGAAATAAATAAATAAATAAATATATATATATATATATATATATATATATATATATATATATATATATATAGGTAACTACACTCGTCTCGGAAAACCTTCGATTTCTTGATTTGCTAATGATCAAATCAATTTCGAAGGAAAAAAAGGTTTTAAAAAAAGAAAGAGCTAGGAACATGAACGTCTGTCGAAAATAATCGTACAGCTCCAAAGCCCAAAGAAAAAAAACCCGATACGTGTAATCAACTAAGTAAAACTTTCCCTGGCGATCCGCTTAGGTGAAACCTTGGTAGGTTTGTCTGGCGCTCTAGGTTTGAACATATATATATATATATATATATATATATATATATATATATATATAGAGAGAGAGAGAGAGAGAGAGAGAGAGAAAAGAGGGAGAGAAAAAATACAGACAGCAAGGTCATAAGTATCAGCACTGCATAGAGACTGCCTATTTCCTGCCTTAAATCATCGTATATTTTCCTTCTTTATGTAGGCTATATATATATAAGCTAATGGCGTATACTGGAATGGATCAAGAAACCCGGTTTTAACGGGGTTTTTTGGGGTTTTTTTTACGGCTAATGTTTTCAGTTCAGTTATATTAGATCATTGCACAAGTTTGTACCGGATTAGAAAATTAAAAACAAAATTTTACATACTCGCAAAATACATTTATTCGCCAAGTACCTAATCCCTATTTTTTTTTAATAAACCCTGTCTCTTGTTGATGCCATTTACCGTAGAAATTTCGAGTTTTTGTTGGGAAAAGGTTGTGAGGTAATTTTCAATTGGCTGTACAGAGTAAATTATTTTTGGCATATAAATGGTTCTGTAGAAATCGGAAAAATAAAAATCCGAAGGAGGCAAAATCAGGAGAAGACAATGGGTACTGAAAGGATTCTCTTTAAGTTTCTGCAGGGTCTCTTTTGCATCACGTCGTTTTACATTGTCGTGGCAGAAAATGGCACCTTTTTGAACTGCTAAAATCGGCCGATTTTCTTGGATTGAAATTGAGATTGGTGAATTATTGTTTCTCCGGCTAAAAAGAAGCTCAAATTGAATTATCTTTCTGCAATCTCACCAAACTGTCAGCAACACCTTCATTGGATATAAGATAGTTTTAGCCAACAGTTCTAAACATTCACTAGTTCCTTTCCAGTTCCATTTTCGACAAATGTTATCATAAACGATTTCTCATCGCCTGTGACACTTCTGCCACCAAAATAGCTACTTTTCCTGTTTTTTTTTGTTTTTTTTTTTCCGTGGCGTTCCAGCAAAGAAATCGCCGAGGAAACACGATCGAGCTTGTTCGGTTCCGTCACAGAATGGACCCAAATCTCTTCAAATAGGGAAAGGCAGTTGAGATATCGATTTTCAAACTTACCCATCTCTTCCATCGAAATCTTCGGTTTATTCTCCACGATGGCAAGTAGTACGTCTTCATCGACGTCGGAAGTTCGCCTCTTCGTTGTCCTTTTCCTGTTTACTACCTTCTTTTTTTCCCTTGTCCTTCTTCTTCTTCTTCTTCTTCTTCTTCTTCTCCTTCTTCTTCTTCTTCTTCTTCTTCTTCTTCTTCTTCTTCTTCTTCTTCTTCTTTGTGTCTTTTCTTTTCTTTTTTCTTTTCCTCTTCGTTCTTCTTTTTCTGTTTATTACCTTCCTTTTTCCCCCCTTGTCTTCTTTCTCTTCTTCTTCTTCTTCTTTTTCTTCTTTGTGTCTTTTCTTTTCTTTTTTCTTTTCCTCTTCGTTCTCCTTTTCTTGTTTACCACCTTCCTTTTTTCCCTTGTCCTTCTTTCTCTTCTTCTTCTTCTTTGTGTTTTTTCTTTTCTTTTTTCTTTTCCTCTTCGTTCTCCTTTTCCTGTTTGCTATCTTTTTTCTTATTATTATTTGTTCTTTCCCTTCTCTTGTCTCGATTTTCCTCTTCTTTTCTTTTCTTTTCTTTTCTTTTCTTTGTTCTCTTTCATCTTGCTGTTTCTTCTTCTCCTTCTTCTTTGTTGTCTTTTCTTCTTCTTACTTCTTCTTCTTCCAGCGATCCCGAAGCTTCTAATCGTGTTCAATGTTGCAACAGCTCTATAATTTTAATGTCACTGTTGTGGTTAATTTTCCCTCGAGGCGAAATTTGTCATCTCAGCTGCAAGATTTTAATAAGATTCCTCTAAATATCTTCGATAAAAGCAAAATGTTTACACGCATTTCTTTTTGATTTTTTATCTCATTCTAATAACTGTCTTTTCAACTGCATGGCGATGATTTTTTTTTTTACAATTGTCGTCCCTTACGTCTGTAATCGTAGTCGATTTCAATTTAAAACACATGATATATCGGTATCCTAATATATCGTATTTTAATAATCTATACGTTTCTTCAATGTGTTCCGGTGGATGTAAGTATATTTTTTTCTGCTAGCTTCTTACAATGCAACTAATTTAGAGCAGCAGAGTGTTGCAGATGTAAAAAATGAAGTCCGAAGCCTAACGAGGAATAAACGTTTATTTTACACAACAGAGGTTTTTTTTTTATTTAATAGCATAAGATTATGGAAATTAAAGTCAATCCAATTTTTTTTATTAATTAATTTACTCAAGACTTATGTATTAGGTTGGTGCAAAAATAATGACGTAATAATGTCGTTTTTGACGTATTTTTTAACGTCAGAAAACGACATTATTACGTCATTATTTTTGCACCAACCTAATAGCATAGAATTGTACTGAGCAAACACGACAGAATAGAATGGGTTGTAAAGGCGTCTTTTCACTGGATTTATTTAATATTCGGCTGTCACGCATGACGCATTTTTTTTTGTGGGGGGGGGTGGGTGTTGTTGATTCTTTCGTCTAACGAAGTAAATTCCTTAATACAGAAGAATCAGAAACATAACATGTACACAAAACCTATTGTATTGATTGTACAAACATATCAATAATAACCATATCAATAATAACCATATCAATAATAACCATATCAATAATAACCATATCAATAAGAACCATATCAATAATAACCATATCAATAATAACCATATCAATAATAACCATATCAATAATAACCATATTAATCCCTCAAATGTTCAAAATCTTTTGCCCCCGGCATTCACACACCCCCTCTTTACCCGTAAAACATTTATTATTATCATTTATTGAACAATAAAAAAAAATATAAAAATTATAATAAATTATAATAAATTATAAAAACATTATAAAAATAAAAATATTAAAAATGCTTTTAATGAATTCTAGTATTAACTGAATCTTAGAACCACTATTATTACTCGTAATACTGGTATAATACTTAATGACGTCACACATTATGAAATGGACAAAGTCCGACAATTATTTTAAGACATTTTTATGTTTATACATTCTTTTTATAGATACAAATATTTAATAAAATAGTTGTCGGACTTTGTCCATTTCCTAATGTGTGACGTCATTTGTTTACATTTGCATCCGCATTGAGCAGATATGAATGTATGAAACAAAATCATGGAGAATTGTACTTTAAAAACAGTTAGATCGACCTAACCGAAACTCTCCTCTGTGGCGAAATCGGTAAAAGCACGTCAGGCTATATGACGGTTCCGTATAGGATACAGGTTTGATTCCTGTCGGAGAACGCATATTTTCTATGACAATTTCTAGGATATTCAGGCCTGTAAATGTTATTAATACTGTTTATTATAAACAGAGTATTTACTTAAATATTTGTATCTATAAAAAGAACGTATAAACATAAATAATACTAATATATAATAATATATACCTGCATTTGCAGCCACCCCACCTATGGTTGTTCTAGTAAAAAGTAACGAGTCATTGTGACCAAGTATTTCAAAGTACAGTAGAACTCCCCAAATCCGAACATAACATAATCTAGACTTCCTCGAATTTGGATTCATCTGATCTTTTGTATTGATATAAATATGAAACCTTTTCTTCCTCGAATCAGAACATTACGCTCAAAACCTGCTTACGTGGCCAATAGGAACTCAGAAGTAACAGATACAAATAAACAATAGGATACAAGGGGTTACTGAGACTGAAAGAAGAAAAAAAAAGAACTTGATTCAAGGAGACAGAACATTTGATTTAACTCTTTTCTTTTACACTATTTACATTATTAAGACTATTATCTTCATCTTTAACGCAAGGGTACATGGCACAGTGGATAAAGGGGTTAGTTAGATCCCGTGACAGAACCCAAAGAGTGTGAGTTCAATACCTGGTTAAGGCGGTGGAGAACTTGGAGAGGGGGAATTAACAGGATATAACTGATAACTGAAATCCATTAGACATGGCACGTGGAACTAGGTCTGCTCCAGTGAGTGAAATAAAAGATTCAGTTCGACATTCCAACTACCTGAAGAAGCGTACAACGGCCGAAACGTTGTAATAAATATGGCAACAAAGATGAGGACAATAGTCCGAATAATGTAAATAATGTACATAATACCTCATCTCATAAATATAAACAGATACCTTTTTCTTTTAATTACAGTAGAACTCCCCAAATCCGAACAATGTAAATTTTCTCGAATTAGAGTTCCTTGAATTTGGGCTCATTTTCAAATCCGAATTTTTGTATTGACATAAATATAAAGCCTACAAGATGAGACTCATAACGAAGACAGTGTTCAAGATAGTGTTAATAGTGACAGTTGTATTAGTAGTGGATCTGTTATTAGACGATCAAAATTGTTGATGGAACAGTATCATTGGGAAAATAGAGAAGTCTATTGAAACACTATTCAAATTCATTGAGCAAAATCCTTGTTTCAATGACCACTGAAATAGCCAGATACGCGTATTACAAAATGAAATTATCAAAAAGAAACTACATAATCGTAAATTGAAAGAATGTAGTACTCGCGCCAAAAGCGCCATAGAAACAACTGTCATGAACGCAAATGAAGAACGCAGTGAAATTCAGGAAGATCTAACAATGGACGAACGATAAATTTATAACTTTCATAAATCTTTAAACATTTCATAAAGTCTCTTAGTTTGTCACAAATTACAATATTTGTTTAGCACAAATTTTTTCATTACTATTAGTTGCCAATTATTTTTTGTGCGCTTATGTATTCAATCGACATTTTAAATAAAAACGAATCGACGCTAAAAAACTACCTTTTGTATCCTGAACTCTAAAACTTAATAAAAATTTAAGCTTGCCACAGCAGCCTTTTCTTCCTCGAATCCGATCAGTACCCTCAGATGTTCGGGTTAGACGAGTATATATTCCTGACTCTCTTTCAGTATATAGTCATTCATAAGCCCAATGAAAATGATTACAATGAAATTGAGTAATCTTACTGTATAAGTACAAACTGGGTCATACTACCTCTGAAGCATTTCGGTATATCAAAACGACCTTTCGTAATGGTATTGTTGAAATCAGAACTGTACAGAGATGGTTTCAGAAATTTTGTTCGAGAGTTTATAGTCTTGACAATAAGCCAAGAGGAAGACCATGATTGGTTATCAGATATGATCAATTGAATGCTTTAGTTGATCAAAGTCCAAGATCTAGAGTCCGAAATCTTGCGTCAGAACTGGAAACATCTCAAAGAATTGTTTCTCGATGCTTGAAAGCAATTAAAAAAGTAAAGAAACTGGGTAGGTTTGTTCAGCATGAACTGAATGAGACTCCAAAAATGTCGCCTTGAGGCGTGCTCTCTGTAAATTTCTCAACTGGAAAAAGAACCATCTTTACATCGAATCATTGCATGCGATGAATAATGGATACTCTTTGACAACAGTAAGCGAGTAGGCCAGTGGTTAGATGCAAGTGAATCACCAAAACAATACCCAAAACCTCCATTGCACCCTAAAAAGTTAATAGTTACTGTATGGTGGTCTTTCAAAGGAGTTATTCATTATTCATTTTTGTCTCAAGGGAAAACAATAACAGCAACCGCGTATTGTGGAAAAATTAAGTGTATTTGCGAAAAAAAAAAAAAAAAAAGCAAAAGAGACAACCCAAAATGTGATATAATATAAATTAGCGTCAAGTTAGAGTGAAGCTAGTACAGAAATTTAACTATCTGGGAAAAATAACGAAAAAAATGTGGCACAGAAATCCGAAGACGCGTTGTAAAAGCAAAAAATACCTCATCTATGCACCACATTAGCTATTAGATTTACATAGAGTTTTTACAGACACTAAATTTAACAAAATTTTGGAGAAGACGTGGTAAAACAAGATTAACTATATCCTATAATAGTTTTTTTTTACATTTACAAGACTATATCACGGTGGATTTTACTACCACTCTCCCATAATATTTGATACATGTGAATAGATATTTCATAAAACAAATGTATCAACTATTTTTGGACATGACATAGTACAGTCTATTCTAAAAATTGCTAACAAAATTACTGCTCTTAGTTTTCGCTGAAAAGACATTATGATGTTCAAAATAAAGAAAAATAAAAATTTATATTGGTGCATTTATTCATCTGGGTTGGGCTTGTGGCTGGTCTTAAAACCAAGTCATCGGTACTGGAGAAGGTACGCTGTGATTTTCAGCTTAAGGTGTTAGAGTCAATTTATACTAAGTCTGGCCAGCCAACCCTCTATATGCAAAAGGGTGATTGTTAAGCTTAAGTATAATTAGCCTTTGCTTTTTATATAATTATTATATAATATCATTGGTGTTATTACTTTTAGTTTAAGCACATTACTCGTCCTTGATTGATCTTTGACGCGAGGCGAATGACAAAACTTAAGCTGTTTTACTTTTTTTCTTTTTTTCTTAATTTATTTGATTTTTCATATAACCACTTTATCTTTATGTGAAATTTTTCTGCTATTCCTATTTACTAATTCTTTCCTCTTGTTCTTTTCATATATATTTTTTAGTCAATATTATTTTAAATAACATTGATTAAGAAGAAATATATCATTGGATCAAGTCGAAAAATAAACATAAAATAATTACAATAAAATATTCTTTATAACTCGTAATGTTGAATGCGGCATTTTCTTTTTGGTCTGTAACATCTGTATCTAAAGTTATGTCCCTTACATTTGTTCATATTTAAAGATCTACAAATGTATGTGGAGTTCGTAAGGAAGTTGGCAGTCAACCGATTTGAAATTATTTGAAATCCATGTAACTGTTAGCAATTTGTGGGTGGCCGCATCAGTTGGCGGCAGGCTGTTCGAAAAGGCATCAAGTGACAGGCAAACAAGATGGCAGATAGAAGACGATGAAAGGCGGAAAGACGGCAAAATCAAGTTCACGTTCAAGATATCTGTTCCGTTTGCTTGCGGACGAGATTGACATTCAAGAATTAAATTACTCAGCCATTCTAGATGTTGCTATTCGCGGGAGTGATTTTTTACTCAATCTGGGTGTTACCATTATCTTTCGAAATAGATTGTTGCCAATAACAAATGAAAATCTAACATTTGTAAGGTGTTATCAAAATATACCATCATCTTTATTTATTTTTATTTTATTTATTTATTTATTTATTTAGCAAGCATACGAGTATAAAAATGAATACTTAAAGTACATTATAAATTAATGGATACGCTGTTGATAGGCACATATCCTAGTGGTTATAGTTCGCTTTCCGGCCAGGTGTCCTTGGTTCGAATCTCACTATTCAGATGGAATTGTTCGCCAATGTTTATGCTAGCACGGAGTTGCAAGTCATCGTGACTGAGGGTCTGAGTGCACTGGCCTTGTTCAAACTCTTCATAACGCCACATGATTCGTTCTATCCTAAAAATTGTAACTGCTCAGCATAGTTGCAGTATAAACCAGAGGTTTTTGTGGGTGTTTCACAAGCACAAATGTAGGTGTCTGCGGAAGGGACTGGTTTGCCGCCCTACTACTCAGACATACTCTGAAATGAGCGATTGGTGCAGTGCGATCTTTTAATATTCTTCCTGGTAGTTATTATATCCGTAACCTTTTTAAATGTTATAGAATTTTAATTTTGAATACCGTATTTTCCGGCTTACAAGACACTGCGGCTTGGAAGACGCACCCTAATATTGGAAAGAAATTTCTAAGAAAAAAATAGTCATTCTCATATAACAACACATTCACCATGCGTCCCTCACATACTGGCGCCACGTATTGTTTACATTAATCACTCGTCCGATTTTGTTTGCATGACAATGGCATAATAGTCAAAAGCGGAAAGGCTTCCGCCTCTGCTAGTAAACAGAGCATGTTTAAGCTTGTGGCTCGGCTATAGGAAGGTTTATAGTCTTGGAAATACTTGTAACAGCTAAGTACTGAAATTTCATCATATAAAAGGCTGAATAAGATAGATAACTAACATTATAGTGTAATGACTCAGCAAACAAATCAACATCCCTGACAGTCAACCAATTAGGTGAGCGTGCAAGCTTACTTGAGCCTGGGCGTTGCCTTACATCCGTCTTGGAAGACGCACACGTATTTTTCAGGTTATTTCTTAGGAAAAAAAGGTGCGTCTTGTAAGCCGAAAATACGGTAATAAGCTACCCTAAATTCCAAAAACATTGATCAGACATGTTATATATTCTGCTGAAGATTCTGGTTATATATCTATAATGAAAATAAAAGTCATAATTGGAAGATCTGCTTCTTGGGTGAAATACTTTCATATTTTAACTGTAACCAGAAGAAGCTCACAAAAAAAGAAAAAATTCGAATGTTGATATTCTCGACAAGTAGACGTTTCACATTTGAAATACCTTCGTGATTCAATTCTCTTGTAAATGTATAAAATTATTGGACTTTATATCAAACTTGATAAATATCATAAAGCTATAATTTAATCCGTGTCCTGAAACACACAACCACACTTCCATATTTAAATAAACTACTCATAATAAAATCCTGCTTCATAGCCGGTTGATGATGACCGGAAATACTGACGATCCCAAAGGGATTGACCTAAAAAGACAAAAAAAAAAAACTTTGACCTGTGTCATTTTATACATTTGTTTAGCAAAGATAAGTTTAATCAAAATGCAAAATGACGCACCCGCTTTTCGCGCGGATATACGAAATAAAAGATTAAAATGGATGCCTTTCATTGATTATTTTAATGTGTTAGTTTAACTTTGTTTAACGGTATATCAATACCTTGTTGCAGTTTGGGCATATGTACTAGTGAGCCAGTCAAAATGAGCTGACTTTTATAGTTCACCAATAGAAGGATTAACCAATCAGAAAGCTCAAAATATTCAATCCGACGTGTACAAAGGCAGCCATTTTGTTTTTCTCCCAAAATATCTCCACTGCCAACCCGATATCGAAGACTTAAAGAATTAGCAGCCGCTACTTTCTCCGAATCTACATTGCCAAGCTCTGATATTGAAGAGATTACGGACTTCACTGGATTCCATATTCAGAGACTACGGCAAACATGGTCAACACATCTCTGTAGGTTATTTATAGCTGAAACTTAAATATTTTGAACACAATTTTATGCCTTCAGCTAAACATATTTTGAACGCTATTGTATGTCTTCAACTGCAGATAAAATATATTGTTATTCATTTTGCTATAAAATGTATTGCTGGTAATTTTTCTATTGATATATATAGTTGGTCATGTTTTTTATATATAAAAATGTATTAGTCGTATTTTTACTGTACAAAAATGTATTTTTATATTTTATAGTGTTTTGTTTAGATATTCAGTATTTGTCGATAGCAGGTTTTACCACTTCGAGTAAGGGTGGATCTGGAAACTACAGCAAAGAAGAGGTGGTTTCCCGCTTCTGAAAACCTCCAATCCCCCTTGCTGCCGGCTGTAGTTGACTATTTTAATTGTATCAGTTAACACATCTTGAAATGTGTTTTCTCTCAATTATCAAAACAGAATTACTGAAATTCCAGAAAAATAGAGGATAAAAAAAAAATATATTTTTTAAATTTGGTAATTAAATAAAGGGAAATAAATCTTCATAAAAATTTATGAATGATTTTTTTCCCGCCCAAAAGTTTACAGACGATTTTATTTTAAAATAAGTACCTGTCTATATTTCTGAGACGAGGTGTTGTAACTATTTACACTGTTGACATTGTTCGGACTGTTGTCCTTATCTTTATTGTCTTATTGACGACGTTTCGGTCGTTGTATGTTCCTTCGTCAGGTGATATACGTTGGAATTTCGAACCGAACAGTTTATTTAGTCCACTGGAGTAGATTGTTCTATTTTCCCGTACCATGCCTTTTCTGTATATCTCAGTTTCAGATAATTCACTTTATTAACTCAACTCTCCAAGTTTTTGTTCACCTCTGCTGTGGCCAGGTATTGAACTCGCGTCAAGTCATTTTAAGTCATAAGCAACGCTTTTATCCATGGGGCCACGTGTCCTCAGGGAGCTTAATACCTGGGCACAGCAGAGGTGTACAAAAATTTGGAGATTTGAGTTACTAAAGGGAATTAACTGAAACTGAGATATATAAATAAAAAAAAAGAAAAGGGGCATGGCACGTGGAAGAAGAATAATCTACCCCCGTGGACGAAATAAAAGGTTCGTTTCGAAATTCCAACGTATATCGCCTGAAGGAGTCCGGGGCGTACAACTGCCAAAACGTTGTGAAAATGACAATAAAGATGAGGACAACAGTCCGAACAATGTAAATGCCATATTTGACGGCATATAATTCGCACGAGTGTATAAGACGCACCCCAATTTCAGCAGGGCAAATCAAGAAAATTTATTAATTAGTAAAATTATTAGCAAATGGTACAGCCTGGATTATATTTATGAGGTATCATTTTGGATAAACAAGCCATGATTACAATTAAACGAAAAATAATAGGAAAAAAATAACACGAGCCTATAAAAACTTTATTATATCCAAAGGTAAGAAAACAAAATAAAAATTAAGCAATTATTACGATTGAGCAAAACAGTACAGTTACCATTACAATTCAGTAAAAAAATTTTCCTTGGTATGATCTGTACAATCTGCGTCTTGTAAATGTTTTAATGGAATAATTAGGATATAAAAATCCTGATTGTATTTATACCAAAGCAACCGGAAGTTATCACAAGAAAAATATTAATGAAGCAAATATATTTTCCAAATATATAATTTGAATTTATTGCATATAATTTTAGTGAAAAAAAGTACTATTAAACGCGATGAAATTAATATAATGAATATTATCAATGATAACACTTTTAATCTGTATAATAGCCTTTTAAATAATGACAATAGCTGTATGAAAGTTACTCTAAACTAATAGGTGTTGTCACGTAGCTAATTTCGGCTGACTATCGCGAATTTTAAACCTACATTTGGCATATAAACGGCATGGGAATTTTAAAAGATAATTTTAGTAAAAAATAGTGCGTCTTATATGCCGTTAAATACGGTAGATTAGAAAAAGTAATTAAAGACATTTGAAAAAAAAACAGCCTGATACCACATATTCTGGAGGGACACGGCACAGAGAAGAAATTGCTAGAAAAACGAAAGAAATTAAATGATAGTGTTATATATATATATATATATATATATATATATATATATATATATATATATATAACCACGGATCCCTATCTACGTATTTGACTCGTAAACTTTACGCGTATATTCGTAAAAACCGACTGGCAATATTGGACACGATTCAAGAGTGGAGAATGTTTTAAAGATTTGTTTGTTTTTAGCTTCTTTTTTTTTCTGTCGAGAAGGAAGTAAATAAGAATAGCGTCAGGCAAGTTCATTCGTTTTAGATTTGAAAAGGTACGTCACACGGTGGAAAAAATTGACTTTGTCACGTAGCCCAGCAAAGTAGGCAGCAAATTTATAGACCCGGATATTGATAGTCAAAATCCCGGATCTGAAAGCGTCAAGTCTTTGTCGCTTAAAATATAAACACCCGATTTTCTTTCTTGTCTTCCTAAAGAATTTATTTTTGTCGCACCCACCAGCCACCCAACAGAGCTTGACACTAATCACTTTTCTCTCCCCGAGAATCATCATCATCATTATTATTATTATTATTATTATTATTATTATTATTATTTGTTTTTGTTGTTAACAACTTGTCTTGTCTTTTTTTATTTTCTTCCTCGGCAAGTTTTTCTTGCGTTGATGTTTTCATTTTTATTTTTTTTAGAACTTTTCCTTTTGTGCTTTTTCAGATACTGAGCTGAAGTCGTTTTCCTTATTAATAAAAGTCTTTGGTCATTATTTACTGTTGAAGCATATTTTTTTTTAAATCATTTCACTTCCAAGCAAGACAATAAAGCCACTAAGACGCAAATAGTTACTGAATGTGAGAGGATATGAGAAAAAACAAAACACCCTATTAAAGCGAGAGTTAACAATAAAAGAACAAGAATGAAGAAGACAGAACATAACGACTGACATTGCATTTAAACTTTTGGAGATCAAAGTTGTCTGGAAAGCATGAAAGCTGAAAGAGATTTCAACGAACGAGAGAAGAAACTATTGAAATAGAACTTACGATTACATCTCGCCATTTCAACTGTAAGATGACGAGACCTTAGTGCCAATCTAGTACTACGCTTAAATTCATAAAGTCTATATACCAAAGGGGAAAGCTTATTTGAACAACTACTATAAATATTTTCATGATAATTCTCCTGATGTCATCCTCATATTTATTGTTACTATCGCAGTTACGCTCTCCGTCCTTCAACAGGTGACTATCGATCCCGGTAATCTGCATAGTATTTAAAGCTGAGCCATTTATTTACTCTAGGATGGTATATTGTAGCCATTTCTATGTCCATATCTACGGATAGATTGTCTTTGGTTAATATAGGACCCTTCATGAGATCGCTAAAAACAGATCATAGCATGATGAAATAGAAGCCAAACTTGCCGATAACAAAATTTTATCGTCTAAATGTTTATGTTATTATTAAGAGGAAAGATCAAAGTATTTTTTGGTATTTTTTTTTTTTTTTGCATTTTTTTAATTGTTCCTAGCACGTCCAAAATTTTCGTTAAATATCTTGTTTTTCTTTTTTTAGTCAGCAAAGTTGACAGATAATCAATCATGTCAACCATTTTTTTCCATTTTATATAAAAAAAATTAAAACTCTTTTGAGCCGGAGTTTATCTGTACTACCCGATCCAGGGATCGAACTCACAGTCATTGTTACCAAATGCACTAACCAGCGCTTTAATACTTTAGGCCCTTGTTCATATCACGCAAGTCGTTCTTTATTTCCTAATCTAGTTTGGTAGTTATTTTATTTGTATCCAAATTAAACGTCTTCAAAAAGGTAGAATTCCTATTAGTTTGGTGCAAAAATAACGACGTAATAATGTCGTTTTTTGACGTTAAAAATACGTCAAAAAACGACATTATTACGTCATTATTTTTGCACCAACCTAATAACTAACATCATCTTATTTATTGTATATATTCGTATATAAGTCAATATTCTAAAATGAGATTTTATGGCGAAAAAATTGGCTGTCTGGATTAAAAAAATGAAAATGGAAATACATAAGATGTATTTTCTTTGTTATAATTTTTTCATCTAGATAAAAACAATTTACTCACTACAAAGATGCAACTTCGTTTCGGTGCATTTAATTGCATTTCAACTGGTGAGACCCCAAATGGTTATGATCAATTCTGTTTGTAAGCAGGCCGCTCGTGGAATGTCACTTCCTTTTTTCTAGTTGTTTGAAAAAAAAAGGAAAAGATTTTAAGAGAGGGTGTATAAGGGTAAAGAAAAGATACGAAAAGCAAATTTCGATATTTGATCCGCTTTTATTTCCGCAAGGCAAAAACGCTGTACAAACAGCTAAAAGATATGTGCCATTTATGGAGATGGTGTCGTAGCTGAGTGGATTGATTTGTAAGTATTTCACAAGGTTCAGAAATGGAAATTTTGAGCTGGAAGACCAAGAACATTCAGGCAGGCCTGTAGTCATTTATGATGACCAAATCAAAATGCCGATTAAAAAAAATATTAAGAAACATTCGTCAGACATCGACCGATCAGCCAATGCTAATCGATTTACGCTTTTATTCACTTTCTGTTCATCCTGTTGGGATTAAAGTTTAGTATCTATTCTCCTCATCTCTAATGGTAATGTTAAGATTAGCCGTTTTCTTATGAGGAAATATTCAGCATTCATTTAGCGAGCGGCCAGTGCTACTGTCGGCTGAAATTATAAAATCTTTCTATTAAAACAATTTTTCAGCAAAATAGGTCTCTCAAGTTCACCGTTATCGCTTTTTCCAATATAGGTTGGGCGTTTCCTTCCCACCCTTTTGTTTGACGGAGTGTGGAACGCCAAAATCTTGATTATGTCATTGTTTACTCTTTGAGATACATATGATATCAGTTTTAGTTGATGCTGTTGTTAAAATCCTCAAATGATGTCGTTTCTGCTATCTCATGCGAGTCTTTGTTTGTGATTGTGTAGCGCCAGTCCATAAGCTTTGAACAAGGATGGTTCTCGCTAAGACCTACATTCATCTTTCACTCGAAGAATTTCTAATCATTAATTCGAGAAAGTAGTTGTATACAACTGACAGTTTAGATATTTCTAAATGAGTTCGACGCCATACAATCAATATGAAATTATCGATCTGACGAGGTTATTTAATATTTATGATTCGTATTTAATATTTATGATTCGTATTTTTAATCATTTCGTTCTGTAACATCGTGCCGTGTTGGGAGAAACTATCCCTAGCGCAGACTATTCTATTCACTTTACTTCTTCTCCTAAACTGAATTTGTTATAACTGATCTATACGTTAAGCTATTTGAAATATTTATTATTTACTAATTCCACATCCAGAATTTTTTTTTTTTATTATGGATTCATTTTAGGTGTCATCACTGCTTTCATTCTAATTCCAGATCATAATTTTGGTTTGCGAAATATTTATCGCGACTCCTATTTCCTTAAACATTTTTCTCCGTGTTCCTCCTTGGTGCACACTGCTAGCGGAGCGATCATGTTTACACTGTGACAGCAAACAGGCTTGATGAAGCTCAAAATTTGATCACGTGACCATGACTGCACCGACTATAAGCGCACCTGAGCAGAAGGCACTGTGACAAATCTAAAGATATGCTATGGCGAAAGCGCGGATAGTTTTTAATTACCTTCAAACATTTCTAAGCGAGTGCTATGTATGAAACCAGTTGGAGATTCTAGATCTGACGAGGTTATTTAAGAAAATGTCTGGAGATCACAGGTTAATATTTGCTGTGTTGTGCGAAACTACTCCTAGCGTAGCCTATCCCATTTTCAGTTCCCTTATTTTCTATAATAAATTTGTTATAGTTGGAGTGTTTAGTATTTACTAATTCCACGTCTTGATTTATTATGATTGTGTAGCAGATGTTAGACCTTTTCATCGAACACGCATGCGCTGAAAAACCTATCAGAGGCAGCGATCTTTCTTCAGCTTTTGAGCATGCTAAAAAAACAAAAAACAAAAAACAAAAAAAAAACTGAAATCATGCGTACTGTGAATCCCATATGATTAGCTCTCTTCTACAGCGTGCTAGGGTCGAGGTAGGATGCTAAAGTTAGCGCTCCGGAACAGACACAGATGATTTAGACAAGATACCGCACTTACTCTTTATCTCAACAAGAGACTATGTTCAATCATATCTTTATTTTATTTTAGAGAAACTATCATAAAAATTCCTTTGGATTTACACTTTCTTTCGTTAACGATCCATGGACATTCTCTACACACACACACACACACACACACACACACACAATTCCCGATAGAATAAAAATTTATATCTGATTTTATTCCATTCTTTTGTTTGTCTGTGTTCTCAACCAATTCAAACCTTGTATTTTTTTTTGTTCGTCAATGTACGACAGGTTCTCAATTTCAAACATCGACCCCAAAACTAACCCCAACAATGTCTCATCACTAGTTTCATTTCAACTCTCAAGATCATAGCTTCTAATTATGTAAGTTTTATCTTGTGTCCTGTTTCTCTGAACTCTTGGAAGGGGATATTCATTTTTCTTTAATATCCTAATAATAAGAATCATTAAATATTTGATCTCAGTGACTCTGATTTATTGATCCTGCTTTTATCGAATGTTGACATTTTTATTTTCTCAATAGAGAGATATAAATAAAAATATTGGTGGATCATAGAAAAAACTAGAAATCGAGCTATACACGAGGCATGGCATAATTCGAAGATTTCTTACCCAAGACAAACATACATACGCGATTATGTTAGAATATATAAACCTGTCATCGAAGTTTAAATGTACTTTTTACAGTAATATTTTGCTTCGGTTATTGGTCTATCAGAATTTATAAATTCAAATCATCTGCTTTGGCAGCGCTAAGGTAGTAGGAAATAATAAAATTTGATGTCGCCAGTAGCCCTGATATGGCACAAAAGAACGGAAAACCATCCAAGTGGAGGCAGCGAAAGCAGAAGAATTACGAACAAAATTAAGAAGGACTTTGTTGTATGCCGTCTTTATCTTCGAACCAGCAAACAATAATGGAAAAGCCGATATATCTGCTAATAGGATTAAATCTTAGTCAGGAGACAATGCTAACAGTAACGACACTGTATCGTTCGACTGATATTAGAAGCGAATAAGTTGTAACAATTGAAGTAATAAAAGAAAAATATAAAATGTCTGTGGAAATAAATTTGAATTAATGTTTAACATCTTTTGTGCCATTGTTTGCCGACGCGTCTCTGCCTGTAGCAATCTCTGTTTTGGTGCTTGTTCTCTCGTCTGCTTAGAAATTCTTTCCTACTTAAGTCTTCCTGTTTTCTTACTTTCTTTATTAGTGTTTCCTACCGTCTTCTTTAGTTTTCACTTCCTCTTCGATTGTCTTTTTTTTTTATCACTCATCTTTTAATTCGTTTCGCTTTCCTTTTTCTATGATACCGTTTCCTTACCAATTTTCTTGCGAGATAATATTATTACAGTGGAACCTCGGTTCACGAATCTAATTCGTTTCTGAAGCCCGTTCGTAACCCGAAATGTTTGTAAACCGAAACTATTTTTCCAATAGGACTCAATATAAAATGGATTAATCCGTTTCTAGTCCCAAGATGATTGGTTATTTAAACGTTGATAACAAGTTCATAGACAAAACTAATGAGAATCATATACAGTGTAACCCGGATGTAAGAGACCCGGATATAAGAGAAACCCGGATATAAGAGAGATTTTCTCTGGTCCCAAATCAGAGCCACACTTACCTAAACAAAATAGACCAAACACGGATATAAGAGAAACCCAGATATAAGAGACTTCTTCTCCGGTCCCGACAACTCTCTTATATCCGGGTTACACTGTAATACATAAAAGTAATGAAAATCATTAAAACAAGATATTTAACGAAAATTTTGGACGTTCTAGGAACGATTGAAAAATGTATAAAAATACCTAAAAAATACTTTGATCTTTCCTATTAATAATAACATAAACATTTAGACGATAAAGTTTTGTTTTCGTCAAGTTTGGCGTCTTTTACATCATGCTATGCTCTGTTTTTAGCGATCTCCTGGAGTTAAGTAATTAAATCTAAGAAAAAAACAAATAAACCCAATACTAAACAGAACACTTCAGTTTTACCGTACCCACATGTATGAGAGTTGATGACGTAAGTGGAGGGGGAAAGAAAAGAGATGTTATTGTTTGGAAAAGGGAAGGAAAAATGATTGTCTCTTTATTTATAAGAATAGTATATATCGTTGATTTTGCCATATGAAACTGAGTAGAAAGAGACAATATCATCAACAAATGTTTTTCTCTTAACTTTTCTTTTTCCTCTACCATTATCACTGCTAGAATTCATTGGAACCATGGCTGAGGACGAATGAAGAGAAAAAAAGGCACAGTACAATAAAATTGGAAAAGAAAAGCACAGCACAACATACGAATATATACAATATGGCGGTCTACAAAGAAATGATTCTATAGAGGAATTACCATTTGTAGAAGTGCTGCTCTCGATAAAATTTAATTACGGCATTAAATGACCTCTCTAATTTTTATTAAACGCAAAATACCACAAAATATGAAACAATAAGAAGGAATACAAAATGGTTTTATAACAACAACATGATTTATATTTATACTTTGTATAATGATGTACAAGCATAAGGGTTACTTCCCTTTGACTAGAATTAAAGTCTTTACTAATGAAAATATTTTTTTTATCTGAGCTCATAAAAAGTTGAATGAACTTGCCGCTCAAAATGTTTATTGAGAAAGAGTTGAAAGAATTCTTTAAAGCTGAAAATATGTTGATAAACTTTTAGCTTCAGAAGAATTGAAGGAGTGAATGTTCCGTAATGTTTGTAATTAGGTTTCGTACGTACGTATATGCGTGCATGTGTAAATATGTTTTCAAAGCGTCCGCCCGAACCGAGGTTTGAACGCGATTTCTTTAACAACTACATTTTAGTAGCGAAAGAAATCAAGAGAGAGGAAGAACGTACTCGTGTCTGGTATTTATAATCAATTTAATCACGTGATCGGCTCCGAAAGCATAGACAGAATTTGGCAGAATGTTTTTGAGTTAGGTCAAGAACTAGGTCGATGTTATTCGGACGTAGTTGAGAACATGATTTAAATATTAACTGACCAAAAAATATCAAGGCTCTCTGATCCACTTTTTGCACAGATTTGCACAAAAAAAAACGACATTGATAAAAAAAAAAAAAAAGAGAAAGAATGATAGCTAGATGCTAAAATTCCGTTCGAGTCAACTCGTTTTCGGCAATGTTGATCGAGAACCGAAATTTTGCTTGATAACTGAGTCATTTTCATCTCGAATATTCTATTCGAAAACCGATTTGTTCAACATGTGAGACGTTCGAGAACCGCACTGTATTTCGAATTTTTCTTAATGTTCTATTTTGTTTATTTATGGAGCCAAGTCCCTGTCTTAAATATTAGGCAACCATGCTGATGTTATAGGTTTACTGGGTGGACAGTGATGCCGTCAGTTGAAATTTATATATAGATTTTTTTTTTTTTTTTTGCTGATAAATTTTTTAACAGAAAAGATTTTATAGATTTCAACCGTCGGCAACGCTGGCTGCCCAGTCAATGATTGCCTAATATTCTCTTATAAGGAAACGGCTAACATTACAGTTATCATTAACACTTTGGAAAATGACTGAAAAACATACCACGGGTTGCTGAAGCCTTGTGAGTGAAATTGGATTATTTAGGAGTCGTCTATGGTTGTGCTAGCACGAAGTCGCAAGTCATCGTGACCGAGGCATTGAGCGTACTGCCCTTGTTCAGACTGCTGATCACGCTAGATAACACGCTGTCTCCCAGAAACTGTAACTACGCTCAATATAAACCACGCCCTGTGGGCGTTTGAATACAGCAAGGATTGGTTTACCGGCTTAGTAGACCGGCATACTCAGATGCGAGCGGCCAACCACCACACTACAAAAGCAAATCGTTTCCTGTTTATGACTGAATTTCCCGTTACTTCTATAGTCTACTTCAACTCTATTTTTCTAACATCTCCGCTTAAACGCTGAAATATTATTCACAAGTTATTTTTTTTTATTTTCTTCTTTCAATAGGAGCAGACGGTTTCTCATATCGTCCGGTTCACACTTAATCCCGGTCTTTTGAACAGGTGTAGAGGTTTATCTATTGTTACCTAATCATGATTAGGTTTTCGGCTCCTTGTAAAATCTTCTCATTCGCTTTTATTCTCAGTAGTCCATTGTATATTAGTGGCATCATCGACTTGCTCGGGGTAAAATGATTAAAAAAGAAAAACAATTATTAACCTAAAAACACGAGTCATGTTCTTAAATAACCTCGTCAGATCTAGACTTTCATATGGATGTCATGCATGGAACTAAACCCGTTAAGAAAAATTTAAACTGTCAATGAAACACAACAGTTTTTCTCAAATCAATGCTCAAATATAACTTCAAGCAAATGAATCCCGTTGGTCTTCGCGAGGATCAACCTTCTTCGAATCTTGTGAACTGGCGCTACAGAATCACAAAGAAGTGTACGAAATAGTAGAAATGTCAACAATCTGCAGGGACTGTCATGTAAATAAAAAAAGCATATTTTTTTCGTGGTTTTTAGTTACGATATCTGGGTCATTATTTTTAATTGTTCTGTCTGTGTGTCTTATAAAATCCCATAAAATTGTTCCAGATTCTATCTCTGTTCCTGGGTCTCGGTGATGTTCATGCCAGTTTCTTACAGTTTCCTTCCCGTAAAAGTGGCATATTTTCCAGTGACAATATTGACCCACTCTATCATGTCGAGTTTTATATTAATTCGGTGCTAACAACGTGCAACCTGACACAAGATGGTCAATTGTTTATGGATATTTATTACAGAATATGCATTTGGGATCAACACAATTTTTCACTATGTGTGGTTCGTAATTTATAGTAAGCAAGAATTGGTTCTGTGCAGCAAAAATAAAACCTTCGGTTTCAGCTTTTAAGCCTGCACAGCGTAACCACTGATGCGACATGTTTTGCCTCTTCGCTTTCTTTCACTGAAATCAGTGTCTCTGATATGTCTTTTCCCTACTTTCCTCGCGATCAAAACGAAATAGTCCATTATTTATCAGGCAAATCATTGTTACTTAAAAAATATTTCTTACCATCAAAAATATTTTCTGTCTTTAAATAATCAGCATACGGTTGATAATCCGTAAAAAAACTAATCTATCTAAATGTAAAATGATAGAAATCGGAAAATAAAAAGAAAAACGTAAAATAAACTAGAATAGGAAGAGAAAGACAAACCGACTAAAAAAATCAAAATGAAAGGAGATAAAACGTAGACAGGGATGCAAAATGGAATTAAACAGGGGAAATTGGAAAGAATATTTATTTAAAACTGAAATTATTTAATAAACATAAATAGAATAAAATTATTAAGATTTCTTTTTATCCCATGATTCGTAAGGTTGTAAGAGCACATGTACTACACCCACAGTAAAAGTGTTTTTTTTTCTCCAGGCCGGTTTTGAATTGAAATTTTTTACTTTTTTTAGGCTGGTTGCCACCCAAGGCTATAGAACCCAGTCTGTTCTACTATTTACTCATAGCTGGGAGGGAGAAGAAGAGGATCCATACATTTCCCAAGGATATTAACACGTAAGTGAATGTAATGGACCCAACTGGAATTCGAACTCAGCTCTCCGATTCCTCAATCCGAGCCGCTATCCACCAGATTATAATTCTAGTTAAATTATTAGATAAAACCTTTTGTGCGCTGTTTCCTTTATTTATTTTTCATTTTTTTTTTTTTTTTTACAATTTACATCATTCGCAGAATTTTTTTTATGTACCTCTTTTTTTGCCTTCAGCTAAACCTTAAACGAAATATCTGTAATGTTTGTTTCAAATTAGATTCAACACAAGTCTTCTGTCGGTCATCACAATCGATTACCGACAATCCTTTATGAGGCGTAATTTTCCAGTGACTCATTTCCATCCGAAAGCCACAGTACGGTCGCTAACTTTTTCACCAATGCCTCTGCTCGTCCTACGGCCTGCTTTCCTTCCAGAGTTAAATTCGTACAGTAACGACATTCCAACAATCAAATTTTATCCTATTATATTTGATTTCATTCCTTACCACTATAGCCGTAATCTTTTGATAGTTATTTGGTTTTCTTTTCTTTTTATGTGCCATGTCCTTTCAAGACGTAGGCGATCATCGCTCTCCCTCTATCCCTTGCAGCTCTCAACAAGTTCCTTCCCTCTGTTTCCTGCCCGAAAACACGTTCTGTCATCCACTTGCTTAAACCCCCACTCCAGGTATGTCACACATTGTTTACCCTTGTCTCTCTTTCCCTCAGTTCGACCCGTGAGTATCAGATTCTCCGGGCCCTCCTTTTTCATTACGTGTTCCAGAAACTACAGCTGCCTCTTCCTGATGTTAAGTATAAGCCTCCTCCTTGTTTGTATCCTCTCTAAGGCTTCATCGTTGCTTACACGCTCGGTTCATGATATCCTTAGCATCCTTCTGTAGAACCATATCTCCGTCGCCTTGAGTCTCTTCTTCATCTTTGAGGAAATCGTCTTTTTATGTGCCGTGTCCCTTCAGGATGTAGGCAATCATGGCTCTTCACTTCTCCCTATCCCTTGTCGCTCTCAATATGTTTTGTCCCTTTTCTACTTACCGCCAGCTCATGTTCTACCATCCTCTTGCTTAAGCCCGCTACGTATGTCATGTGTTGCTTTCCCTTGTCTCTCTTTCCCTCTTTTCGACCTGTGAGTATCAGATTCTCCAGGCCCTTCTTCCTCATTATGCGTCCCAGAAACTTCAGCTGCCTCTTCCTGATATTAAGTAAAAGCCTCCTCCTTGTTTGCATCCTCTCAAGACCTCACCGTTGCTCACATGTTCGGTCCATGATATCCTAAGCATCCTTCTGTAGAAGCAAATCTCCGTCGCCTCGAGTCTCTTCTTCATCGTTGAGGAAATCGTCCAACATTCGCTGGAATGTGTGGACTGTGTGTTGTGTTGGAATGTGTGTTTGGTCGTCACAATACGTCTATATGAATAGGTTTCACGTTGCTGAAAATGTTTATAGATGTCTGCCGTCCAAAGGATTTGCCTTTTTTCCAAACTGGGTATTGAAAGAATGTTTTTTCACTTCATCGTACCTACTTCCTTGTTAACGTTTCAGCCGATATATCCGCCGGTCTGTAGCATTTCGTAACTTCCTAGGAATATTTATTTTATCATAGAGCAGTGACTTTCAAACTTTTTTAAGTCGGGGTGCACTTGAAATCCTACCAATAATTGCAGGCATACTATATTTAAATTTTGGAAAAATATGTTATAATGAAGTCAAATATTGCAGAAAGGAAATAATGCAATAAAAAAAAATAATATGAGACATACCTTAATTTTATTCATTCGCAGAATTTCTCGCGCACCTAGACATCTTCTAGGGTGAACCAATGCACCCAGGCGCATCATTTGGGAACCACTGCCTTAGAGGGGCGATTGACTCACTCATTAGAAACTGTCAATATCTACCACTCTTTTGAATTGGTGTATCTTTCTGAACTACCTAACTCTCCGATTGTGATGCGCCATTTCAAGGAAACTAAACTTGCCTCTTTTCTGAACCGTTCTATCTCTCTATCTATCTATCTATCTATCTATCTAATTCTGTGTCTTCCGTCCGTCTGTCTCTCCGTCACACCCTCTAAAATAGCCATACATTGACAGGTAGAAATCAAATTTTAGGAAGAAGTGCAACAGATAAGGGGGTACAAAGTAGAGATCGTTTTACTGGGGTGGGCAACTTGTCACATTAAATTTTCATTCATTTTTTGGAAAATTAAGTTTTATTATTTAATATACAAAATACTCTCACTATTTTAAAAGCAATTTAATGATTAAAATAAAAAAAAATACTTATTGAATAAAAATGCAATATTGTTTTTTGCATATCTGTTCTTTAAATTGTTATGGAAAAAAATCCAGATTTCAGATCACCCTGCGTTTACTAGAACTATAAACAAATGACAAGGACAAATGCTTTGAAAAGTTTAATTTTTGTTCCAGAAAGAAATATTTATGCATGTGCTGTTGTATGTTGCATACTCAAGAGTAAGTCATCCTAATAATTCATTCTTTGCTTAAAAAGGAAAATAATAATTTTTTTTAAAAATATTGTTTACCATGAAATCCTATAAAGTTAAACACTTATTAAACCGCGAAATAGTTATATTTGTCAAAGTATTTTCCAAACAAATCAGCTTCTTCAAATTTCATCGATTGGTTTGCGAAATCGAACGAATCGTAGAGTTTGTAAATTTTGATAAAATATGTTAGTGATAACTTCAACAATACTAAATAATATGAGGACTTCAACAAGTGTTAGTGTGTTGCAAAAATTCTAGTATTACCAAAATGTCTGATCAAAAAATTGAACTCACGTGTTGCAAGTAACCAAATGAATCTGTTTCTTTGCTGAACCGGTTTATGATATACCTCATTCAGAGTTTAAATTCACTAATATAAAAGAAGCAAATTGATCTGCCTCTCTAGTGTGCCGTTTTATATTTCTAAAATGGCCCCATTTAGCGTTTGAGCTCACGGCGTCAGGAGTACTATTAGGTTGTCCCAAAAGTTCGTAAACACTTGCAAAAAATTGAAATTTTACTCGCCAAGTAATAACAAAAAAACAAAAATTATTCCTCAAAATAAAGACCATCATTTTCCAAGACTTTCTGCCATCGATATGCAAGCTTTCAGATCTGGTGAAAGTACCATTCAGCTGGCTTCGAATCAAAGAATTCTTGACACACTTCCTCGACTACATCAAACGAGTCGAATCAGCGGCCCTTCAGAAAGTGTTGCATTGAGCGGAAAAGGCCGTAATCTGATGGAGCACAGTCAGGACTGTAGGCTGGATGTAGCAGAACCTCAACGCCGTCCAACTCTTCAAACTTGTCTTTGGCCTTCCTGGGAGTGTGTGGTTTAGCATTGTCCTGCTGCATCAAAGCGCACTTTCGGTTGATCAGAGCTGGGTATTTTTGCTTCAACTTTCCGTATACCCGCTCCAGTTGCTGGCAGTAAAGTTCGGCACTGATGGCATGACCATTCGGAACCAACTCAAAATGTACGATTCCTTCAAAGTTCCACCAAACGCACAACATGACTTTCTTGCCGAATCATTCTTGTTTTGGAACCGACGGTGTCTCTTGCCCTTTCTGAACCCATCACTTGTCTCAATTGTGCAGGATCGTGTTGCATAAAAATGCAATTTTTCGCAAGTGTTTACAAACTTTTGGGACAACCTAATATATGGAACTGTCTCTAGTTTAAACCAATCTATTTTTCCAGTATGATTGACCCAAAGACTGAATTCATGATTTTAAGGGAACAATATTCATCTGCCTACTCCAGAGATGGTATAAATTTCCAGGCTGCTCAACCCAGGGTTTGGACGCACTTCAAGAGATATAAATGAATTTATTTCTTCTTCTGAATTGTCTAACCCAAAGTTTGAACTAATAACTTCAAAAAAATTAACCGGATTTGCTGAGTCACTGAATATATTCGCACTGCTTGACACGTCGATTGAATTCTTAGCTTTAAAGAGAACCAAGTGAATCTGCTTATCTGGTTAGCCGATGTATTAGGTCGGTGCAAAAATAATGTCGTTTTTTGACATTAAAAACGACATTATTTTTGCACCAACCTAATATATTACTAAACTATGTGACCCAGTGCTTGATCACAAGACAAGAAAACTAAATGGATCTTTCTCTCAGCTGATATAATACCTTGTAACATAACTCTCCTCGTGGGTATGACGATAAACTAAGTACGCGACCTGAGTATGACGATAAACTACATCTGGCAGCAAGGCCTCAGATCAGGAAATATTAAGGAGTGTGGAACCACCTCTTAATTGCTGGTGTTCCCAGGTCCACCCTGATTCGGGGTGGTAGAACCTGTTAGGGTCCTAGCAATTGGCGAACTGTTAATGCCCCAAAAGAAGTCAAAACACTATGAAAGTATAAAAATAGGTTTTAATGCCTTTAATACCATTGTGGAAAATTTTTACCTGCAAAAAAGAAAAAAAGAAAAAAAAAGAAAAAAAAAAAAGAAAAAAAACATATTGCCAGCGATGTATTTTCGAAAAAAAATTCAAACAATATATTTCTGAAAAACATATTACCAGCAATAAAAATCTCGTCGGCATTAAATAACCCATTGAGGTTGATATACCGTAAACCAAACGAAACCAAACAAAACGAAACCAGACATAACAGAACTCTCTATTTCCAAAAGAGATAATGAGTTTTTAGTCACAAGGTCATGTCCCCAAGAATAAATAGCGTTTCCTTTATTTTATCTATTATTATTCTTAATTTCCATATTAGATAATATTTTTCTATGTGATATTATGATTGAAACGATCACCAAGAAGGATTTGGTTTGAGATTTTACGACTGTTTTAAATGTTTCATGTTTTATGATCAAAGACAATTTTATGAAACAATGTTTTCAATGTCATCAACTTGAGCGAAATCGAGAATAAATAATATAAGTAAAGGAAAACCTTTCGGAACACGTGTTAACAAAAGCAGACTTTGAGCATTTTTAATCGAATGCTTATAATAACAGTTACAGTACGATTTGAAGTAGTTATTCTGGGCCGCCTTTGACAGGGGAGTGATTATCCCTCGAATTAGTGCCGAGCAGCCCGTTAGCGGATGAAAGTAGACTGTGGAGGTAGTTCTGAGGCTGCCTATTTGAGTTTCTAGCCGCTCGTCGTGATGTTGAGGAGGACAGAGAGTTGATAATAGGAAAAGATGAAGGGAAGAACTGATTTGTTAGACTGACGTGGCAGAAGATGCGTATCACGTATCACCCACCTAAACACACAGACCAAAGAAGGGAATTCAAGAATAATATATATATATATATATATATATATATATATATATAGATATATATATATATATATATATATATATATATATATGTGTGTGTGTGTGTGTGTGTGTGTAACTCAAAGAAAAAGGCCACCGCGAGAGAGAGAGAAAGAGAGAGGTAGAGAATGATTACGAGTGAATGAATTAGGAGAAAGAAAGAAAGAAAGAAAGAAAGAAAAGGAAGGAAGGAAGGAAAGAAAGAAAGAAAGAAAGAAGGAAAGAAGGAAGGAAGGAAGAACTACAGCGTCAGAGAGAGAGAAAGAGATAGGTAAAGAATGAGCGGGAGTGAATGTATTAGGTGAAACAAAGAAAGAAAACTACAGTGTGAGAAAGAAAGAGAAAAGAAGAAAGGAGGAATACAGCGAGAGAAAGAGAGAGTGATAAAGAGAGAGAGATAAAGAATGAGTGGGATTTAAATAATTAGGTAAAAGAAAGAAAGAAAGAAAGAAAGAAAGAAAGAAAGAAATGACTATCGTTATTTAAAAACTTTAGCTTAATATGGCGTCGACTTCAGGTATGAGATAGCACGTGAGGCTCGAATTCGTTGCACTACGAGTTGGTCGATAAGCTCTCGCTCCTCATTGCGCTACAGTAGACGCCCTAAGGAAAACTACCCCCCGGTCATCTAATTAAAACAACTGGTACTATTCCTACTGCAATTACCATACACTGACACTAAGAAGAAATCATATCACTGCTACGACTGCTACTCTTCCGTTTTCACTAACCTTTCTCTTTCTCTACCATTAGACGCTACAGCTGATTTTGTTATTACAGCTTTGATTAATCTCAAGCCTTACAGGAGCGTAAAATTTATCGTAACAGAGCAGTAGCGGGGGTGGCGAGGCGTCGGTGGTTGGAGTTTTGGTGACTTTGGGTGGGATGTCGTTTGCGATTAGACAAAGGAGAAGAGTTCGGCCGAAGATTGATAGGGAAAATGTGGATGTTAACCAGGTTAGGTGGAAGGGCAAGAAAAAAAGCAAAGAACGAGGCAATGATTGAGAAAGGAGGGATCAGAATAGAAAGAAAGAAAGAAAGAAAGAAAGAAAGAAAGAAAGAAAGAAAGAGAAATCGAAAAAAGAAGAAAAAGAAAAAATAATTTAGAGAATGGAAACAGTCAAAGAAATGAAAAGGATAAGAGAAAAGAAAGAGGGGGAAAGAGAAAATGTAGTGACGAAAAGAAGGGAAGAGAAAGTAAAAAAAAAAGAGAAAGTATAAGAAGAAAGAAGAAGGAATGAATTAAATGAGAAAAAGAAAGAGAGAAAGTAATGAAAACAAGAGAAAAATGAAAATTAATGAAAGAAAAAAGGAGAAAAAGCTGAAACAGAAAGGAAGTGTATTTACGAACATTTAGAAATGAATGTGAAAATCAAAGATAGAATGAAAGAGATGGGAAGTGAGAATAAGACAGAATGAAAGAGAGTGATAGTGAAAGGACGTGATGGAATGAAACAGAGAGAAACTGAGAGTACGAGAAAGAATGAAAGAGAAAAAAGTGAGAGGAGGAGACGGAATGAAAAAGGAAGAAAGTGAGAGTACGAGACGGGATAAAAGAGAGCGAAAATAAGAGTAGGAGACGGAATGAAAGCGTGAAAAAGTGAGAGGAGGAGACGGAATGAGAGAGAGAAAGTGAGAGTACAAAGAAAGAGAGTGATAATGAGAGTACAAGATGGGACGAGAGAGAGTAAATATAAAAGTACGAGACGGAATGAAAGAGAGCGAAAGTGAGAGTACGATATGGGATGAGAAAGGAAGTGAGAACACAAGAGGGAATGAAAGAGAGCGAAAGTGAGAGTACGATATGGGATGAGAGAGGATGTGAGAACACAAGTGGGGATGAAAAAGAGCGAAAGTGAGAGTACGATATGGGATGAGAGAGGAAGTGAGAACACAAGAGGAAATGAAAGAGAGCGAATGTGAGAGTACGATATGGGATGAGTGAGGAAGTGAGATTACAAGAGGGAATGAAAGAGAACGAAAGTGAGAGTACGGTATGGGGTGAGAGAGGATGTGAGAACACAAGAGGGAATGAAAGAGAGCGAAAGTGAGAGTACAATATGGGATGAGAGAGGAAGTGAGAACACAAGAGGGAATGAAAGAGAGCGAAAGTGAGAGTACGATATGGGATGAGAGAGGATGTGAGAACACAAGTGGGGATGAAAAAGAGCGAAAGTGAGAGTACGATATGGGATGAGAGAGGAAGTGAGAACACAAGAGGAAATGAAAGAGAGCGAATGTGAGAGTACGATATGGGATGAGTGAGGAAGTGAGATTACAAGAGGGAATGAAAGAGAACGAAAGTGAGAGTACGGTATGGGATGAGAGAGGATGTGAGAACACAAGAGGGAATGAAAGAGAGCGAAAGTGAGAGTACAATATGGGATGAGAGAGGAAGGGAAAACACAAGAGGGAATGAAAGAGAGCGAAAGTGAGAGTACGATATGGGATGAGAGAGGAAGGGAAAACACAAGAGGGAATGAAAGAGAGCAAAAGTGAGAGTACGATATGGGATGAGAGAGGATGTGAGAACACAAGAGGGAATGAAAGAGAGCGAAAGTGAGAGTACGATATGGGATGAGAGAGGATGTGAAAACACAAGAGGAAATGAAAGAGAGCGAAAGTGAGAGTACGATATGGGATGAGAGAGTATGTGAGAACACAAGAGGGAATGAAAAAGAGCGAAAGTGAGAGTACAATATGGGATGAGAGAGGATGTGAGAACACAAGAGGGAATGAAAGAGAGGAAAGTGAGGTTTCGAGACAGAATAAAAGAGAGAGAAAGTGAGAACACGAGAGGAAAAAATGAGAGTACAAGGAGGAACAGAGAGAGTAAATAAAAAGAGGATAACGAATAAATGAAGAAGGGAAGAGTATTGAAGTAATGAAAGAGAAATTTTAAAATAGAAGAAAAAACAAAAATGAAGGAAATGAAATAATGAGAAAAAAAATGGACAAACCGGAAATGAAAATCAACGAATCAATAAGGGGAGGAAAAAACGAAGGAGAGGAAAAACAAAATCAAACACAGAAGGTAAGAAAAGGTAAGAATGAAAAGGAAGAAGAAAAAGTGAACGAAGGACAACTGATGAAGCCTGCAATAAAATGAAGAAAAGGAAACAAAAGATGAAAGTTAATAGGGATAAAATGAAGAAAGAGACGAAGGAAATACCAAATGCGAAGAGTAACTAATATCAAAACAAAAAAAGGAAAAAATAAGAGGTAGAAAGAATATTTAAAAAAAAAAGAAGTTTAACAAATACGAAAAAAAGAAGAAAAAAAAGAAAGAAGAAAAGAAACAAAGAAACAAAGAAAGAAATTCTTTGAAATGAAAGAACACAAATTCGGAATCATGCACAACGAATATAATAAATTTTTAGCAGAAAGAAAATATATAAAAAAAAAAAAGTCGAAAGAAAAAGCGATCGTAAAACAGACGTTTGAATGAGAATCTCAAAAAAATGGCTGCCAGAATTAATTAAGAAAAACGAGTTTCCCCAATACAAACACTTAAGAAATTGAGATATCTTTACAGTAAAAAGATTAATACTGCCAATAGAGAAAATAAATGCTGTTAACATGAGAGAGACGGTCTTTAGAGTTTTGTAACGTGCCGATTGAAATTTAGAGCGGCTATTTTCGCCAAGGAAAACGATCAAAAGCAGTTGTCTTGACACATTAATTTGTAATTTGTCATTGCAGTCCAGTTTTTGTTACGTACATCTACATGTACGGTAACTCGATATCGTCTGTTAGTAATCTTATTGTTAAATAAGCTGTTGTCATCAGAAAACGAAAACAAAGTACTAAAAATGAAAGAATAAAAAAAAAACTGGGACAGTTGTTAATAGACTGTAAAAAAAACAAGGAGGAGAGGGTGTAGCTTCGAAAGCGTCCCTCTTTACGGATAATATAGTCTGTTGCGTCATCAGAGTTGTTTTGACTTGAAAGCACACGCTAAATCAGTGTGATTTCTGATCTTCGAAAAGGGGTGGATTCATACTTTTCCATAAGGGTGTTTGGGCGTAAGTGAATATAACGAACCCAACCGGAATTGGAACTAGCCTCTCCTATTAACAATCCCGGGCCATTATCCATTACACCACACGTACATCCAGGCTTATAGCTCTTGTTGTTCCAAAACGGTCACCCATCTAAGTACTAATCAGGCTTGATCGTACAGGAACCGGTGTTTTAACGTGATTTGGCCGTAAGCCTTGATTTTATTATAGAAAACAATGCATACAGTTTATGTAGAGAAATGCATCTTAAATAACTGCATTAAATGACCCAATGGCTTGTTATGGCATACAACAAACGAAACGAAACCAAACACCTTAAATTATTTTACGATATAAATGCATTTCAAACGATTTAAGAACAGAAATGAAAATGACGAAAGTCTTACGGCCACATCACGTTGAAACAGATCACGTTCCCGTACGATCACCGTTAAGTTAAGCAACGTTGAGCCTGGTTAGTACCTAGATGGGTGACCGTTTTGAAGTAACATGAGCTGTAAGCCTTGATGTGCGTGTGGCTCAGAATTGTTAATCGGAGAGACGAGTTCCAATTCCATTTCGTTATATTCACTTATGTGTATATACACCTGGCAAATGTATGAATCCACATTTTCTCCCCTAGCTATAGATTAATCAGTGAGATTTGTGTCACTAAATCATTGTTGTCCCCAACACATACACACACCAAAAAAATTCTAACAATCTAAAATGAATTCTGGATTTAACTAAGCGGCAAAGGTTTGATAAGCCGTAAAAAACGAATCAGTCAATCAATTAAGCACTCAAACAAGAAAATGAGCTGTCAATAATGAAGGTAAGGGTCAATGATATAGGACATATTGAAAGTATAATAAATCAGTCAATACATTATTGGTTAATGAGGTCCAGGACTTCCCCTATCTAGGCGCTATCATATCTTCTGGAAGAACTCTGGACATAGACATAAATAGATTGTCCCAAGATTAATCAGGCTTTTAGCAGACGACTCAAATGTATCTGGGAAAGCATAACAAAACCTAACGTAAAATAAGCGACAGTTAAGAAAAACATCATGCTACCCACCATTCTATACGGTACGAATCCTGTGTCGTATACCGATGCCTCGCAGCCTATTCGATTGCTTCCATCACGGTTGAATTACAACTATTCTAAAAGTACATCGTAATGACTTCACTTATTAAGGGACTCAGCTATTGCTCCATGTTGAAGCTACATGGCGGTTAATGTTTAATGGGCATTCGGACTTTGTTACAGACGTATGTCGGGTGTTATATATACAAATATAAGAGAAAGGAAACATATATATATATATATATATATATATGATATATCCGTATTTTGCGTATGAGTGGTCAGCAAGGAGTCCTGACTTAACACCCTACTATACAAAACCAAGACTTTGGAAGACCTTGAAGGTCGAATATAAGAAGTTATGTCTTCCATACCACAAGACCATTCCTGGGAGGCTTGAGAAGCTAACAGCGAAATCTGCTGCCCAGATCGAATTCTAAATATAGTCTCCTGCTAAACTCTTTCCTCTCATGTACATTTCTTGTAAAAATTATAGTTAATAAATAAATTATAAGTATTTTAATGTGGGGAGTTACTTTTCAATCACTCTGTAAACACACACACACACACACATATATATATATATATATATATGTATGTATGTATGTGTGTGTGTGTGTCTAGAATTAATATAAGTAAAAGTTTTATCATTTAGCTGACTGATGTTACCTTCAGCATCCCGACTCCAGAGATTCGAAGACGGACCCGTCCGTCCGTCCGCTCGTCAGGGAGTATCAGCAAGTGACTGCTTATACCTCTCGAATTTTCTTATATATATATATATATATATATATATATATATGTGTGTGTGTGTATGTGTGCGTGTGTATGTGTGTGTGTGAGTGCGTGCGCGCGCGTGTGTGTGTGTGTGTGTGTGTGTGTGTGTAAAGAAATTTCTATGACCTTTCGTAGATGTGTTCGAATTAACAGAGATTCCGGACAGTCAGTTTCCGGAAAATTTCCCTTAAATCTTCCCCTCAAAATTATTATTGTCTCATTTTTTTTTTTTTTTTTTCATGAATTTCATTGTTGGCAGTACGTTTCTTGATTTCAAGATGATGGGAAATAGGGTTGTCTGCTACATTTAATGTAGGCAGACATAATGCAAATGCCACGTCACCTGGTGGTGTCAGATAGAACTGAATGCTGTTGCGTAATATCGGTCCGGGAACAGATCACAATATTCCTGTACATATGTTATTTGTAGCCCACTTGGATTTATCCGTTTGCAATTTTGATTCTCGCATTGACTGAACAGTCACGTGTTCACTGTCGTCATGTTGGCGTTCAGGGCGAGTTAGGACCGTCAAACAAAAATGGCTAGAACACAACTCTGATTCGTCCATCCCAAGCAATTTTGTTCTGTCTTCCTTTCCTCTTATTTCTCGAGTTATTTTCTCTCCATTTTTTTTTCTTTTCTGGTTTTCCTTTTCTTTTTTCTCCATTATTTCTCTTTTTTAATTTTTTCGCCGTCATTTTGGTGTATAACATTTTATATTAGGTTGGTGCAAAAATAATGACGTAATAATGTCGTTTTTTGACGTATTTTTAACGTCAAAAAACGACATTATTACGTTATTATTTTTGCACCAACCTAATATTTTTGCTTTTTGCATTCACCACTCTCTATTTATCATTCGCTTTCTTTCTCTCTTGTTATGTCTTTCTTTTCATCTTTTTCTTTTATGTTGACTTGGCGTGTTATTATTCGCTTTCTTTTTTTGTTTCTTCTTTATCTGTTAGTTTCTTTCTTTGCTTCCTCCCTCCCTCCATTCCTTCCTTCCTTCCTTCTTCCCTCCCTCTCTCTCTCCCTCCCTCCTTCCCTTCTTGTCTTCCTCCCTTTCCTTCCTTCCTCCCTTCCTCCCTACTTTCCTTCCTTCCTGCCTTCCTTCCTTCCTTCCTTCATTTATAACTTGATTCTTTCTTGTTTATTTTATTTTATGCGCCATTTCTCGCTTTTTTGTGACTTCTCTTTCTTGTTTTTTTAATTTGATCTTTGACTTTCTATCCTTCTTTCTTTCGAAAACTCTCCCTTGCTATTTTTGTTTCTTCCTCTCTTGATTATTTTCTTTCTTTCCTTATTTCTTGCTTCCTTTCTTTTTTGAATTCTTTTATGCTTGGCTTTCTTTCTTTCTTTCTTTCTTGAATTCTTTCATTCTCCCCCACTCTCTCTCTAGAACTCTCCCTTGCTATTTTTGTTGAGTCCTCTCTTGTTTCTTTTCTTTCTTTCCATCTTTCTTGATTCCTTTCTTTCTTCGATTCTTTTATGCTTGGATTTCTTTGTTCTTTTTTCTTTCTTTCTTTCTTTCTTTCTTTCTTTCTTTCTTTCTTTCTTTCTTTCTTTCTTTCTTTCTTCCCACCATCTCTCTCTCTAGAACTCTCCCTGGCTATTTTTGTTGCGTACTCTCTTGTTTATTTTCTTTCTTTCCTTCTTTCTTGATTCATTTCTTTCTTCGATTCTTTTATGCTTGGCTTTCTTTCTTTCTTTATTTCTTTCTTTCTTTCTTTCTTTCTTTCTTTCTTTCTTTCTTTCTTTCTTTCTCTCTAGAACTCTCCCTTGCTATTTTTGTTACTTCCTCTCTTGTTTATTTCATTCTTTCCTTATTTCTTGCTTCCTTTCTTTCTTGGATTCTTTTATGCTTGGCTTTCTTTCTTTCTTTCTTTCTTTCTTTCTTTCTTTCTTTCTTTCTTTCTTTCTCCCCCCCTCTCTCTAGAACTCTTCCTTGCGATTTTTGTTTCTTCCTCTCTTGTTTATTTTCTTTCTTTCCTTATTACTTGCTACCTTTCTTTCTTGGATTCTTTTATGCTTGGTTTTCTTTCTTTCTTTCTTTCTTTCTTTCTTTCTTTCTTTCTCCCCCTCTCTCTCTCTAGAACTCTCCCTTCCTATTTTTGTTGCGTCCTCTCGTGTTTATTTTCTTTCTTTCCTTCTCTCTTGATTCCTTTGTTTCTTCGATTCTTTTATGCTTGGTTTTCTTTCTTCTTTCTTTCTTTCTTTCTTTCTTTCTTTCTTTCTTTCTTTCTTTCTCCCCCTCTCTCTCTCTAGAATCTCCCTTGCTATTTTTGTTGCGTCCTCTCTTGTTTATTTTCTTTCTTTCCTTCTTTCTTGATTCCTTTGTTTCTTCGATTATTTTATGCTTGGCTTTCTTTCTTTCTTTCTTTCTTTCTTTCTTTCTTTCTTTCTTTCTTTCTTTCTAGAACTCTCCCTTGATGTTTTTGTTGCTACCTCTCTTGTTTATTTTCTTTCTTTCCTTATTTCTTGTTTGCTTTCTTTCTTGTTTTATTTAGTCTTTGTTTTCTTACTTGATGGATTCCTATTCCTCGTCTTCAAGATGCCTCTTTCCAAACTTTTAAATCATTTTCGCTGTCTTCCTTGCTTGTCTGTCTACTTTTTCTTGATATAAATTTGTTTTTCCTTTGCCTTTTCATTTATTGTCTTTCTTTTACCTTTACTCTCCTTTTTATTTTTTTTCCTTTGTTTCTTTCTTTTCTCCTGTTTTCATATTTTAGCCGCCATATTTCATAACTTCTTGTTTTTAACTTTTATTTTATTTTTTCTCCATAAATTTAATACGTTTACTTTTTTCATTTTGTTTTCTAATTTACTTTCTCTCTCTCTTCTTTTTCTTCTTTCTTTTTTCCTTTTAACCTGAATTCTTCTGCTACTTCTTAAATCTCCATAACATCTGCGCAGATTATTTTCACAAGCAGACGACAATGCGAGAGGATCTAACGTGATGGAATCGTGGCTGGGCGTAACGGAAATGTAAGACAACACTAACGAAGACGCCGTGGGCCGTAGGCCATGGCAGCCGACATTCGAGTAGAAACTCTTTGTCACGCCGTCTTGATTACCTTATTAATCGCTTTCTGCTTTCCATGTTACTAATTTGTTTTATCACCACAAATTATTTCATATTTTTTATTCATTTTCCTGATCGACATCTGCTACCGAGTACTAATTTACATAACAAGATACCAACATTCTTGGAGACGCAAACTTGCGAAGGTGCATAACGAATGCAAACAGGGACAACAGACTGAACAAACCTAATTCGATTGTGGAATTGGCACAAAAACGCCCCCGGGAAATGCAAGAATACGGTCCTCTTTGCACTCTTTCCCGTCGACAAATATCTTGAGAAAACCACTTGTTACTGGTATCTCCCAACAGGTGACGTAGTGGTTGAGAGATCAGCTGAACATTCTCTGTGTCTATCCATTTTCTCTCTCTCTCTCTATCCATTCTTTACCTTCTCTTCATATCTCTCTATCGATTCTCCCTCCTACTCCATCTCCATCTCCATCTCCACTCTCACTCTCATTATCTATCTATCTCTCTCTCTCTCTCTCTCTCTCTCTCTATATATATATATATATATATATATATATATATATATATATATATCCATTCTCTCACTCTCTAACCATTCGCTATACACACACACACATACACACACACATATATATATATATTCTCTCAGTACTCATTCTCCGCCTATACATAATTCTCTGTGTATTCATTCTCTCTCTTCCTCTCGCTCTAAACAAACCATAAACGCTATCACAAACCATTCTCCCTATACTGATTTTCTCTCTACGCACAATTTCTCTCTCTGTGTTCATTATTTCTCTCCATCCATTCACTCTCTAACCTCTCTCTCTCTCTCTCTGTACACATTCTCTTCCATAAACCATTCTATATCTATGTTCATTCTCTTTATCCTCATTGACACTCTATACCCATCCTCCCTCTATTCATTCTATCTCTCTCTCTTTCTCTCTCTCTACACATTTTATTTATATCCAATCTCTCTTTCTCTACTCATTCTATCTCTCTACAGACATTCTATCTATATCCATTCTCTCTTTCTCTACTCATTCTCTCTCTCTACACACCTTCTATCTATATCCATTTTCTCTCTCTACATTATCGACTCCTTCTCTCCATCTATTTTCTCCGTCTACTCATTCCCTCTCTCTACACATTCTCCTTTTGTATCCATTTTCTCTATCTTTCTCTCTCTCTCTCTCTCTCTCTCTCTCTCTCTATATATATATATATATATATATATATATATATATATATCCATTCTCTATATATACATTCTATCTCCATTCATTTTTACAGCCATTCCCTCTCTCTCTTCTCTTCTCTCTCTCTCTTTCTATCCATTCCGTCTCTTGAATCGTTCTGGCTACATAGCCATTCTATCTCTTTCTCACTTGTTTCCGTCTCCTTCCCTCTTTCTATTCTCACTCTACTCATTCTCTCTCTCTCTCTTTATATAAAGAAATCATAGGTATTAACCACATTTCAGGGGACAAGGTAATCCGTAATAAACTAACAACAAAAACAACAGGATTTTCCCAACCATATAACAACAAAAGGAGCTTATGCTGCAGACACGTTAGACACACGAATTCATTCATTACCTCAGTCTCTAAATCTACTTTCAAAATCTACCACGACTCTAACTGGAGAAGTCATAACATAATTTACCTCCTAGAATGAACACTATGCCAGAAACAATATGAAATCTGAATGTCCCTTTCACTACAGAATTAATAATTATCGCAATCGAATTAAATCGACTCCCCATGAAATATTATTACCTGTAGAATAACATTTCAGCCTAGAAAAACACGATTTCAAAACCCATGCCAAATTCCCTATAATTGAGAGAATAGAAAAGTCCAGAGCAGATAACATTAGAAAGATTTTAGAAGAAGATGAAAGTAAGTGGATACAACGTTTAAAAACGCACTATCCAGCTTAACTATAAATTTAACAATATAGATAGTATTGATATATAACCCTACAAATCAAAAAGCTACCCATATTACTCACCCACACAAGACAGACATGCTTACGGAGGTGTTTAGGCCTCACACTTATACACACACCCACACATATATACACACTTACACACATACTCACTCCCTAATGAGCCAAATGATAACACACACCCATAGTAATATACACGCTTACACACATCATATTCACTCACTCCCTAAGAACCAAATGACACACACACACTTAACAGAGACACATCCCCTATCGAGGAACTATTTATTGACCATTTATTGACCAAAATAACCAAGGGAATTCAGAGCAGCATGAATCCATCCAGCTCTTATCTTAAATAACAACTTAAAAAGACAGTTTGTCCAACACAAGGACTGCCGAAAATCATGCTAAAAAAACAAAAACAAAAACAAAAACAAAAAACAAAAAACAAATGAAAACTACAGATAAAAGTTCATTTATCCATGAAGACATCCGTTTCTGTTGTTCAAAGCTACCAACAAGAAGAATTTTTTTTTCTCCTGATGATGGCCATGTTGGCCGAAACTAGTCGAGGAATGTAAATGAAATAATAATAAAAACGAAAGAATATTAATATACAACCCAGTGTGTCTGAAGATTTTAATTTTTTAATATTTTTTACTGTTCAATATATATATATATATATATATATATATATATATATATATATATATATATATATATATCCGTTTTCTCTCACTACTCATTGTCTCTCTCTGTCCACCCTCTTTCTTTCTCTGTACCCATTCTCTCTCTCAATTCTTTCTCTCTATATATAGATTCTCTCTCTGTCAGTTGTCACTCATTGATCTCTATATATGCTTTCTCTCTCTCTACTCCTTCTCTCACTCTATCTTTCTCCATTCATTCTATTTTTTCTCTCTACTCATTCTCTCTTTATCAATCCTCTCTCGCTCTCTGTTAATTTTATCTCTATCCACCCTCTCTCCCCATAGTACAAATTCCATTTTATTTATATAACTAAACAGATGAAATTGAGATTATAAGCAAGTGACTCGTGAAAAAAAAAAGTTCTTCTGTATTGAATGTAGATAGAAATCTACAACATCTTTTGTCTCTCTCTATCTCTTCCTTTCTCCTGCACGTGCGCTATCATTTTCTCTCTCTCTCTCTCTCTCTATTCCTCTCTCCTACGCGTACTCTATCTTTTTCCTCTCTCTTTCTCCCTTCTCTCTCTCTCTCTCTCTATGTCTATTCCTCTCTCTTGCCCGTAGCCTCTTTTTCTCTCACTCCCTATTCCTCTCACCCGAGCGTAGTCTTTTCTTTCTCGCTCTTTCTCTCTCTTCTCTCTCTCTCTCTTTCAATCGTGTCACTTCTTTTATATATATATATATATATATATATATATATTTAACTATGATATTTAACTATTCAAAACATATTCAAAACACACACACACACACACACACACACACACACACATATATATATATATATATATATATATATATATATATATATATATATATATATATATATATATACGTTTTGATGCCGATATGTTTTCTACAAATCACCGAATCGATTTCTATATGCGTCAATGTGACTGTATGCATTTGTCAAAGGTTTTAGATTTATGGTGAGCAAACATGTCGCCTGAGACAAGTTCTACAATGGAGTGACTTCGTCCATTATTGGAAGATCCACACGTCTGATGACAACAGCAACAAAAAACAGTTTATTTTACTTAAAAAAATCAAATATATACAAGTGAAAACTACAAAGACCCTGTAAAAGTAATGTTTATTCTCCCTTATTGGAATTTCCAATTTTCTAAAAAATTGTCACGATCCTTATATCACGGAATATTCCGTTGACATAACAATGCTACGCACACTTGCTTTAAGTGAACTTACAACATTTCCCATATAATGTTCTAGTATTGGGGCGCTAAATTTGATTTAGAAAATGGGTGTGTTATACGATATAAAATACGTTAATGGGGAAACAAAGAAAGATCAACTAGTGTATTTCTAGGTGATAATGAGGTTTCTAAGACAAGATGTCTTTGTAATTACAACGCTCACTATTAAAAATGGAACATTAATATGAACAAAAGAAGTTAAGATGTTATTAACGTATTTTAGGAATTTTCTAAAAATTCAGAATGCGGATTTAATAAATACTAAACACTTTAAGTACCGTATGAATCAATTATAACAAATTTAGAAGTTGAACATAGAATAAGCTGCGCTAGAGATTCTTTGACTTGACACGGCAGAATGTTACAAAACCATAACCTAAAGTTCGAGTCATGTTATTAAATAGCCTCATCAGATCGGGAATTTCATGTGTGGCATCAAACCCATTCAGAAAAATCTAAATTCTTAGCTGTTTACAACCGCTATTTCGGATCAGTGGGTCTTAGGACGGAAAATCCTTCATGAAACGTTGTGACCTGGCGCAAAAGAATCGCAACAAAGAACACTATCAAATAAACCAAACGACATCACTTGAGTGCTTTCAACAGAAGTAAGAACTAAAATAGATATCACGTGTAACCCGAAGAGAAAAAAATGTTATAATCAACTACTACGTCTAGCCAAATGTGAGGAAGAAAATCCTGATGAATACTGAAAGAGCAATAAAAGCTACTGGCCTATTTTCCTGAACAATTGTTTTAACAGGAAGATTTTTATAAATTTCAACCGACGTTGGTACTGGCTGCTCGGTCAATAAATACCAAATGTCTCCTAATAAGGAAACGTTTAATATTACAATTACTGTGTGAACGTTTTTATAAATATTCACTAACTCAATATGATTACAGTATTTTCGCCTGATCAGATGATGGTACCACATGGAGAAGACATTTTCTTTATAAAGATTTCTTGATTACACAGACCGATAGACGAAATGAATAGTTTAAAATAGACAAGGCGTCTACTCAAATACGAGTTTCCACTAAAATAACCTTTAAAGTAATATAAATAGTAGTAAAATTAATACCGGTTAAAATATCGAGGAAAGAGAAATTGTCAATATTAAAACACACATACACATATATGTATATGTGTGCGTGTGTCTAGCCACACTGATGAACTGTGAAACAGCGAAACAGTTTGTCTGCGGATGACAATATATACATGCTCCTGAAAAAATTATTTCGTTTGATCTCACAGAGAAAAAAGTAAATTTGTAAACAGTGACTATTACTGCTGCTAATGCAAGACTCTTCGTTAAGACGAATCGCGTTACCCAGTCACTGGCGTATTTATCTAAAAGTAAATACGTCTAAATTCACATTCATCTAATGGCTGAGGGTAGAATCTCCGACTGATACCAATCTGATGTCTATAGCTGCGAAACAGTCTGTCTGTCTGTCTGTGGATGACTATATATATATATATATATATATATATAATAAAATTAGGAGGATTTGAGATAATTATAATTAAGCAATTCATCGAGTCTAGAAGAAACATCAACAGAAAGCACTGGACGGCCATTTCGTCCTATATTTGGGACTCAGAAGCAGCGCGCATCCACTACCGAGAATTGAAACCCGGACAGTTACGTTATCGGAAAAACGTCATACCAACTGTTCCAACGAAGACGTAGCGAATCAGACTCGATATAGCGCCGCTCGATCACATATTCCGTGGTGGAACTCATCCGAGTTTCTCTTTTACCCATAGGACTGTGCCCCTACGAGCCACGACTACTGTCACCAAGCCGTTCCATCCAGAGCATTAGAAGCCGATAAAGCGTGGATATAGAAGTGATAGAAACTAGGAGGATTTGAGATAATTATAGTTAAGTAATTCATCGAGTCTAGAAGAAACCTCAACAGAATGGAGAAAGCACTGGACGGCCGTTTCGTCCGATATTTGGGAGTCATCAGCAGTGCGCATCCACAACTAAGAATTGAAGCCCGGACAGTTACGTTATCAGGCAAACGTTATACCAACTGTTCCAACGGGCCTCGGTGACGAAGAGGTAGCGAATCAGACTTGATATAGCGCCGCTCGATCACATATTCCGTGGTGGAACTCATCCGAGTTTCTCTTTTACCCATAGGACTGCTGTTTTTTTTTCTAGACTCGATGAAATTACTGAATTATATATATATATATATATATATATATATATATATATATATATATATATATATATATATATATATGAATTAAATAAACAACCATACATGCGTGCGATCACGCGCATCACGTGCATATATAATCATGCAAATAAATATTTCATTTCATTTTTGGTGTTAACAAAGCAGTGCTCAATCTTGTATTACAGAGCTATAAAGTACATATTAGTAAATATATATATTACCTTACGTCAATGTACTTATAAGTACCTGAATATTGTAGTTAACAAGAAACTCGGAGTCGTACTATCGACGTAAGATAATATGTATATTTATTAATATATATATATTTAATATATTTTATTGTTATACGTTATTCATATAGGCACAAATATTTAAGAAAATGCTTTGTTTGTAATAAACAGTATTAACAACATTTACCGCCCTTAATGTCCGAGAAATTTTCATGGAAAATATGTGTCCTTCGAACCTGCATCCTACACGGAACTGTCATATAGCCTGACGTGCTATACCAGTTTAGCTACAGGGGAGCGTCTAGTTGGCAAGGTCGATTTTACTGCTTTTAAACTACAATCTTTCATGATTTCCCTTGAACGTTCATATCTGCTCGAAGCGTATCTAAACAACTAACCAGACGCTCCTTTGTAGCAAAACTGATATAGCACGTCAGGCAATATGACAATTCCGTGTAGAATACAGGTTCGATTCCTGTCGGAAGACATATTTTCTATGAAAATGTCTTGGACGCTTAGGCTGGTAAATGTTGTTAATACTGTTTATTATGAACAGAGCATTTACTAAAATATTTGTGTCTACATAAATAACGTATATCAATAAAATATATTAAATAATAGTCAGACTTTGTCCATTTTGTACTATATATATATATATATATATATATATATATATATATATATATATATAGATAGATAGATAGATAGATAGATAGATAGATATAGATATAGATATATGTTTGTGTGTAAGTGTGTGTGAGTGTGTGTATGCAACAGACGGGCTGTCCATGAATAAAAATCCTATACAAATACATGCTCGCATATCTGTATAGCGTTGGGTGAGTAGGTGCAACGAACATCGACGCGGGTTCAAAATCCGGGCTAGCCTATTGCGTTCACTTTTGCAAAAATTGACTTTGAACATGGCATAAATCTGTCACCACCACCAGCTACGGATTAAAAAGCACAAGCGACTGAGCTCTCTAGACTTGCCTTGCAATAATTCAAAGAGAAAGAAAACAATTCCAGACCATGAAGAAGAACACGGGAAACTACTCTCCTATATTTCCTAAGAAGCCAAGATAATTAACAGATGATAAAAAAAATCTATTGAGAAACTCTAAGGCAAGGCTCGGCAACCTACGGCACGCGTGCCACACTTAGCACGCCAAGCAATTTCCAATGGCACGCAGCCGCAAATGACATCACGAAGTCCGAACCAATAACTACTAAAACACAAAGAATATACTTAGCTGTTTCAATTTTAATATATCTTCCATGAACTGGTCCCTGGCGTGTTTATTTGAAGAATAGGTATGTAAAAATTCGCCTTCCTCTCTACCCCTGATAGATCAGGGGTGAAATCTCCGACTGATGCCAAATCAGTCGGGTTCCGATTCCGGCTTGAGGCAATCGGATGTCTGATGATACAGCGAAGCAGTCTGTCTGTGGATGGCAATATATATGCCCCCACTCCGAAAATTTAATTCCGGTCGAGCATACTAAATATATTGTAGAACAGCTATACTGACCTCGAATTGTATAAAAATACTTATACTTTTGGCACACTGAATGATTTTAAAACCCTAAGTCTGTACATAGCAAAAGGTTGCCGACCCCTGCTATAAGATACGGAGATGACGCTTTATTGATGACAGACACGGAAAGAAAGATGCAGAACCTCCGAGACTGGGTGGGAGAAGAAAGCGAGAAAAATTTGGTTTTCGAATGGTGACAAAAATGTTTCTTATGTTTACGTTTGTGACATAACTGACATTTGTGATTCTTGACCGGACAGAAGTAGTGTGTACATCTTGTGGCACGCCAAACAATTTCCAATGGCACGCAACCCCAAATGACATCACAAGTCCGAACCAACACAACGCAAAGAAAATATTTAGCTGTTTCAATTTTAATAAATACTAAAGTATATATAGTATATAAAATTTATTACAGAACAGCTATACTGACCTTGACTTGTGCCAACGTATTTCTATACGTATACTGTTGGTACACTGAATGATTTTAAAACCCTAAGTCAGCATATATTTAGCAAATGGTTGCCGACTCCTGCTTTAAGGGAGACATCATTAAAGAATTTTTTCTCTATATTTAAGTCTGGAAAGACACCGAAGTTCTTGTTTTCAATCTTTAAGAGTGCTCCTTGTTGTTGTGTAGCTAGCACTCCTTCAGCACTCTACCAAATGGCCGGGCTCATAGCCTTAAATAGTCTACAATTAAGGACTTCAACAGTTGATTAATAAGTTGATACTAAGCTGATTAAATTCGGACTGATCTTTGTTTGGCTATACAGCATTTGACTCTCATCTATTCCTTGTATGTTGTCTTGTGTTATGGTGAAACACACCTATTCTATAGTTAATAGACTCTCCCACCTAATATAAGTAGGAGTAGTAAGAGAAACGACGGTCGGTCGATGTCGGACGACAGTAGTCTACGGTTAATCGAATACGAAAGTATCAGCGACCACAACAAGATTACCTCTGCGTAATACCTATTATATCAAGTTCCTAACGTTTTGTACGTCGAACCTATTTTAGGACCGATTTAGTACAAATACAAGCCTTCACTTCGAAATAACTCCACAACATCTTGGTAATTGTTTTCTAACATATTGTTCTGTGTTTTTAGATGCATATCTCCGTGAGCACCGGTTACTGGTGCTGAATAAATTTATTAAGCACTCATTCTTCCCCGAAGCATCATTCACCTCAACGATACAACACTCCTAAAATATGCTACAAAACTGGCAATGCAATCTAAATAAAACGATAAAGTTTGTAAAAGAGTGAAGTGTTCTGAAAGGTGCTTTTAGGAAAAAATAAAATAAAAGTACACCTCGCTGCTGCTAGTTTCAAAGATTGGATGACTACATTCGCTTAAGAATGGCCGCCTTTCCAGCTGAGCCTCACATTAACTACTCAACTTCCTGTCACATTTATTTTGTCGATTAATTCATAAACTAAAATGCTTGCGAGGAAAATGACAACTGGACACACAAACAAAAGATTGAAAAATAGGGAAAACCTCTGAGAAACTGAGTTGGATGAAGAATATATTTCTCATCGAACGTTGAATGCCGAGCTTTTAACGCTAAATTGGCTTCCATATACCCATGTAAAAGCTGTATGTCTGCTTCTGAAAGAGTGATGATATGGCGAGGTATCGATGGAGCATCAAAAAAAAAAGATCAACATATATATATATTCTCACATGCAGACAGACATAGACTCATACGCCAAAACAAAGCTACCACACCCACCAACACCCACAACCATTACACACACACACACACACACACACACATATATATATATATATATATATATATACTTCAGGCGAAGTTTGGGAATACCCTGTATTTCTTTACAAAACACCTTAAAATGATATATTTTTGTATTTTTTTTAAGTAAAAGATAACATTTCAGCGTATCTGTTTTGTTTTTTTAACAAAATGTAAGCTCTTAACTAAAAGAAAAATATTGTACAACAGCATTATATTTGTTTTCGTCAATAAAACCACCAACAGCCTTAATTACTTCTTTACAAATTCTTGCCATTCTTTCCAACACTTCTTGAAAATAATATAGATGGCAGACTTTCCCAAGCATTTTTCAAGCACTAAAAAGCTCACGGTCACGCTTTGTGTATTCTTTTTTTAAACTTACCTATCCAATTCATCCCATACTAATTCACAGCGATAGAGGTCAGGTGATTGGGGTAACCAACTCATAATTTGAAATTTTTTTTTTTTTTAGATATTTTGACATCTGTTAGAAGAGTGATTTGGATCATTATCTTGTAAGGTGAATTGCATAAACCAGATGGTATACCATGGATTTGCAAATTCGAATGATATTGTTCTTTTCTCATGATTCATTTGAGCTGAATCAAATCTCCAGCCCTTTTAGCAATCTCAAAAGTATACTGAGGGCTTAATGGTGGAAGACAAAATATAATATTTCGCATTAATAATACAAAATAATCCTAATTTAGCTAAATGTATTGTAGATAGAAGAAAAAAATTTGAACAGCGATGGAGCGATTCGGAGGAAAGGAAAGACGTCGCTCTTAAGGCACAATCCTTAAGACACTATGAATACTTGGATGAGTATCACTACGGAATTTGAGAGTAGCGGCGTTATTCGAGTCTAATCAGTTTCTTAAGAGTCACCAAGGCCCAGTGGTACAGTCGATATGACGCTTGCGGAGTACCGAAACGATCCGGGTTCGAATCTCGGTAGTGGATGCGCACTGCTGATTAGTCCCAAAATTAAGGCAAAAAGGCCGTCCAGTGTTTTTTGCATTCTGTTGAGGATACGTATAGACTCGATGTATTATATATATATATATATATATATATATATATAACAGGTTTCTCATTTAGTTAAATAACGCCTCACATTATGAAATGGGCAAAGCCTGAAAATTAATTTAAGGATGTATAACATAAAAAATGTCTTAAAATAATTGACGGACTTTGTCCATTTCAAAATGTGTGACTACATTTGATACGCCATGAGCAGATACGAATATACGTGAGAGATTCATTGAAGATTGAACTTTAAATGCAGTAAATTCGACCTTGCTAACCAAACGCTCCCCTGTGGCCAAATCGTAAAGGCACGTCAAGCTAAATGACGGTACCGTATAGGATACAGGTTCGAATCCTGTCGGCGGACGAATATTTTCTGTGAAAATTTCACAGATATTCAGGCCAGTGAATTTTGGTTAATACAGCTTATTATAAACAGAACATTTACTTAAATATTTGTAACCATAAAAAGAATGTATAACATAAAAATGTCTTAAAATAATTGTCGCACTTTGTCCATTTCATTGTATATTATTTATTATATTATTATATCTATTACACCACGCGCTCATCCAAGCTTACAGCAGCTGATATTCCCATATTGGCATTGACCCGGCTCGACGTTGATCGTGAGGGAATCGGTGTTTCAATGTGATGTTGCTGCCAATTGTCTGTATTGTAGTATATGAAACAATAAGGACCTTTATATTTAGAATAAGAAAGAGACTTTTGAAATTTCTAGGACACTAGGAAGTGGAGATTAGAAAATTCAATCCTCAAGGACTTGTCGAAGGCAGGAAGGGCAGAGGGAAATAGCGAACAAACCTAACAAACTTTTATATAGATGGCAAAACTGGAATTAGTAAACAAAACTTATTAGAAAGAGTAGAAAGTTGTCGAGAGATTTGATCGTCCACGTCCTGAAAGGACACGGCACATAGAAGATGTCTTTTGTTTTATTACATATGTCTTTATGTAAAGAAATAACATTTAACTGCCTATTATGCTGGTCAAGGCAAGATAATTAAATTGAAGTTATTTGTCCATTTAAAATACTATATTTCTTAAAAGTACATTCATTTTAAATACAGGAATCATAAAAATGATTTCAAATGGCATCACATTTTAGTTTATATTATTTTCTTCTAACCCAGAAGTTGTTGGCTAAAGAGAAATCCCACATAACATAGATATACATTTTATTTTCTTTCAAATTGTGTCTGTATTTTAATTCAATGATACTGCTTAAAATATTTCTACAAAACAAAACAAAAAAATACTATTTAAACCAAATAATTTTAAGCAAATTTAAACATTTCCATTATTCTGACTGTTATCCTCATCTTCCTTGCCATATTCAAAACGTGTCGGCCGTTGTATGCTGTGGCCTTCTTTATGTGACTGGAATTTCGAACCGAATCCTTTATTTCGTCCACCAGTATAAATTGTTCTAGTTCCACGTTCCATGCCTCTTCTGGATGTTTCAGTAATTTTCCTTTAACTCAACTCTCCAAATTTTGCTTCACCACTGCTGTGGCTTGGTATTGAACTCACGACTCTTTGGGTCTCGTTACTGGATCTAACCAACGTCTTTATCCACTGGGCGATGTATCCTTGTGTCTCAGCAACCGTTTTTACCAGTGCTTATATTGCATTTTTTTGTTATTATTAATCATTTTTTACCAGAGCTTATATTGCAATTTTTGTTGTTATTCATTGTTTTTCTCTTGCACTCCTTATTACTGGTTCCCATATTGTATTCATTTCTATGCTTGGTAATCATAATACCTCATCTCAGAGATATAGATAGATATTGAAACTTTCCATTGACACTGCTATTATTCTAACTACTTTCATTCTGTGGCAATGTTTATTCTTTTAAAATGCGATGAATGGTATTGGAATAAAAATTAAACATACGAAAGATTTAGGAATGGATTTTTCATTTTTTTTAATCCGACATTTTTTTAAAATTATTACGAAGCATTGGACTATAGGGATGTATTACTGTCTCTGAAGAAAGTGAACTTTGCCTGTAGTTTTCATTTGTTCTTTGTCGTTATTTTCCGGTCGGTCCTTCTATTGGTCAAAAGATCTCTTCCAAGTTCTTTTAAGGAGAGGTTGGGAGATCCATGATCTCAGTTTTACCTCTTTAGTCCTTCTGACAGCTTTATTGGTTTCTTGGGAAGAGGATGTGTGTATTATGTGTATGTTATCTTTTAGTTTTTTTTTTGGGGGGGGGGGAGAGTATGTGCGTATGTGTATGTATTTATATGAATGTGTGTATATGGGAGCTCAACACCTCTTCAACCTTGTCTCTCTAGTGTGGTTGAGAAATATGTATGGTTGGTTGATCTATGGGATTATCTGTGCTATTTAGTCTGTTGTTAAATCCGACCGGACAAAGTCTTTTGAGGCGCAAAATCTACTTGTTCTTCTAGTATTTTCCAAAGTTTATCTTTTGCGTCTATTTCTATTCTTTGAATAATTGTGAATTTTGTATGACTATTAAAATCACGGAAATGTTATTCTACATCTTTTGTGGGGAGTCGACTAAATCCGATTCCAATAATAAATGAATTCTTTAGTGAAAGGGCGATACAGATTTTCCCTAATATTATTTCTGGCATAGTGTGCATTCTAATAAGTAAATTATATTATGACTTCTACGGTTCTGTTAGATTTTGAAAGTAAGGTTAGTGACTATATATGTAATTGTGTATTTTTAACGTAGCTTACATATATATATATATATATATATATATATATATATATATATATATATTAGGTTGGTGCAAAAATAATGACGTAATAATGTCGTTTTTTGACGTATTTTTAACGTAAAAAAACGACATTGTTACGTCATTATTTTTGCACCAACCTAATATATATATATGTACATATTTCGTTCCTTACAGTTTGTTACAACTCTGTGTTTCATTCACATTGTACACACACACACACATATATATATATATGATAGAATTAAGAAAAATAGGAAGCGTTTATAAATTTAACACGTTTCGATTTTATTAAAGCTTCATCAGAATTTTTCGTAAATGAGTTATTGTACAGAAAGCTCCAGTACTTTGCGTTCTATGTTATTTGGTTTTAATTGGTTAGGTAGATGACACGTGCCATTTTCATGTGGTGCCATTGTCGTGTGTGTGTGTGTGTGTGTGTGTGTGTGTGTGTGCATACGACGGGAATCAAGTGGACATTTTGTGATTTTTCTCCTCGTTGCTGTGTAGTTAATCCAGGAGCATGGTGGGGAGATGATGACCTGCCTGTATGTTTGTGTATCATATTTCTAATTTGTTTTCCAGGGGTCAAGCTTTGGATCAAATAAGTGGACTTGCATCGCAAAAATCATTATATTGTTAACACAATATACTCTCACGCACGCAAAAAAAAAAAAAAGCAATAAAATCTTACAAACCAAAGAAATGTTTTTCTTTAAATCACAAAATACTCAATTACATAACCTGTTTAACTCCAAACGTTTTCAATTTAAGATTTATTGTAGCTTTTACGCGTCTAGCTACGTTAATTACATAATATCCCCTTTATTGAAATTCGAGTATTGACTTCATTTTGTCCTCCGTACGGGATTTGCCAATGATACTATTTTATCTTTGAGGAATCTCTAATTTTCTATAATTGACGTCCACACGTAAAAAAGAAAAAAAAAATAGCAACAAATTACCCAGCACTTATTTCGATTAATCGCGTTATTCAGAACGATTACTTCGCTACTTATATAAATGCAGAAAGCCTTAGCAATAATATAACTGACAGATTGCTATAAAAAGCACTGGTGAATATTTACAGCTAATTTCTTTACATAATGCAATGACCGTTATTCACGTCAGGTGGCAATAACTGTAAGTAAAATGATGCACTAAAATAAGTAACTACGAAATCGTTTTAAGTTCTGCTCATATTGATGCCCACCCCCGACACAAAATAAAGAATGGTGCTTAAAATGTTAATTATGTCTTTCCAGCGTTTTCTCATTGTATTTATAATTGGAAAAAAAATCGACTTGTGTCCACGGTCACCTTTCTCATACGTATTTACTCATGAGTACTTATGGTAACACATCCACCCCCACATGCCGCCAATATTGTTGGTAGACATTCAGATTCGTGGCCTTTTCATTGCATGTCTGACATCCCTTCCCACTTCATCTGCCTTTTCACAATCAAAAATAAGTCATGCGTACAAGCGTCAGAAGGACAATTGGAAAATTTACGTAAGAGATAAACTCTTCAACAGCTTTTAAAATAAAAGAGCGATAGTCTGCTTACACACGAGAAAGAAAACGTGACCCGGAAAACATCTTTCTGCTTTGAAATATTCACTTAGTCTCTCTCTCTCTCTCTCTTTCTCTCTTTGTATTTTTTTAAAAGAGAGAGACTAAGTGAATATATCAAAGCAGAAAGATGTTTTCCAGATCACGTTTTCTTTACATGAATTGCTAAAAATATACCACCCCTCTTCTTCCTACGTAAAACCTAATGACAGCTTCTGTCTCTTTACTTTCCCTTTTCCCCTTTCTTTTTTTCTTTTTCTCTCTTCTCCCTTCCCATTTCAATATATCACTTCCGTTAAGTTAAACGTTTAAATAGGTTAAGGTCTGCTTCCTTCTCCCCCGATACAAAGTATGATTGAAAGAAATATTAAAATAAACCCTCTCTAAACTCGACCATGTCTCTCACACCACTCCTCGCTACCCTCTCTGTTAAATTACATAAACTAAATTACATAAACTTAATACTACCCGTCAAAAGTGTAAATTTTCATTTCATCTTTCGTTTCATTTTTGGAAGTGTTATCTGATGATCCAACGTCCCTTAAAAGGGCTCTGGTGAAATAAATTATTATAATGGAACCTTAAAGTGGTCTGTTTTTCTTTAATATATATATATATATATATATATATATATATATATATATATATATATATGATAAAATATGGTTTTAATGTATGCTATATTTATGGGTTAAAGTGCTCAATATCAGGGATAGAGCATATGTAAATATAAACGCAAAAGTGGACAATGAAGTCGACGCCCATAGGCGACAATATGTTTCATACTAAACGACATTCTGTTTTATGCTAAAAGCAATTATCATGGTGATTGCGTTTAGCATGAGACAGAATGTCACTTGTGGGCGTGGACTTCAATATCCACCTATATATATATATATATATATATATATATATATATATATATATATATATATATATATATATATGTGTGTGTGTGTGTGTGTGTATTAGTTTTAATCCTTTCAAGTCCACGAATTCATACGTGTGCTGGTTTTACGAAAACGGCGATAACGAGAAGACTTACATCTCACTTGACCGATCTTAGTTCAATCTCAGAACATTTCAAGGAACATTCATGTCCACATTCACACTTTAGACAGATATTAGTCGAAAATACATCAGTGCTTCAGCAAGATAATAATTGGCAAAAACTTAAAGTTCTGGAAGCCTTTCATATAAGAGAATTGCGACCAAAAATAAATAAAGTCAGCTATGAGTATAGCAACAAAGTTCTTAAATGTTTGTAGCAGCAAAGTGTTATATGACAAATACTAAATTCAAATACTCCAATTAAAAATCTTTTAAAAAAATAACGTAATTTAACTCCCTTGTATAGAGGTAAAAAATATTTTTAATTTAAGCTGTTAACGCATAATACATCCATAGATATGCAACCCCTGAAGATGGTCTCACATGAGATTGAGAGTACTTGGGAAAATAAAAACTATTTGAAAGAAAAGTTTAGAATTTTTCCTACAGCCACCAAGAAATTAATATTTGTGGACTTGAAGGGATTAAATCTAAAATAAATAGACATTTATTGCTTGAATGAAAATATGCTGCATATATATATATATATATATATATATATATATATATTCCAGTCGAATCCATTACATTTATTTATGTGCTAATACACTTCTTGCGAAAGGTATGAATCCTTTTCTTCTCCCTCCACCCCCTGTAAATAGCAGGAAGACTTGGATGGCAATTTGTCTAGGAGAAGGATGACTGTGAATTCAAAACATGCGGTGGTCTCTGCATTCAAAAAGTGTGTTTGGCTCTGCAAAAAGCCTTCACCACTATAATCAAATCATATATGCTGATACCTGCCTAGGAACTGAATACGGCGGGAGATGTGTGATTGTGTATATATATATATATATATATATATATATATATATATATATATATATATATATATATATATGTGTGTGTGTGTATGTGTGTGTGTGTGTGTGTGTGTGTGTGTCGGGGATGGTCATCAGTAAAAAAACCCGATTTTTGCGTTATATATTGGGTACGCCAAAATCAAGCAGATACATAAATTCAACGATCTGGATAGTGTAAAAATAGACAGCAGAACGTGTTCATAGAAAACTGAAGCCATATTGGAATAGGAAAAGATGTCTTCGAGAAACTAAGCAAAATATTAAGATATAGAAAAATATTGTTAGGAAAAACAAAGAAAATAGTGCTGAACTGTTATATATTATCTAATCTCCTCTTTTCTAGTGAATGCTGGACAGTCTACACGCGGATTAAGAAGAGACTTGAAGCGACAGAGATTTGGTTTTACCGACGAATGCTAAGATTACCACGAAAAGGGCGTTTAAGTAACGATTATGTGCTAATGAAAATAGGAACAATAAAGAAAGTTATACGCGAATTGAAAATTCTGGAGCGCATAATTAAAAAAAAAGCGGGTCTTGAGAACTTTCTCGGGGCATACTGAAGTCAAGAAAAAGTGCGGAAACATTATTTAACCTACTTAACAAGTTTGTGTGTATGGACGAAAGAATAAGGACAAAAAGAAGGAAAGAAACGTTTAAAAGTTAATTAAAGCAATACAAAAACAAGAAGCTGTTTCGGGTCACTATCGCCTACGCCATGAAAGAATCTGGCGCATAAAAAAGAACTTTGTCAATCTCCAATTCAGCTATGATTGTCTGCATTTCTGTAACAGCATTTGTCTCTGCTGATTTTATTCCATTTTGTATCGGCTGTTGCTGACGTAACCACAGATGCCAGTATTGCGTGAACTTCCATAATTTTATGTATTCTAGTTTGGTTTGGTTTGTTTTGTTTTATGGCATACCAACCTCAATGCGTTATTTAATGCCGACAAGATTTTTTTTATTGCTGGTAATATTTTTTTCCAAAAATGTATTGCTGGTAATCATTTTTCAAAAAAAATTATTGATGGTATTAAAATATATTTTTATACTTTCATAGTGTTTTGACTCCTTTTGGGGAAGAGTTAAGTATCTGCCCATAGCTGGTACCCTAACAGGTGCAACCACTCCACCATCTGTGAACACTAACAATTAAGAGATGGTTCCACGCTTCTTAAAAACTCCTGAACAGAGGCCTTGCTGTCGGATGTAGTTTATCGTCTTACCCAGGACGAAGATGTAGTTTATCGTCTTACCCAAGACGATGTATTGTAGATTTTTCACTTTGTAATTAAAGAGTTCTACTATAGATTCATTCTCAATCTATAGTACCCTTTTCTTTTTCTCTATTAGAATTATCCTCTTTTTTATTTTATATATCCTGACGAAAATTTAGAATCCTTTTATTTCTTTTATCTTTTTGTGCATGCCTTTTACATATGTGTGCTAAAGATTTTCGATCCTTGTACCTTTTCTCAATGAATTATTTTTATTCTCATCATCTACACTTATTACTGATATTTGCCAAATATTTCGAAACCTCTTTTGGTATTATCATCTGTTTCACTTTCTGTCTTTCATTAAATCAAAAAAATTGACTTTCTTTTTTATTCTTTTCTTGTCTTTCTTCCCTCGGAACACGTACTTCGGATCTTTCCTGTTAATTCAACCCAAATAATGTAAAGCTACTTATCGCTAATATTTACTGACCCCAAGAAATGTTTGATCAGAGTTTGTTTTATCAAATTTCTGGCACTATTTTGAAATTATAGACTTTAAATCAAAATTTCTTCTGCTTGCTTTGCAACAATTCCAACCTTCAGAATGAAAAATTACCAAAAATCAGAGAGTTATTCACATTTCGTAAATGCGGATAATATTCGAGGTACTTACAAGAAATGTTTTACAATTTAAAAAAAAAGAAAAGAAATTCTGTTTTTGGCTTGTTTAACGGGGTGAGCGTAGACGGAGACCCTCACATTTCGAAACAGCGTAACCGAGTCGCTGACATTTCGGTCAATCGCAAAGGTCAATCGGAGTGCAATGGAAGAGTCTCACTAATGGAGAATTTGGTGTGCAAGTAAATGTCAATTCTTTTTATTTGAGGGTGAATTAATATTTTAGGGTGAATTAAAAGAAAAGATACCCTACTTCTGCTGTTGTTACTAGTGTTTATTTTAAGGTTTTCTACGGTGAATTCCTGGCCATTTTCTATGCTATTTATTCTTATCTACGACTACATAAATTTGTTTAGAAATATAACAGTTGTGAGTGCTTTAGGCTTCATTAATCAGGCTTACAGCCACATCACATTGAAACACCAGTCCCTTTACGATCATCGAAGTTAAGCAATGTCGAGACTGGACATTACCTGGATGGGTGACCACTGGGAATACCAGCTGCAATAATCATGTAGGTGCGTGCGGTGTAATGGATAATGGCTCGGAATTGTTAATCAGAGAGGAAAGTTCCATTTCCAGTCGGGTTCGTTGTATTCACTTACGCGCAAGCATCCTTTTGGAAATCCACCTCTTCACCTCCCCAGCTATGGGTTAATTAGTAAGTCGTGTATCACTAAATTATTATTATTATCACCAAAAAATTCTTAAACTCTTAAAAAAACAATTTTCTGGCTTTAAATACTCTGCAAAGGCTTGATAGACCGTAAAAACGAATCAATCATTTCCGGTAACCATTCCATGGTCAGCACTTGTCTGTTTCAGATTGCAAAACTTTATTTATAAACAAGCAGCATGGCCCGGCGTTGCCCGTGCTTGATTAAAAAATCGTACGACTCATACAGCAATCGCTATCAATTGACTTAAAATATTTTAGCCCTTCCTTGCTTTTAAAGGAGTGCCCTTTGCCGTGCTGATGTTGCTACATGCCTTACTTCTGGCCTCTGCGAATTTTTTCTAAGCTCTATATTATGCTAGCATGCTAGTTAACATTCGTGTCAGTCAGCTGTTGGCTCTCACGCTGGGCAGTAGAATTTTCCTGCCTATTCGTGGCAGCCAGCTATAGGCTCTCACTCTGGCCAGTACAAAATGGCCGCAAACTACATGAAAGCTGCTGTAGAAGCATGAAAAAATCGATTATTTCGACTATCGATGGGAGTTGGGAAATGCAAAGTCGGTCCTGGCTTTCCCGCTAACTTGGAGCATGTGCATGTAAAATTTCGTGCAAATCCGTCGAAAATTGCGGCCGTGCATTCGTTACACACACACACACACACACATCCTGCCTTTTATAGATAGAGATGATTTGTTGATTGTTAAGCAGTTTCTCTTAACTTTAATGTCTCCTGACGTATTTTACAATTCTATAAATATCTTGGAAATTCTTCAAACCAAATGATGCTTATTACTTCGCTATTTGCTTGATGCCAACGAACCCATTTTTTCACAAACATTTATTGCAAGATCAAAGTTCAAACTTAACCATTTCATTATCTTGTACTCTTTCAGTTTTGTATTTAAGTTTTTTATGATGCTAAAAGTTTATTACTTTCTCCGATATTTGATATTTTATTTTATACCTTGTCTGTTTTTTCTTTCTTTGGTGCATTTTAACGCAAGTGCGTATATCATTATAAATGTCAGTATTGAATGGCTTCCCTTTCAGTTTCATTAGAATAACTTCGTTTGAGAGTTACCAATACGGTACAATATAGTTCTTGTTTTTATCTGATATTAGTCTGACTCCTCTTTCATTTCTTTCATCACTTACGCATGTGATTTTATGATTGTCGCTTATCAAATACTATTCGTCAACCAATAAATTTTGCAAAATTCTCAGAATGTTAATATCCAATGTTTCCATTTATTTTTTTTATATTTTTAAACATTCCACGTTGGTACAGTGCCATAACATTCCAAAAGTCCAATTTATTTCTCTATCAGTTACTATCTATCTCAGTTATTTCATGTCAATCTATCTATCTATATATCTATCTATCTATCTATATATATATATATATATATATATATATATATATATATATATATATATATATATATATATATGTAATGAAAAACAAACCACTTTAATGTACCATTACCATAATTTATTTCACCTAAATCCTTTTTTAAGGATTCAGGATCATCAGGTAAATCTTCCAACACCGAATTGAGAAAAAAAATGGGATTAGAAATAGTGTAATTTTTGTAATTTAATAGAGGGGGTTGAGAGTGGTAGTTAAACAGACAATATAAAGTATAGGGAGGGGTTAATTTTATATCTCTCTTAAGTATGTTTTATATTGGAGTAGGAGGAGTGACAGAAACTTGACCTCTTTAGATGGTTAATAAAACGGAAATGAATTGTAGAAAATGTATACAAGTGAGTCTTATGGTAAAGAGAGAGATAGGGGGGAGGGGGAAAGAGAGATGGAGTTGTTATAATTTTGTTTTAACAAAATTATGTAAAAGATAGTTTACAATGTTTGATAGAAAATTCGATGTCTGAAAAAAATTTTATTAACTTAAATGTTTAATTTTTTAACTAAATAGTTTCAGGACTAAATATAACTATTATTGTAATAAACACATTTATCTAGGACATAAAGAAATATTTAAAATCTTAATAGTTTATTCACCCGACTAATTGTATTTCCACAATATAAAAAAAAAAAATAAAAAAAAAATATATATAACATCTATTTTAATATTTAAAATTAATTTATGAATGTAATTTATTTATTATATTGGTAAACTAAATTAAAGATTAGGTTTCATTATTTAATAGAATTTGAGGGTAATATTAATTTTCATTTATTCATATATGTCTCACAAATGTATTCATGTGAATCCCTACATACATACGATCATTAACAAGTCAAAAAAAAAAAAAAAATTTATATATATATATATATATATATATATATATATATATATATGTATATACTTGTGTGAGCATGTGTATATATATATATATATATATATATATATATATATATATGTATATACTTGTGTGAGCATGTGTATATATATATATATATATATATATATATATATATATATGAGTGTGTATATATATATTAATTGTATATACATTTGAATATCAGCCTGCTTATATCTATCTTAATGTTTATAATTATCTATCTATCAATCTATCTATCTCTCTCTCTCTCTCTCTCTCTATATATATATATATATATATATATATATATATATATATATATATATATATATATCGGCCTGTTCATATCTATCTATCTATATACACGTATATATATGTGAGTGTATGTGTCTTTGCGTGTATATGTATTTATATATCAGCCTGATTCATATATATATATATAGATACAGATAAGAATAGACTTAGGTAGATAGATATTAGGTTATTGCAAAAATAATGACGTAATAATGTCGTTTTTTGACGTATTTTGTAACGTCAAAAAACGACATTATTACGTCATTATTTTTGCACCAACCTAATAGATAGATATATTAAATTAATATAATGGAACAAAATTAAGTCAAATGTCTCAGTGTAGACATATATCTAACTTATATCTTGCTATCTATATCTATATCCCTGTGCCTATCTACATCTCTGATCCAATTTAATTCTCTATCTATCGGTTACTATCTGTCTCAGTCATTTCATATCTATCTATCTATCTATATATATATATGCGTGTGTGAATATGTGTATGTATATATATGTGTATATATATATATATATATATATATATATATATATATATATATATATATATATATATATATATTTATATGTTATATATTTGTTTATCAGTCTATTTATATCTATCTTAATGTTCATAATTATCTATCATATATATATATATATATATATATATCGGTCTGTTCATATCTAACTATTTATATATATATATATATATATATGTGTGTGTGTGTGTGTGTGTCAGTGTTTGAGTGTGTTTGTGTGTGTATGTGCGTGTATATGTATTTATATATCAGCCTGATTCATATATATATATATATATATAGTGGTTCGCGTGTATTCATATATCATCATTTCATAATTATATATATATATATATATATATATATATATATATATATATATATATATATATATATAACAATGGCAACCCCGGAGGTCGGGCATAGCCCAATGAGTCAAAGTTTAAGAATATCTACTTCAATGAAACAAAAATCTTTCGTGGTGCGTCGTTTTCATTCTTGGACTTCGTCCGGATCCAAAATTGTTTTAACTCCATTCCTCAGAATATTGATCGAAATACATTTCATTGATACTGTTCATAATAACGAAGAAAGAAAAAACAAAGAAAGAAAGTAAGTAAAAAAGAATAAAATAATATTAATGTGGTTAGACGAGCTGCGTACCTCTGAGCCGTATCGAAGCTGGAATCATACTTAATACACAATATATTTCTTGCTTTAATTCTATAAATAATCTTTTAAAAATCTCTAATGACTTGTATGCCCTGTTTTTCACATTTTTATTATGAATAATTTATTCCGTACGCTATAAATTTTATTTAGCAGGATGTATCATTTGAAAAGTGTAAATTAAATTTAGCCCGACTTGAAGTCGGCGAAAATCAAAGAAAATGGAAGCCTTAACTCGTAAACTGAAAGATTGGCGTGAGGAATGTGACTAGGGTAGTGTTGAGGATATATGATATCAGTCAACTATTCCTAGCTCTACCATCAGTGACTTGATAACAGGGCTATAATACAATAAAAATGGAAAAGGGCAATAAATGACAAACATATCAAAGACTTTGTCCTCACTCTTTTTTCTTACATTTCTGGGAATTTTCTTTTAAATAATTGTTTATTTTTTATAGAATTATTACAATTAATATTAAAATACCAAAATATGTTTTTTTTATTTCATTCAAAGCGATCTTTAAAAATTATATATTTTAGTTAGCATCTAAGTTTTACCAATAGTATATTTTGTTAAATGTTGTACTGATCCCGACATACATTGATGACCTAGAGTCGCCACTGATATATATATATATATATATATATATATATATATATATGTATATGTGTGTGTGTTTGTGTGTGTGTGTGTGTGTGTGTTTGTGTGTATACCTATGCGTGTGTGTGCATGTCTGTGTGTGTGTCTCTGTGTGTTTATATATCAGTCTGTTTATATCTATCGACTTGCTTGCTTGCTAACTTAACAATCTTTATTTCCATATCTGCACACCAGTTCACACTTGTCTGTAAATGTAACAAAAACCTCTGCACCTGAGTGACCTACCCTTGTCTTCCACTTATTTTCCTTCCTGTTTTCAAAAGACGTATGTTCTGGACAGCACCAGTTGAACATTGTCGAAATTGTCTGCCGTAATGACGGCAGTGTCAGCAGTTGGTCAATAGCCCAGATGAAGCGACTGTGTTTTGATTGGATGTCTGTCGGCTGTAGGCGATAAGGTAACGTAACTGCCAGACTGACACCTGTTTCTCTCTACGTCAGCGGCTTTAACAAGGCCTGTTTATTTACACATTCCTAACCATGTTTTTTGGATGAGAAGACAAAAATTAATACGCACAAGTGGAGACACAGGCGCAGAGATACAGCTGTAAATCGGTTTTGTTCGAATTGACAGGAGACTCAGTCCTTAAGTAAATACCGAAGCAGAGCGTCTGGCATTGATTAGATTCAGAGACCTTTACTTATGTAAGATACCCAGTGCTACCCAATATTATAGACTTCTTCTTCTTCTTCTTCTTCTTCTTCTTCTTCTTCCGGCGGCGTGTCCCTTCAGGGTAATGGACATTCATGACTCCCTACTTCTTATCCTTCGTAGTCAGACAAATTACATTCTTTAGTTTACCCTCCTTATTACGTACTCTTTAGGGCAGTAGTTTCCAAACAGTACAGCGCGCCTCATAAGGTGTGGCGGAAGAAGATAGCCGGTGAGGCGAAATGATTGAAAGACAATCAAAGATTTAGAAACCGTTTTCAAAATGATTTCAAAATTTAAAAAATATTATTATGGATTACTTGTAATTTCATGCATGTGTCCCAGTGTAAATAATTATGAATAATTATTCACCGGTTTGATTGTAATATTTTTACATTATATCACGTCTTAAGAATATAGTAACTATGCTCCGCAAATTGGCGGAGAGTGTTATCAATGGTAATGTTCTAACTTTGAATCCGTGATTATCTCTCTTTAACGCCTTCTCTGTTTTATTTTTGTTTGTTTTTTTCTTTTTAAATGTACTTTTTATGGCATAAAGTTTGGTGAGGCGAGCTTGAGAAGGGCCCGAAAAATCGCCACCGACGTCCACAAATCGGCGTACCTATGCCTTTCTGACTCGTAAATTGACGACTTACGCTGATGTAAGTTCCAAGGACATCGACAACAAAGATTATCTATGTCTCATGCATTTACTTTTCTCTAACCATTGGCCAGTATCTTCCATTATATTCTGCCTCACCATCTATCCTCTTTAGCCTCTAGTATGGCGGAATGATTGAAAGACAATCAAAGATTTAGAAACAGATTCAAAAAATTCATATGTTAAAAATAAATATGATTTCAAAATTTAAAATATTAATATGGATGACTTGTAATTGCATGCATGAGCCCCAGTATAAATAATTATAAAAAATTATTGACTGATTTTATTATTTTGATATTTTTGCATTATATCAAGTATTAAGAATATAGTAACTAGGGTTCACAAATTCGAATATAGTAACCAGGGTTCGAGTCGGGGTCATTATGTTCTTTGGGAAAGATATGAACCCATCTCCCCGACACAGCTAAGTGTCATATAGTAGCCTTGTATCCTGAAAAATCATTGTAATTCTCAATAAATGGTTATTTCAATATTCAAAGAAAAATAAGAATTTTTCACAGAATCTAAAATATAATTCAGCATCAAATAACGCACAAGGGGTTGATAATCCGTAAAAAAAAACAAATCGATGAAATCTGAAAATTGTTGTTTATTCCCTCCTAGACTACGTCAATTAATGTCGTCGTGAAGGTGGGTGGCTTTGGGGACTTTCTCCGAACGTGGATCTTCTCGCAGGGATACGAGAAACTTTGGCTTTTCTATCTGGGCGAAATTATATAATACCTGTCATGCGTTTGTCCCGCGTGTGCACAACCTAAGCTCAGTACATGATAGGGTAGCCACTACCATCGTCGAACTGCAATTCTGCATCTTGTTTTTATAAGTCCATATTCTTCATCAACCCTCTGATATCCCTGGCTCCACGAACGCTGTTGTGACATTGACTGCAAAGTCTAATTTGGCTTGTGGTGATCTCATTAAATGATAGGTCAGCACAAATTAACTCCACTTAGAAGAAATGTTCTTTTCTGGCATTAATTTCAATTCCAAGCTCAAAACCTCCCGATCAGAGACCTTGCTGTTGGGTGTAGTTTATCTTCATGCCCAAGATGGGTTGTATAAATTAATTTAATAATTGTAATTACTGTAAACGCTAAGATCTTCATTTACAAATCAGCAAGTACCTATCTGCCGTAATAAGATTTAATTTCTGAAAATGTTAACCTATTTAACATATGGCCCATGATTGCTATCGCTACTTTTATGGAAAGTGCTCAGACGAACTACATTCCTTGGTTACGCCAGGTCTAACCTCCATGGTTAGGACCCACCGTGCCACAGACATCGTAACAAACCACCCACATTCCCTCTGTATTCCATCGGTGAGAAGTAAGTTCCACTCGAACAGCTTCTTCCCACGCACCACTGTTCAATGGAATTGACACCCAAGAGGATGTTTACCAGACCACTGCAATCTTAACCTGTTCAAATGAAGTTAACCTTCCCCCCACCTGCATAAACTGCCCCTTTACGTAACCCTCTACCGCCAGTGGCCTCCAGGCTTTGTAAACCCTCTACCTCCAGTGGCCCCCAGGTTTTATAAACCCTCTACCTCCAGTGGCTCCCAGGCTTTGTAAACCCTCTACCTCCAGTGGCCCCCAGGTTTTATAAACACTCTACCTCCAGTGGCTCCCAGGCTTTGTAAACCCTCTACCTCCAGTGGCCCCCAGGTTTTATAAACCCTCTACCTCCAGTGGCTCCCAGGCTTTGTAAACCCTCTACCTCCAGTGGCTCCCAGGCTTTGTGGACCTTAATGTAAAAAGAAATATAAGGATGTGAAAGCAATGTAATGGTTATTGGTGTTCAAAGATACCATTCCGGTATAGTTTGTTGCATTCATCTTGCACTTGTGAAATGCATGAACCATTTTTTTCCTGCCCATGAGCTAAGGGTTCAGTTGCAGAGTACAATGGGCTCTTTAGCGTTGGGTAGCAACCGCGTTAGGAGAATGAAAGCTCTGGATTCAAGACCATAGAGAAGACGGTGGAAAGCTTTCCCAGGAAGACACGACGTTGAACATTTGTTCCTTCCTATAACATTTAATCTGAATCAATATGCGGTTCTCTTCAGTAATAATCGCTAATCCCTTCAAAATGTCAGCTTAATTGGCATATTGATTATGGAGCCAAAACCTCACATCTGTTGAACTTAATTCCTTCATATAACATTTAATCGGAAACAATAGGTGCCGCTCTTCAGTAAAATCTCTAATCCCTTCAAAATTACGACTAAATTGACATGTTGCTTATTGAAAAAACCTTCATACCTGTTAACCTTAAATCATTCATAACATTTAATCCGAAGCAATGGTCACCAGTCTTCAATAATAATGGCTAATCTCTTAAAAATTACGAATTAATTTACATGTTGCTTTTTGACAAAAAACTTCATAACCGTTAATCTTAAATCTTTCCTAACATATAATCCAAAACAATGGGTACCTCTCTTTAGTAATAATCGCTAATGCCTTCAAAATTATGACTTAATTGACTTATGGATTATTGACAAAAATCGTCAAACTTGTTAATCTTAATTCTTTCCTAGCATTTAATCCGAAACAATAGGGGCCTATCTTAAGTAATAATAACTAATCACTTCAAAATTACGACTTATTTGACATGATGTTTTTGACAGAAAACGCTATAACTGTTAATCTTAATTCTTTCCCAACATTTAATCTGAATCAATGGGCGGCTCTCTTCAGTAATAATTGCTAATCCCTCCAAAATTACGATTAATTAACATGTTGCTTATTGACAAAATACATCATACCTGTTAATCTTAAATCCTTCGTAACATTTAATACGGAACAATGGGGGCCGCTCTTCAGTAATAATCTTTAATCTCTTAAAAATTACGACTAAATTGACATTTTGCTTATTGACAAGAACCTTCATACCAGTTAATCTTAAATATTTCCTAACATTTAATCCCAAACAATGGGCACCAATCTTCAGTAATAAAAATTAATCCCTTCAAAATTAGGAATTAATTGACATGTTGCTTTTTGGCTCAAAACCTCATAATTTTTAAACTTAATTCTTTCCAAACTTTTAGTACGAAACCACGGACACCTTTATTCAGAAATAACCCCTAATCCTTTCAGAATTACGCCTTAATTGACATGTTGATTTTGTCACAAAACCACATACGTTAATCTTATTTTTTTCCTAACATATCATTCCAAATAATGGCCGCATCTCTTCAGTAATAATAGCTAATCTCTTCAAAATTACGACTTATCTGATATGTTGCTTTTTGACACAAAACTTCAAGCCTGTTAATCTTAATTCCTTCCTAACATTTATTTCGAAACAATGGGCGCCTCTCTTCAGTAATAATCGATAATTCCTTCAAAAGTATGACTTACTATGTTGCTTTTTGACAAAAAACCTCATACCTGTTAATGTTAATTCTGTCCTAAAATTTAATCTGGAACAACGGGCGCCTTTGTAATAATCGCTAATCCCTTCAAAATTATGATTTAACTGATATGTTGCTGATTGACATAAAACACCACACCTATAAATCTTACTTCTTTCCTAACATTTAACAATGGGTGCCTCTTTTCAGTAATAATCGCTAATCCTTTATAAATTAAGATTTAATTGACATGTTACTTTTTGAGACAAAACCTGTTAATTTTAATTTTTGCTAACATTTAATCCGTAACAATGGGCGCCACTAATCAGTAAAAAGCGCTAATCATTTCAAAATTACGACTAAGTTGACATGTTCATTTTTGACACAAAACCCCCACATCTGTTAATCTTAATTCTTTCCTAACATTTAATCCGAAACCATCGGCGCCTCTCTCTGCAGTAATTAGCGCTAATAACTTCAAAATTACGAATTAATTGTCATGTTTCTTATTGACACAAAAACCACACACCTGTTAATCTTAATTCTTTCCTAACATTTAGTCCGAAACAATGGGCGCCTATCTTCAGTAGTAATCGCTAATCCTTTCAGAATTACGACTAATTGACATGTTGCTTTTTGACACAGAACCTTATGACTGTTAATCTTAATTCTTTCCTAACATTTAATCCGAAACGATGGGTGCCTTTCTTCAATAATAATTGATAATCGCTTCAAAATTACGATTAGTTGACATGTTGCTTATCGGCACAAAACAACATACTTGTTAATCTTCATTCTTTCCTAACTTTTAACATGGTGCATTTTGACATGGTGCTTATTGACAAAAAATTTCATACCTGTTAATCTTAATTCTTTCATAACATTTCATCCGAAACAATGGACACCTCTTTTCAGTAATAATAGCTAATCCCTTCAAAATAGCGAATTGATATGTTGCTTTTTGACACAAAACCTCATACCTGTTAATCTTAGTTCTTTCCTAACATTTAATCCGAAACAATTGGCGCCTCCCTTCAGTAATAATCGATAGTTTCTTCAAAATTATGACTTGACATGCTGCTTTTTGAAACAAATGCACATACTTTTTAATATTAGTTCTTTTCTAACATTTAATGTGAATCTATAGACGCCTCCCTTCAATATTAATCGCTAATCCCTTCAAAATTACGATTAGTTGACATGTTTCTTATCGACACAAGACAACATACTTATTAATCTTAATTCTTTCCTAACTTGTAATCTGAAGCAATGGGAACCTCTCTTCAGTTATAATCGTTAATCCCTTCAAAAGTACGATTTAATTGATACAAAAACTCACACCTGTAAATCTTGGTTCTTTCCTAACATTTAATTTGAAATAATGGGCTCTTCTCTTCAGTAATAATCGCTAATCCCTGATAAATTACGACTTAATTGACGTTACTTCTTGACACAAAACCTCACACCTGTTAATCTTAATTCTGTCCTAACATTTAATCGGAAACAATGGGCGCCACTTTTCAGTAATAAGCGCTAATCCTTTCAAGATTACGATTACGTTGACATGTTCATTTTTGACACAAAACCTCATACCTGTTAATCAATTCTTTCCTAACAAATAATCCGAGTCAATGGTCGGTCCTCTACAGTAATAATCGCTAATCCCTTCAAAATTAAGGGTTAATTGACATGTTTTTTTATCAGAAAACCTCGCACCTGCTAAACTTAATACTAACATTTAATCATAAACAATGGCCACATCTCTTAAGTAATAAAAGCTAATCCATTCAGAATTCTGACAGACATAAATATATATATATAATTATATATTTAAAAATATGATTCCAACGCTACATAAGAGTTCTCATGTTTTAAAACAAGAGTCTAAAACTTCAGTATAATTATTTAAAGTACCAAGCTCTGTTCCATCTTCAAGCGAAATTTTTAAATTTTAGGCTCTTGTTTTGAAACATGAGAATTCTTATGTAGCGTTGGAATCATATTTTTAAATATATAATTATATTTATGCTCTACTTTTGTATCGAGCACTATTTTTTAAAAATAATAACAAAAATACTAAAGAACTATGGATGATTTACCTAACGAGTTCTTTCCTATTTTCTATATATTTTTACACACACAGACACACACACACACACACACACACACACACACACACACACACACACACACACACATATATATACATATATGTATATATATATATATATATATATATATATATATATGGGCGGGGTGTTGAACAATAAAAAATTGAAATTTTCAGTCACACTGGCTTGTATATTAATATTTTTGTTTCATTATTTCAATTATTTTCCTCGACTAATTTCGGCCAGCATGGTCATCATCAGGAGAAAAAAAAATTCCTGCTTGTTAGTTAGCAGTGAACTACAGGAGTGAATGTGTGTTTCTGAAGAAAGTGAACTTTATCTGTACTTTTCATTTGTTCTTTTATCGTTAATTTTGTTCAGCCCTTGTGTTCCTCAAATGGCTTCTTTCAAGTTGTTTTTAAGACAGAAGTTAGGAGATTTCTGACTTTAAGATTACCTCTCCTTGGTCATTTTGACAGTTTTATTGGTTGCTAGGAATGGTATGTGTGTGTTAAGTGTATGCTATCTTTTAGTTCCTTGGAAGTGTGTGTTATGTGTGTGTGTGTGTATAAATGTGAGACCTCAACACCTCTGCAAGCATGTCTGTCTTGTGTGGGTGAGAAATGTGGGTAGGGCTTGATTTATATGGTTATATATAAATCCTATCTATGTTGTTAAAATTGTGGTTAAGCATATCTGGGCGAAGTGTTTTGAGGCGCATAATCAATTTGTCTTCATGTTCCTCTAGTATTCTTCTAAGATTATCTTTTCTGTCTATATTCTGTTTATATATATATATATATATATATATATATATATATATATATATATATATATACTCTCGACTCTCCCGTCGAACTCGACGTATGAGGGTCAAGCAGATCAGTTCTCAGGAAACCGACAAAGAGATTTGATTATAGTGGTGAAGGTTTCGTATTTTGAATTCAGAGTTGTCCTTCTCCGAGACCAGTATATATATATATATATATATATATATATATATATATATATATATATATATATATATATATATATATATATAGCATTTATTCGGGTTACTGAAATATATATATATATATATATATATATATATATATTGCCCCTTTACTATTTCATCGCTAACGATTGTTCACTTTTGGGACGAGGGTAGATTTTTGATATGTTTCCTGAAATTTATTTTCCGTCTCTTAAAAGATAGCGTTCCTTTTTTTTTTTTTTCTTTATTGAATTTCAGTATATTCAAAAACAGGATCGACCTAGACAAAGGGCAATCGGTAAAATTAATGGTTTCGTGGCCAAACATCAATTATTGATCTATCCATGAAATCGATCTATGTCCGCGTTTATTCGCTATTTGCTCGGATTATTAGAAAATTCTGTCATCGATCACTGTTTAATAGTGATTGTAGATTAACCTGCATATGTGTCAAAACGATTGAATATCGAGTATACCTCGCACCTACACGTTGGAGAAATTATCAGTTGGAATAGATCGAACCAATTTGCTTTTCATTTACAGACAATCAATTATCGGTGATTGATTTCGCCGTTCGTTTTTCGATCATCGACCATTTTGACTTCCTCTCATTCGCTCTTGAATTTTTCAGCCTAATGATAAATAATTTTGAGTTTCTTGCTCAACTGCCATATCGGTGATACTTGTTACCACAGCTTCGACAAATAAAGAAAACTTTGAATTGAAAAAAAAAACGTTTCTTTTCCAATTTATCTTGTAAAATCGCCATATTCGTAGATGATCAAAGTTAATTTATATTACAATAAATCATTTATACAAAAAGTTAATTAATAAAGTTTATGAGATGAAATGGCGAATTCACTCCGCTAACTAAATTTAAAAAATGCATTAACCCACTAACTACTTGATGAATGTTGTGATCCTTGTTCTTTAAAATTATAAACTGTATTAGGTCTTCCTTAAATATGCAAGTACTTTCGACGGGTTCTCCAGTCATCATCAGTCATGGAAAGTATTTTCTTTTTGGTAAAATTCAGGTAGCATCTGAGACGAAAAAAATATAATCCAAATCGAAAAAGCTTGTCACTTAGTTGATTGATGTTACTTTCAGCATCCTGACTCCCGATTTCGTAGACGAAGCCATCCAGGAATCACTCCGTCAACTCATCAGGAGATATCAGCAACACACATACATACATATATATATATATATATATATATATATATATATATATATATATATATTAATGATGTAAACCAATTCAGTAAAAAGGTTCAATGTGCTTTTATTACCCACAATATTGATGAATGTTTTTTTCTCATTATTATTATTTTTTATTTCCTTTGATTTCTGGCGTTTACACATTTCTTTCCGGGTCCCGCCCAGGGACCTAAGGTTAGATATGTCATCATGACACTTTACACTGACAAAAAAATATTTACATAGATAAAGCACTTCATAAAGTGTGGGCTGTATTTGTGAGAACAATTTTTTGTATTTCTTTGAGGCATTGACTTCCAGGAATCCCTTCAATTAGTCTACTGGAATCTTTTCCAACCAATCCTAGGGCTCCAGTTACAACAAGGATTGTTGATGTTCCCATGTGCCACATTTTTGAGATTTCTATTTCGAGGTCCTTGTATTTTGACAGCTTTTTGAATATCTTCAAAGATACATTGCAGTCTGCATGGGCTGCCATATCAATACAATTATTATTATTATTATTATTCGAACAGACACACCTATTATAGGACGAGAAATAGAAATTAAAAAATGAATAACAAAGTGGGAAGCTAAGAGGATTCTTATCGCGAAAGAATAATGAAGGACAAAGGAATTTCCAACCTTGAATAGAAAATATTATTATTGATTATATTTTTGTACATGTCTGGGTGTCAATAAGGGATCAAGCACTCCATGAGGAGGTTGATGCTCTAAAACTGTATTTCTCAACCTTTTTAAGCATCGACAAACCTAGGAGCAAATAAAAAATATCACAGCAAGCTTAACAAAAATTTTAAAGGATATTTTAAGGAATGAATATTAAAATAAAGTATTTCAAATAACAATCGAAAAAGAGTGAAAAGAATTATTTTTAAGAAAAGTTCAATACTTATTCATTAATTCAAATACGAACACTGTATCGTTACAACTTCCGCACACGCACACACACACGCACACAAACGCACACATATATATATATAGATATGCCGTGACGATATTTTGCGACACATTTAAGAGGATCGCGCGGCCCACTGGGGTGCCTGCACACGGCAGTTAAGAATCGCTGGTCTAAAACATGGTAAAAATGCAGAATAATGCCGCCGCCCCCCCCCACTACTCGTGCATACATAATGAATGGTTAAACAGGGTAAATTTCATTGGTTATTTTAATTGTGGCAACGAAAAAAATTTAGAATTTCTTTATTAAACATTTCGCAGTTATTAAAACATAATTATTGAAGAACAATGATTCAGAATTGTACAGAATAATAGATCTTTAAAAAATACTTTTAGTAATTAAATAAATTCAAATAAATCTTTAAAAAAATATCAACAATTTTTTTCAAAATCAAAATGTCTACCGAATATTTTATCAAAAAGATAATCTTTAAATATCAGAAACAAAATATATTCTTGTCTAATTTTCTGATTCAGGATATAAATTTCACGCAACTTAAAATGAAATTTCCCGTCGATTTGATTTCTCGGGAGAATTATCTTTAAAAATGTAAATATTTTCTTTTTAATCATTTCACCCCGAGAAAGGCGATGAAGTAACGAAGTGGCAAGATGAGTGTGAGAATGAAGGAAGTTCAGAAAATGACACTGAGGATAAAGGACAATAAAAGAAGAGGATTCAAAAAGACAGAATGATGATGACGATTGACGTTGCATTTAAATTTTTGAAAATCCTAATTATCAGGAAAGCAACAAACCGGAAAAGAGTTCCACAGGAGAGAAATGCGAAAGAAAAAGAATCGAACTTATGGGTACATCTAACAATTTCAACAGAAAAATGATGAGACTTAACTGCCAATCTAGTTGTTATAATGGAACACACCTATTCTATAGTTAATAGACTCTCCCACCTATAATAAGTAGGAGTAGTAAGAGTAACGAGGGAGTCGCTCAGTGGGGCAGTCAGTCGATGCCGGACGACCGTTAGTCGGATACTAAAGTTTCAGCGACCACAACTAGATTTCTCTGCGTCATTACCTATTATATCAAGTTCCTAACGTTTTGTACGTCGAACCTATTTTAGGACCGACTTAGTACAAATACAAGCCTCCACTGTGAAACCACTCCATAACAATAGTACTACATTGAAATTCATGAAGTCAAATTACCAAAGAGGAAAACAATATTTATTTTGTAAAGACACAAAAATATAGCACAAGGCCGATAGCGGGGATGGGGAATGATGGTTTTTTTCTGTCTGCTAATTAAACCTAGCTAGCCCCAATCAATGACCCAAACATACAACAATATTTCTTACACAAAAACAGCACATTCTTACTTATCATTCTTCTTACATCCACCATAATGCCAAAAAGGAAAACTCATCGGAACAATTGACATAAGAATATTTATAGAAAAGACACAAAGAAGTTACGGTATTATGGTGAGAATGTGATTTGAGATGCCAGGTTAGAACTGATTATATTGCAGATTCTTCTTTGAATTCTGTGAAGAATATTTAGATATATCGCAGAAGCACCAAACCAGGTGTGGCAATAATATCCACCGGATGAACGAATAAAGATGCAAAATAAATTGCGTTCCAATTATACAGGGTGTACCAAGAAATCTGACATCATTTCGCAGGCCAATAATTTTGGCAATGCTTGTTAAGATAACCTCAAATTTTCACAAAATGTATAGAAACATTTTATATTCAATGGAAGAGGACGGTACGTGCTTATCACAATGAGAATCTGACTGAGAGATGGATCGGGCGTAGAGGAGATGAAGACAGTTTTCTGATGAAATGGCCGCCGCGGTCACCGGATCTGTCCCCGTGTGATTTCCTTTTATGGGGATATGTGAAGGGACTATGCCCTCCCTCTTCCTGCTAACATTGATTAACTAAAGCAGAGAATCACTTCCACACTGGATAATGCTACCGGAGACATGCTACAGCGTGTTTGGCAAGAACTTAACTACCGACCTGACGTGTGCCGTGTCTCAGGCGGTGCACATATTGAACACTTAGGAAATCGATCCCATAATAAACTTATGATGTTCAACACCTAAACTGTTCAATTTCATCGAACTAGACTTAGCAGTTTTCAAGATAATTGCTTTTAAAATGATGTTAAATTTTGGGGGATATCCTTTATTGTAAGATTTCGAAACATTAAAGGCCGCCTTTGAATTTCCGGAAATTCTTTTACAAATTAGCTTTTTTCATAAATAAATTCAGTCATGAATGAATAAATATCCAAAATTTTCACCTAAAATGTTTAGAGACTTCTGTTCAAATAGCATACAAATATATATTAGGTTGGTGCAAAAATAATGACGTAATAATGTCGTTTTTTGACGTTAAAAATAGGTCAAAAAACGACATTATTACGTCATTATTTTTGCACCAACCTAATAAGTGCGTCCTTCCAATCCGTGGCAAAAAGCAGCGCATTTTGATTCTTTGTATCTGTCGAGGAAATTGCTATCTAATCAGGGAATATTTGCCATGGGCCAATTTTGGAAAATACTAATCAATTTCAAAGATGGTGGGGAACGAATGATGGCAGGTGATTACTAGGAGACGCTTAACGAGTTTTCCACCGACGGGATTGATCAACTTTAATGATTTGCTTAATTACACCTGACCAGATAATCTACGGCAATCACTTACGCAGGGGGCGACCTGTAGGACTTCAAGTGCCTGGATGATGGGAACAGGAAGGACGAAGAAAAGGTGGTCACCATTTTTAATGATACTTTTAATCGGGAACTGGTGAATTAAGAATTTTCACTTACACTTCTTCCTTTTTCTCTTCCTATTATCTGCTTTTTTTTCTTTCTTTTCATTTTATTATTACGCTTTGTCTTTCATTTCTTTACTAACTTCTTCTACCATTGGCACTTTTTCTTTCTTTCATTGTCGTCATCCTCCTCTTCTAGTCTTCTTTATTTTATTATTATTTTCCTTAATATTAGGTTGGTGGAAAAATAATGACGTAATAATGTCGTTTTTTGAGGTATTTTTCAACGTCAAAAAACGACATTGCAACGTCATTATTTTTGCACCAACCTAATATCTTCTTTTTCTTCTAATACAATTGTCATAGTTCTTTTTTCTTCTTTCTTTCTTTCTATGCGCCATGTCTTTTCAGGACGTAGGGGATAATGGCTCTCAACCTTTTTCAATCCCTTGCAGCTCTCAACAAGATCCCTCTTTCTGCTTCCTACCCCAGACCACGCTCTGTCATCCTCTTGCTTGAGTTGTTTTCCCTTGTCTCTCTTTCTCTCTATTCGACCCATGCGTATCAGATTCTCCAGACCCTCCTTTCTCATTATGGGTCCTAGAAACTTCAGCTGCCTCTTCTTGATATTACGTATAAGCCTCCTCCTCCTTATTTGCAACCTCTCCAAGACCTCATCGTTACTCACATTTTCGGTCCATGATATCCTTAGCATCCTTCTACCACGTCTATTACCCCAACTTTTCCTTCTCTTCCTCGTCTTAATGTTTCCTTTTCTTTTTTTCTTTCTTCTTCTACATTTCAACTATTGTTTCTTTATCGTCCATCTCTTTTCGTCGCTTTAGAATTCATCCTCTCCGAAAATCTCATCAGTTATTGTTCTTTTTCCTCTTCTCTATTTTTATTCCATTTTTCATCTTCGTCCTCCTCCTTCCATAGTTCATTTTATTCTTTCTTTCTTCCTCCTCCTATAGGTCCTCGGCTACTTCCTCTTCCTTAACCTCTCCCTATTTTTATCCTGTTTTTCCTCCTCTTCTTTCTCATTATTTTTTCTTCCTCCTCTTCCCATTGTTCCTTTTCTTCTTTCTGTTCGTCCTCCTCCTATAGTTTCTCATTTACTGCCTCCTCCTCTCATTTCGCATCTTTCGTCCACTTCTTTCTCTTATTGTTTATATTCTTCCTCCTCCTCCAATAGATTATTTTTCTTTCTCTTCTTTCTCCTCTTACAGTTCCTCATTTACTTCCTCTTCTACCTCCTCCCACATTTTCATACTTTTTCTCTTTTCTCCTCCCTTCTATTGTCTATCTACTCCTTCCTCTTGTAAAGTTCATTTCATTCTTTCTGTTTTACTCAACTTTCTCCTTCTTATACAGCACCACCCACTCACCCATTTTTCTTCTTTCTCCTCTTCTTTTTCTTCCTATTGTACATGTTTTGTTTTTATCCTCCTCATAATACTCCTCCACACCTCTCCCTCCTCCTTCTCTTCTTTTTCTTCTTCTTCTTCTTCTTCTTCTTCTTCTTCTTCTTCTTCTTCTTCTTCTTCTTCTTCTTCTTCTTCTTCCAACTGTAAATCTCACTTTATTCGATTTCTCTTCCTTTTACCACGATGTTTTCGTTTACGTTAATAAACTTTCAATGACTGCATCTGAAGTGCTTCTCCAAAGTTACCTATGAAGAGACTGGCGTAGATAAATAGATAGATAGATAGATAGATAGATAGATAGATAGATAGATAGATAGATAATGGAGAGACTGAGATAGATAGATAGATAGATAGATAGATAGATAGATAGATAATGAATAGACTGAGATAGATAGATAGATAGATAGATAGATAGATAGATAGATAGATAGATAGATAGACAGACAGACAGACAGATAGATAGATACCGTCAGAGAATTAAGTAATGGAAGAAAGAAAAAAAAGATCAACTGATGTTACAACTTAATTCATTACTCCGTCTAACACTGGTTCTTTCGATGAACGCGATATGATATATATATATATATATATATATATATATATATATATATATATATATATATATATATACTTAGATGTCTTCTCACGCATATGGTATAATATATGATAGAAATAACGAAGCGTAAATCTCGTGCTAAATGCCAAAAGAAAAAGTAGAATTAAAAAGTCTGTGAATAATGGTAAAAGCAGACCCAGTGAGGAATTAATGAAGACTAGCAGTAGGCGTTGGGTAGCTTTTTACGTTATATTCTTCCCTTCATAAATCAGAACATGACTGAATCTTTTTTTTCTGGTACACCAGCACTGTCGCTTCTAAGGCCAGGGAAGGGGGAGGGTCGTGAGGGTGGTGGCAAAGACGGGCGTAAGAGAATTACACGGTGACTACTTCTACGCTCTGTTGTCGGCTACACCTCGATGCACTAACCGTAATTTGCGTTCTCAGTTACCTCATTAACGCTCATATATATATATATATATATATATATATATATATATATATATATGCATGCAATGAAATATAAATATGTATACGTGCCTGTAAAAAATGCAATGAATGAATGTAAATATACTGGATCATCAAAATACTTCTTCACGCCCTCTCTTTTCAGTCTAGATTACCCCTCCCACCTTACCGAATAGACTTGGATATAGTTTAAACTCATCCGGAATAAACCCATGGATATTTTTCTAAACATTTCACCCCCAAAAAGGCGATAATGCCACTAAGACGCAAGGGGTTACTAGGAGTGAAAGAGAATTAGAAAAATTTAGTGAAGAGAAAGGACAATAAAAGGACATAATTCAGAAAGTCAGAAGATGGCGATTGACTTTGCATTTAAATATTTGAAGATTGTAGTTGTCAGGGAAGCAAGAAACAGGAATGGTTTTTTATCCTACCTCATGTCATTATAAAATAGCCTTGCCTAAATAAGATCCGTCTAGGCCAATGTATACGTCCTAAATATCAACAAATATTTTTCTCAACTGGAATGTAATGCAATGATTTCAATCTATAAATTGGTCATAATTGTTGATATCTAATTCAGCTGTAATCAGATATCCATCAACATCTGTCTATATTTTTAGATGAGTTCTTGTAACTATTTATACTATTTACATCAATATTAAGTGCCATATTCACGACGTTTCGGCTATTGTGCGCACCGGCCTTCTTCAGATGATATACGTTGAAATAGAAAAATCATGCATAGCAGACAATATGGACCACCGCGCCCTGTGGGATGAAGTTAAAATAACAGACAGCAAAAATCACTGAAAATTACGAAAACTCATGGAATCAAGGCATATGCCAGGCCACAGAAATCTCCTAAGACGGACAAGCATAGTCAGGAATACAATATGGGAACCAGTAATACACAGAGCTAGAGAAGAAAAAAAAACAATAACAAAATTTGTAATATGGGCTCTGGTAAAAAAAGGTTACATTACGTTTATAAGTCTTCAAAGGCCATTAACATGGCCCAGTGGATAAAAGCGCTGATTTAGTAATCTAAGATTAAACTGAGCCAAAGAGTTGTAAGTTCAATACCTTGCCACGGCAGAGGGAACAAAAACAAAAGATGAGTTTCTAAATTAACTGAAACTGTGATATCCAGAAAAGGCGTGGCATGCGGAACTAGAACAATCTATCCCAGTGGACTACATAAAGGGTTCGGTTCGAAATTCCAAAGAAAGTCAGAGAGTAGAACGGTCGAAACGTCGTAAATATGGCAGTAAAGACAACAGTCCGAAAGATGTCAGTAGTGTAAATCAGACAGCCATCATTATAAAAGGGATCTAAACTAGTTTATTTAATACAGCTGTTAGGTAAAAAGGGTCAGAATGTTCGAATATATAAACTTGTTCATAATAAATTAAGTTGTAGACTGCACACAAAAATAACGTAGATCAATCATGAAAATGATCTCTCTTCAGTTGCTTTGATCCAAATCAATAGGCATCCAGAAGTTAGGGCTACTAATATGCAAACTACGAAATCAGAATAAAAAAATAAACTGCGGTTAGTAGAAAGATGCAATAATAATACGGGTTGACTAACTTTTATCCGAAATTCTCAAATCCCAAAACACCTAAGATCCGAAACTTTTAAGGTGCTGAGATGACTTGCCACAATATTAATGTATACTTAACATACATACATATATATATATATATATATATATATATATATATATATGGGGGGGTATTACTGTGGCTGAATCAAATAACTAGATATACCTGTGTGCAGAGGTAAGCGAATGAATATTTACTCAATTTAACTTTAGATAGAGCTAAAAAGCCATTAAGTTTAAAATATCGAGAAATTCATACACAGAAGTCCTCAGGGGGAAAAGACGTTTGTTAGATCCAGTGACAGGACCCAAAGAGTGTGAGTTCAAGGCGGTGGAGAACTTGGAGAGGGAAATTAACAGGAGATAACTGATAATTAACATCCATTAGACATGGCACGTGGAACTAGAACAGTCTACCGCAGTGAGCGAAATAAATGGTTCAGTTTAACATTCCAACCAGCCGAAGCGTTGTCATAAATATGGCAACAAAGATGAGGACAATAATGTAACTCGTGTACATAATACCTCATCTGAGAAATATAGACAGATACTAAAAAGCATAATAAATATCCATATACCTGCGTTTGAAGTCAAATTCAAAGTTTCGTTGTTCTAGCAATTCATCAGGTACGAATTATTAATTTCGATTTTATATATATATATATATATATATATATATATATATATATATATATATATATATATATATAATTTAAAGAAAAACAGACCACTTTAAGGCTCTATTGTAATATTTTATTTTACCAGAGAATTTTATCATATATATATATATATATATATATATATATATATATATTAACTGATTTAAAATATGTTTTTTCCACTACACAGTAATAACCATGTTTCAAAAATGGAAGCTAAAAGCTTCGAATTTAATTTTGTAATTAAATTAAAAACATTAGTTCCATTTCATCTTGAAACTAATTTCGGAGTAGCTTATTTTTTAAATTTACTGAGGCACAGAAACATTCATAATGCACTGTTTCCAAGGATACAGAAAGATCCAATCATTCAGACAAGGGGTGGTAGCGTGTTCATTTTTATTAACTTTTGTCGTCTGGGGTTTTATTTTAAAAAGTTATTGTTACCGGCAAAAAATTCTTACAGCATTTTTTCTATTTGTATACTTAAAGATTTTGCGGGGATGTTTAGGTTAGGTTAGAATACGTTTTATTTAACTACAATTTTAAAATATTTTTACTTATATATATATAAATATATATATATATATATAATAGATATTTTCACTTATATATACATATATATAATAGATTTAGGCTTTAAGAAGAAGACAAGATTTAGGCTTGAAGCAGAAGAAAAGACCTAGCAAACGAACAGGTGTATTTTGGCAAATGTCTGCAAGTCGAATAAAAATATTTTGAGAAAAGGTTACAAGATGAAGAGGAATTAATTTGATAAATGACAATAATAAGTACAAAAATTTGGTGAAAGTGTTACAAGAAGGAAAATATTTTAAGGAAGGGCTACAAGAGAATGCAAAAGAATGTTTTTTAGGAAAGGAAGATCAGAACTTCAGCAAGATTTTGGGGTAAGGTCGATAAGAAAAGCAGATTTAGAGAAGTGACTACAAGAAGAAACAACGTAAACTGGAGGAAAGAGCTACAAGGAGGAGGAGGAGGAAACCGGAAGTGTTGAAAAGAAGGCAAGTGACCGAGCCTTATCTTGCAATGTCCTTATTTATGCCGAGCAACACGTTGACTCGCTCAAGTGTGCTTCGCTTATCGCCTGCTAAACACAGGAGGCAGAAAAGTTCGATTGGACATGTTACGTTTTCTATTAGCGGATTGATAAGCATTCGGCTTTCTTCCACCTTGATGTTTCCGACACCGCGGTAATAGCGACAACGCCACGACCAACACCACCAACAAATTGGTATGTGTGTTAAGGCCAGAAGGCGACTCTTGTCACGATTAGAAGTGATTCAGGTCGTTTAGGAGTGTACAAACATTTGCACGAGGAAAAAAGATTTTTTCGAATTGATACACACACACTTATATGTATATATATATATATATATATATATATATATATATATATATATATATATATATGCATATGCGTGTGGAGGGCGTATTTTGACAGGATATATATATATATATATAAATATATATATATAATTAATTAATTAATTAATTAAGTAAATGTTTGGTAATCCGTGTGGATAATCCCAAGGAGGATGTAATCCAGAGAGCTCAATGTCAAATCAGAGAAATTATTAATTCAATTTAAATAGAAAACAAACAACCTTAAGGGTCCATTGGTTAGAATTCAAGTAGCTCAGTTCCTAGTAACGGACAGCCCGACACCAGTACACACACACACACACACACACACACACACACGCACGCACGCACGCACGCACACACGCACAGAGACATATATATATATTTTTATATATATATATATATATATATATGTAGCCTAAATACCCCCTCCATACGCATATATATATATATATATATATATATATATATATATATATATATATATATATATATATATATATATATATATATAATTGATTAATAATTTAATTAAAATTTGGTAATCCGTATTGAGAATCCCAAGGAGGATATAATCCATCAATGGCAAATCAGAGCAATTATAAATTCAATTTATGTAGAAAACAGAAAACCTTAAGTTTTGCTTACAATTTATTTCCCTAGGTATATGGTCTTTACCTGATTCATCAGACCACACTTCCAAGGGGGGAAAAAGTTTTACATTTACATATAGTTCTTATACACTTTTGAGGGGTAGTTTTAAGTTGATGTAAGGTGATATAGAGAGAGATGGATGATGATTATGATAGACATGGTCATAATTAGAGAGGGAATGGAGAGATAGGAATAATTTTAAATCTATTTTTATTAAGATATTTAAGAGTAAGGGGGTATGGAGCAGATATTGACCTATTTAATAAGTCATCTCAAGGGAAACGAGATAAAGAGAAAAAAAGAAATAAAGATATAAGACAGCAGATGTGGAAGTAGGAGTTTGGGAAAGAAATGGAAATAGAATGTCTGTAAAGAATAAAAGAAAAGGGAGAGGGAGTGTCACTTAACATATATGGGCATATTGCGGTTAATTTGAAAAAAACAGAGATTTATATATTTCGCTGTTATATATATATATATATATATATATATATATATATATATATATATATATATATATATATATATATGTAATTATTTATTTAGAAAATTTATAACATAAGCATGTTATAAAATCACTACAAAAATAGCAATTTTGTTTCAACACTCCCGGTGTCTTATCAAGTGATGATGCAAAACAAATGGGGAAAAAAAAAAAAAAACATTTATTTTACATTCAACATCATCACTTGATAAGACACCGGGAGTGTTGAAACAAAATGGCTATTTTTGTAGTGATTTTATAACATATTTATGTTATAAATTTTCTAAATAAATAATTATATCTGCTCTACCTTGTATTGAGCACTCTTTTAAGAATAGTATCTGTTGGTTATTGGAATTCATTCCGTATACACCAATTATATACTTGGGTATATATATATATATATATATATATATATATATATATATATGTGTGTGTGTGTGTGTGTGTGTGTGTGTGTGTGTGTGGAGAAATTGTATGACAAAGTGGAAAAAGTTGTGACGTCAGCGAACTCAATTTGTTATGTTGCTAGCACTATATATGCCCACTACAGAAAAGTGCTAGGAATTTTAGATTTTTTTTTAATTAGCTGAATTCATTTACATTTTTTTTCCATCACTTATTCCACTCTGATAATAAAATATTTGCCAGGATTGATGAAATGTTGTAAGAGCCATGGCGCAAATTTGCTGTAGATTAAGGCAGTTTCTAGACACTTATGTCATCGTCAATTATTTCCTCCTTTGATCAGAGTAGCATTTTTTATGTCAAAGTTGTGGTCAGTCTCGTTACAGTGTTTTTTGTGACAATTATTACAGGCGATTGAGTAAATTCATCCTTCAGATTTTCGCTTATTAGTTTTCTTCAGTATTGACTAAGTCTTTTATTGTTTTGGATGCAGTAGTCATGCTATAGCCAAAAAATATGAGGTCACCTTCTGGAGGATTGCGCGCCTTTTTCAAAATTAATTTACTAGCTCACTTCGGACCAGGGGGACATTCTCTTCCTGAAGTGTTTTATCAGATATTCAATAACAACAACAACAACAACAACAACAACAATAATAATAATAATAATAATAATAATAATAATAATAATGAAATTAATCCATTACTGCATAAAATTTCCTTAAAATATAAGTTTTCTCTTTTGCCTAATCTACCTTGGTGGCTCATGTTCATCTTAAGGAAGATGAATCTTAAATTTTAGGTAACTCATTCTCTAAAAGAGTGGGTGCCATGCACTAATAGTTTAAATACTTACAGTATTTTAGGTTAGTAGGAGTTAAACCAAAGAATATATGGAACTTACTAATTATTAAATCCAGAGTACACCCAACTAAATCTTGGTCTATAATATACACCAAATAGATGCATACACACTTCATAAATGTTAAAAATATGTCTTTCGTAGTATTATTAAATTGCGATAACATTGTTTACTGTAGTACGATATTTTCTCGACATATGGCGTTACCCTCATGGTAGTGCAAGCTTATCTCAATTAAAATTTGCAAGGTCACTGGATAGGACGAAGAGGTGAAGTTGAGTACCCACCAGACACACACACCAACGTTTTCCTGATTTAACCACCTGCAGACTTTTACCTATGGGAGACCTCAAAGGATGTCGTTTATTGCAGAATACCAGCTACATTGTCCGCCCTTAGACAAGAATTTGAAGATTTATGTGCAGCAATTCCACTGGACACTTTGGCTAACATTGTCCAGACAGTACTTCACCATAGTAAGAAATATCTGCAAACTAAAAGCCTTAATTTTGAGCATCAGTTGTAATTGTAGAGTCCAAAGGTAACTTGTATTCATCTTGTGATGTCTGAATATAGTATTACAATATCTATACAAATTTTTCCTTTCCTGAAGCGTGTATACATTATTTTGGAGGACTTTATATATATATATATATATATATATATATATATATATATATATATATATATATATATATATGTATGTATGTGTGTGTGTGTGTGTTACATTTGTGTATGTGTGTGTGTGTGTGCGTGTGTGGTGGACTCTCCTATCGTGAACGATAAATGAGAGTCAGCATTGGATGTTTCTTTTCGTTTTGCACTTATGCATGCTTGCAGGGACTATTGTGGAGAAAATCAGGTAAGGAAAAGACATATTTCATTTGTGCTTTCTTAAGTGTGGTACTAAGCCAGCATTGCTGAGGGTGACAAAGCCACAGACATATGAAATTTGTTAAAGCAGGATTTTGATGGTGTCTCTGCTTCAGAGATTGGCGAAGCTGATCACTGTGCTTCAGTCTACTGTCTTCAAAACCCTTTAACTTAATGAAACATGTCTTACGTTATTCCTTTCGGTTTGATGCTTAGGATTCCCAGGTTTTCATGTCAAAGTTGAGACGTTTCAAGTAGCGTCTTTGTAGCGTAAGAGTGGACGTCCAACTGAACGCTCGGAGTTTGGTAATTGTCCATGCAGCACCTTCTTTGAAAGACTATGCTCATCCATCCACACAGCATGACCAGAACACCTAAGTTGTATCTTTGCTAGAATAGTTTAAATGCCTGTGATGATGTTATGTTTCTTCAGTATTGCACTATTCTTGACCCTGTCATCCCATTTTATATCACATATGGCACGAAGAAAGCGCATCTGAAAGGTGCAAACTGATATTTGTGCTTGCGGTACAGGGTCTAAGCTTCAGTACCATAGTGATGGGCTGAGAGAACGACTGATCTGTATATGCCGATCTTTACTCTGTTTCTTAATATAATTAATATTTGCTCTGTTTTTACATTGAGCTCTCTGAATTACATCTTCCTTGGAATTATCAATACAATCAAAAAGTTATCAAATAACAATAAAAAAGTTATCAAATAGCTTCATTAACTAACTACCCACCTATATATATAAAAAATGTGAATTTTCATTTCATCTTTCGTTTCATTTTTTGGAAGTGTTATCTGATGATCCAAAAAGGGCTCTGGTGAAATAAATTATTATAATGGAACCTTAAAGTGGTCTGTTTTTCTTTATTTATATATATATATATATATATATATATATATATATATATATATATATTCTTGTATACAAAATATCGAAGTAGACGATATTTATGAATTTGATAACGTCTTATATTATTGATAATTCTTGAAAAAGTTCATAGATAAATTTTAATAAGTTATTTAAAAAAAGAAAACAAACTTTTAAAGTAATTTCTAAGGAATCATCGGATTCTTCACCCGATATCATTTACGACCACGCTAAACTTGTGAGGCCATATTTACTTTGTTTTAGTTCCTCGATTTCGCAGGCCCCTAGAAGGAATTTAGAATAAAAAAAAACATTAAAAAAAAACTAAAAACAGCGCGTCTGTACAAAGATCATACACAGAATAAGGCTTCGTGTCAGGGGAAATATTTTTATATACTAATTTTATTTTAATATTATATGTATTTTGTTGAATTCGGTTATGGTGACAGAGCGTTTGTTCGCTTCGAATGGTGCAGAACCCACCTGCGTTACCATAAAAACAGATTTTCTGATTACTGTCTTTGAGATGAAGTCCGAATAATGGATGGAGAACGCCGCTAATGAGCGATAAAACTGGAAAAATCAGTAACGCTCAACATTTTTAGATGTCTATCAGTCGAATGTGGGTTTCAGTAAGATGCAACTTTTGTTATACAACAGAAACACAGCATGGAATTCTTTGTTTAACAAGGAGAGAAAATGGTAACATCTGCTAGTGGAAAATATTCGAACAAGATATACAGGAAGCTTTGCTGAACATACAATAACTTATATTACTTTTGGGTTAATATTTGGAATTTTCTGTTTTTCTCAACTTAATGGGCGCTCTTTCCATATGTATATTTATCATAATGGTGAAATTAATCTTTTCTATGCAGGAAATTTTCGGTATTCAGTGACTTGTTGCGGGTGGGTATATTGGCCCGCAAACAGATATTGAATGACGGAAAACAACAGAAAACAAGACAAAAACTTGAGTAAAAAATATATTGCTAAGTTTATTTTTGTTAAAAAAAAATACATCAACAAAAATAAGGTCACAGTGCACTGGGCAAAAAATAAATCGGCAAGCTCATGTAGATGATGAAAAGAGGACAGTTTGGTGGTTGCTGAAGAGCGTTGTCCTGAAAAGGACAGTTTTGTAATCGGTGAAGCGAACTGTCTCAAAAATTACAGTTTACTGCATATTGGTGCTGTTGGCAAGGAGATGGTAAGTTGGTGATGGCCATGGCTGGCTGTAACTGCTGCTGTTGGCTGGAGCCGTTGCGCCAGCTGTAGAAACAGATACTACACTTTGATCCTTGTCATTCTGACTACGAAACTTGTTATTTAGCCTCGGACAGCCATTCCACAAGGCCGGGCACCTCAAAATATTATTTTCTTCAGCTGCGACTCTGTCCGCAGACAGGCTACAAATGAGTTGCACTCTACCCGAAGATAGAGACGCAACTGAGAAATGATATACATTCGACACAATGAAAGGCTTGTTTTTGGGAGTTTTTTTGTTTTTTTGCTTTGAGGCCTCTTTATATCCTGAATCGGTCTTACAGCGACGGTGGTTAAGCTTTTTCTTCCGATTGCTTTTAAAAAAATGTGGGAGTGTCGACAGGATACGACAGACGGAACATTTAAGGTTGAAATTTTTCAAAACGTTTCTATTCAAACAGATTTCAAGAAATTAGTCTTCTCAGGTACATTGACTGACAACACCTTTTCTAATTTAAGTTTCATTCCAAACTTTTTCTTTTTGATGTGTATTTTCCTTTTGTTTTAGTCTTTCATCATTTGTTTCTTTCTAGTTACACATTTTTGTTGTTGTTGCTGTATGACATTTTCAAGTGACGTGAATTCTGTTATTTTGTAAAGTTCTGTGTGATTTTTTCGCGTCAATCATTCGGATCCTATTAAGGATTGTCTTCTCTAAAATCTAAAGGATTCATTCGTTTGAAGCCGTTTTTAAATATTAATCTGAGAAAACGGTTGTATACAGCTGATACTTTAAACATTTTGGAATGACTTGGACACAACGCATGACATCCATACGAATTTCTACATCTTACAGTGCCATTTAAGAACATGTATGTCGGCTGAATGGAAAGTGCCATGTAAGAAATATGATATACAAAGCGTCACTTCGTTCTTCTACATTTTGCCAACTTCATGATTCCTTTCTCCCAGAATTTATCATCATTCTGGATGATGAATCTGTCTAAACTTTTTTACAGGCGTCCAGAGAATTAAAGTTCTTCTTGTTAAGAGGATTCATGCAGGGATCGAAATAGGTGGTAATCCGAAGGTGCAAGGTCCTGGAGAGTATAGCAACTGCAATAAGACATCCGAGCAAAGTTATACCAATTTCTGCTGGGTACGCAAGGACGTTTGAGAACTGGCGTTGACCTGATGGAAGACGATACCCTTCTGATTAGCCAGTTCCGGATTTCATTTCCTGGAGTATTTGTCTACAAGTAAAGCTAGAAGAACAAGCCAAACGCATAGCCCTTGAAGAGAAATCAGGTGAAAATGCTGGCAATTTGGTGGAAAGAATTCCCATCTCCATTGCGCATGCCATGCTTCAAGTAGCATCAGATTATTAAACACATCAAATTTATGAATTTAACATGCTTTTATTTCCCCGTTATCTATAATCTAACAATTAAAATATTATTTTTTTATGGTTTTTGTATATAATTAAATGATGGCAACAAGGACGAAAGAAAACAGCAAATGACCTTGAAAATATAAAAATTATATCAAAAATAATAAAATAATAATATAATAAAATAAAATGCCATGATAAAAATATACTCAACGAATAAAATTCAAAACCTTATTTAATATTCATACAAATTATGTATTAAAGAAAAATGTAAAAAGAGAATCCCCTAATTCCTCATGTATAATACGCTAAAAAAGCAAAATAAGGCGTGCGCATTATGCATAGGAACAAAAATCTTTTAAAATTTCCGTAAAATAAAATAAGAATTATCATAAAACTAAATTAGAATAATATTATTCTATGTTTAAAACCATTTTTTTAAAAATAAAAGTAAGAAACGCTGGCCGTAATGAAATTGGAGAGGTACAATTTATAGGGTTTGATTACCAAACAAGAGGTGCGTATTATGCGTGAGTAGAAGCATTTTCCCACACTTTCAGCACAATTTTAGGGGTGCGCATTATGTAAGGTATATTATATATGTGGAATTACGATAACTCTCTCAGTGTTGGAAAAGGGCTCACTGCTTTTTAAAGACTGATGAGATATCTTTCATATTATATATAAATCTTATACAAATTGGGTTTGTCAGCAACAAAGAGTTGTTGAACTGTTTTTTTTTGTTTTTCTTTTACTTTGTTGTGACTTTATCGATTTCTGAAGATGTTGACGGTAATATTCAAGAGTGGTGATAAGTAGGCGAAAAATTGTGGGTCACCGTCGCGACTTTTGTGAATAGGCAATTAATAAGGAGTGAACATTAGTCGAAGTTACTTACACGGTTTATATTCGGGCTATTGTCCTCATCTTCCGGCCTTCCCCGAGTGTATATCGACTTGGGTAACCTATAGGGAATTCCGAACTGAACCCTTTAATTTCAGGGGCAGGCCGTTCTGGTTCTACTGCTTTTGTCTGGGGATATCGTCTAGTTCTTATTTTATTTTTTGTTCAGTTTTTGTTCATCCGTTTCCACTGAGTGAAAGTACGTACTGTCAGACCCAGGGATTGAACTCACAACCAATATGTCACCAAATTAACAAACCAACTCTTTTACTCACTAGGCCATTGTTCCGTAGGACACGTTGTGATAACAACAACAAAGATAAGGACAATAGTTTGAATATAAATATTGTAAATAATGATAACTACTCGTCCCAAAAAATTCAAACATGAATTAATCGTAGTGTTGAAGAAACGTCGTTTAACAAAACTACTCCTTAAGATGGTTGTTCTCTTGCTGCTCGGGAGCGTCCTGTTTGCTGGCGTGTCTAATTAGGATTTTTTGCTTTTACGCAGTTCTTTTGCGGCGATTATTAATGCCTTAGTTAATAGTGAGGATTTTTTTAGTGGGAGTTGGATCAATTCATAATACTGCCAGCATTTTGTATATACAGCACATTTTGAAGGAGCTGAATTTGATTGTGATATTTTAAAATATTGGTAAGGAATCTAATTTCAGTTTTTTGTTATCATATTTAGAGATCTGGAAATAAGGTTACTTCGAAAGTGATACCTTTTCTTTTATTATCTTTTATTGTGCTAGTCCATACGTCATAAACAAATATTTCGTGTATGACAGTAAAGGAATTACTCCACTAATCCATATTTGCTTTTTGCCTTGTTAAATATTGCAAATTACTGGCAGTATGGCAAATTGACATCTGACATGAAAGGGTTAACGAAGCAAAGGTGTGTAAATAAATACTTCCACACGGAAAATCTTCCTAACATCCATCAACGGTTGCTGGGCGTTTACTGGCAGTATGGCAAATTGACATCTGACATGAAAGGGTCAACGAAGCAAAGGTGTGTAAATAAATACTTCTACACGGTTGCTGGGCGTTTACAGAGACTAGAGTTATGTGATAGGTAATGCGTGACACGTCGTGTTTCCGCCGACAATACATAGCTGTCATTCCATCAAATGAAGACCACTTGGATCAGCTCATCCGCGCGAATTGGAATTTTACAAACAGGAAACTGTTGGTTTCAATATGGAGAAAACGGATGTTGTCAGCGTTGGAATATTACGAAGATTGTGCAATCGGGGTCGCACGGATGACCATGCAAGAATAGAAAGATCAACGAAAGCAAATCCGTTAGGACCGGCTGTGCAATTACGACATTAACGGTGAAAGGACCTTATCATCACTGGTGATGTGGCAACAAGCAAATTTTCTTCTTAATGAAAACACTCAAGCAAAACCGTCAGTATGAATATTTGCATTGACTTTGATAGGGTCGTCCGCCCAGACGCCCCATAACATCCTCACGAATTTTCTAGGGGCTGTTTACGTGCGCCACCATAGCGATTACGGTCGCGCATATTACAAGACAGAAGGCGCTATTCAATGTCTTCCTGCAGTTTCCATATGACTAGAAATAATTAAATCTCGTTCATTGTTCAGTTTTGCATGAAACCACAGTAGTTCAATGCCGGTCTGGTCTGTTAGATTCTATCATTGACCACACCCAACATCCTGCCGCTAATATCTTCACCATAACCATGAATAACCATGACAGGGATGGCTTCCTAGTTCTATGCAAAACCCGTGATTTGGTCGTTACGTTTTTGAATTCAGAGTTGCCTTTCTCCTCGACTGGCTACCAACCAGAGAGCTCCAGTCTGATCTGCTAAGACATGCCTTCTATGTATTTGCTCCTAAACTAATGCAAGGTGAGTCAGTTATGTGTCATGCGTGATACACGCTTAGGCGATCATAGGCAGATTTTTTTCCCGCAGTAGGTTGCCATTTTTTTCTGCGGTAAGAAAGTTGCCATCCAAGTCTATAGAACAATAGGAGAGGATTCATACCTTTCCCAAGGGTATTAGCACGTAAGTAAATGTAATGGATTCGACTAGAATTTGAACTCGGCTCTCCGATTCCGCAATCCAAGCCGCTATCCATTACACCATTTTCACGAGCTTTACTCTTTGGAAAAACGTGATGTTCCTGCATTTTCTGGAATCCACGATTACCTCTTGCCGTTACTTCGCTATACTGACTACCTGAATGCGCGGAACTCCAGATTCCGACAAGAAGACAACCTTTGGCTGGTAACGCGAGAAAGCTAGGCTCCACGCCATTTTGAAGAGCGGGAATCTGGTTGCAAATTTTGACTGGGTTCTCCTAACACATTTACGGGAGAGAACAGATTAGGCTCTTTCCAAATTTTATCGTCTCGTGCCGAGAAAAAATGGACATTTTCCCGGTAACGACGCCGTTGTCGCTGCGGTGAAAATGTGGCTCGCCTCCGACAGTGAAGATTTTTACGACTGTGGCATTCAGGCAGTTAAACTTCGCTGGCGAAAATGCATACAGAATGCTGCTGACTATGCGAGAAAAAAAATAAAATAAAATTGATTTGTAACTGAAATCTTTCTCTGTCTAACCGTGTTGTTTTTATTCCATATATTTTAAACACACATACACACACACACACACACACACACATACATATATATATATATATATATATATATATATATATATATATATAATGATAATATTAGTGGTAAATATACACATACATATGCAATCATATATCTAAAATATATAAATATATATACATACATACTGATGAATTGGATCGTATTTACGATTCCAATGGAAAAAATCATGACCATGGAATATTAGTGTTTAAGCCTTTTTATTATATATATATATATATATATATATATATATATATATATATATATATATATATGTGTGTGTGTGTGTGTGTGTGTGTGTGTGTTAGGGGGCGCTAAAATGTTCTCAGTCGAGTTAAAAAGATATTCGAAAAAGATTCCCTATGTTTTTCATCCCACTCAAGGCAATAAAGCCCCTAAGACACAAGGGATTGACTGTCAAACAATATGAGGAAAAATATTAACAATAAAAACAGGAATACAAGAATGACAGAAGATAACGATTAAGATTGCATTTAAATTTTTGAATAATAAATATGACTGCAGAGCAAGGGTCTGGAAGAGAAGTTCACAAGCGAGAAGTGTGAGAGAAGAAACTGTTAGCATAGAACTTACGGTTACATCTAGCATTTTCAACTGTAAAATGATGAAACTTCGCAGACAATCTAGTACTGCGCTTAAATTTGTCAAAAAGGAAAGTTGATCAGAACAATTACCATGAAAATATTTATAGAAAAGGCAGAATGATGCTCCGTCGCGGCAGTGAGCAAGCGATTGAAACCGAGATGCCAGGTCAGGGCTGATAAAATTGCATATTTTTCTTTGTATTTTATCAAGAATCTCTAAATAAATAAGAGAAACACCAGACGAGATGTGACAACAATATTCAATGCATAGAAAAATAGTCGAATTTTAAGTTGGTAAGATAGGTTTAAATGAGTTTAAAGGGGATGGAAACACTTGTTATAAAAAAAAACAAGAAACCAACCCTTAATAGCATCAATTATGAAAACGGCCACAATCTACTGGCAGTATTTGGAAATTAAGTTTATGTCGACAGTAGCATTAAATCACCATTAAAATCGTAGAACAAAAATCCTTGAAAATGGGTAACGGTTTGTCAAAAATTGTCTTGGAAGGAACAAACGTTTTGAAAATGTTTGCATACATTAAGTCTCAAAAATAAGAAGAATGCCAGAGGAAACATTAGGACAGTGGCCCGTGCTGCTCGATACTTGGAAGACAAAATGCCATACAATCCTGGGGAGGAAAAGTAGGAAAAATAAAAAGTGGTTGACAACAGAATTATGGGCATTGATCACCGAGAGAAAAAAATTAAAAGAGCAAATCAACCAGACTCAAGACCTAGAAGAGAAGCAGGAATGTCAAACACGCTGCTGCTGGGAGATGAAACCGGGAAGTGAAGAGAAGTGAATATTGAAGCCCAAAACCCACCGGCAACAGAGTCTTTCATGTATAAAAAGAAATCTTCAGTTCATGGCCTGAAGATTGTGATTCAGCATGAAACAGGCTGGGAGCTCTATCTCCGACATTGAGCATTTTAATCCATAAATATAGCATACCTTAAAACTATATTTTTATCACTCACTCACACACACACACACACACACACGCACACGCACACACACACACACACACACATATATATATATATATATATACATATATATATATATATATAATTTATTCGAAAATTATGGTGTTGGACGTAGAATAAAGAGTAAACTCTTTAATGTTGAAACAAAAAGGCTATTTTTGTAGTGATTTTATAATATGTTTATCTTATAATTTTCGAATAAATTATATTTGATCTACTCTGTATTGAGCACTCTTTTAAGAATAGCATTTTTGCTTATTGGAATTCATTCCGTATACACTAATCCTATACTTGAAAATTAAAAACATTCCATGCTGGATCCGGATCTGCAATCCTGAAATTTCGAATTCCCGAGTTTTCATTACTGCAATTGGTTTCGGCAATTTTTGGTGACGAAATTTTTTGTACGATAATAATTTTTATAATTTGGAAATAAATTTGGGAATAATCCAAATTAATTGCGAAATCCAGCGAATGTCACGCATGAAATAAAAATAAGTCTTTGTACAGAAATTAAGAACCTACGTAGATCAAATTTTCTTTAAATTAAGTGGCAGCAGAAGAATTAGCAATGAACGTTTAAAAGATAAGTTTAAATATTAAGGCAATACATAAATGCAGCGATCAGTTTTGAGTTCTTCTGTAGTTTATTGTTGCCTATCGCATCTACTACTCCCTACCAATTGTGATGAAGGCCCAATCAAGAGACCTCCGCTTGAATGTCGCCCTATAGGGCAGCTTTTAAACTAGTTTTAAATACATGGTGGATGAGAGTCGTAATAATTCAATCTTGGGCTGCCCTTTACAATTTTCCTTCTCCATAAAATTCAACATACACACATACAGATATATATATATATATATATATATATATATATATATATATAATATATGCATATCGCTATATATATATATATATGTGTGTGTGTGTGTGTGTGTGAGTTAAAAATCAAGTGCAGATCAAATATGGATCGGAATCTGACAGAATGATAAAATAAAGAACAAATCGGAAACATATATCAATCAAAGAGGTTTCACTTTTATTAAAGCTTCGTTAAAGATTGAGAGAAAATGACAATATTTGTGTATATGGATTCATTCATTTGTTTTTTACGACTTATCAACCCTTTACAGGTTATTTAAAGCCAGAAAATATTTTTAGAATGTAAGAATTTTTAGCAGATAACAATGGTTTAAATATACAAGTTATATTAATTAACCTATGGCTGGTGGAGAAGTGGCGGATTCATGCCTTTCCAAAGATTATTTTCGCGTAAGTGAATATAACAAATGCGACTCTTATTCAAACAACAATTTCAAGCCACAATCCATCAGACCATCCGCACATCCAAGCTTACAACAACTAGTATTCCAAGCAGTCGCCCGCTTAGGTACTGACCAGGCTCGACGTTGCTTAACTTCAGTGATCGTACGAGAATTCGGCTCTCCGATTAACACTTCCTAGTCATTATCCATTGCACATCCAAGCTTATAGCACCTGGTATTCCCAAGCGGTCACCCATCTAGGTACTGACCAGGCTCAACGTTGCTTAACTTCAGTGATCGTACGAGAATTCGGCTCTCTGATTAACACTTCCTAGTCATTATCCATTACACCACTCGTTTATCCAAGCTTACAGTATCTGGTAGTCCCAAGCGGTCAGCCATCTAGGTACTGACCAAGCTCGACGTTGCTTAACTTCAGTACGAGAACCAATGTTTCAACGGTATATGGTCGCAAGCCGTGTGTATATGGATGTACAGTGGGAACAGATAGAGTGAAAGTGAAATCTAATGAGAGAGAAGAGCCGGAATTTGTTTATTTCCCCACCACATGTGTAGGCCACCGGATAAATCTGCTGCAAAGCAAACACGAATAATTCCCTTCACGCCATTCGGTCAGTGTCGCACTCATTAAACATAAATAGAGATATGAATAGAAAAGAGTTGGGCCAACAGTTCTGTGGCTGCCATAATAAAACAGCGTAGAGACGCAGAGTGCCGCATGATTTTATGGCCGAAATTAGGCGCTCTCTATTCTGTGTATCCTTTTTTGTCGCGCATAAATGATGTTTTATATGAGCGGTAAACGACCGCGGGAAATATTCTGTGCTTTATGAGATGTTCGACTCGGAAATATTTTATGAAGGACATTGTATATTTGTCTGGATATACATCAAAGAATTAAACAAAGGATACCATTCCAATAAATGTCCTTTGATTTCATACTGACAATTAACATCAATGATATATATATATATATATATATATATATATATATATATATATATATATATATACGTATTTTGGACGGGATATGGACATTTATGTATATAAAATTATATATATATATATATATGTATATATATATATATATATATATATATATATATATAGAGAGAGAGAGAGAGAGAGAGTGTCTGAGAGAGGGGAAGAGGAGAGAGAGGGTGAGGGAGATAATTTTTTATACTAAATTTCCTCCAATAGAATAGAGAGTCACTCAATTTAGATGGTTACTGTTAAAATGGTAATAATGAATGAGGTGTGCGAAATGAACGAAAGGGGTGGTGTTAGGGAGTAGATTTCATGAGGATAAGTAGGATAGATAACGACTTTCATATAATGATATTGACCGTTGATTTAAAAAGGTTAAGAATGTAGTCTTCAGAGAAACATCTATTTGTTGTATAGGAGTAAAGTGCCGCTGCCGTCATTGTAGTTTGAACACAGATCGCCAGAGAGCAAACACAGGCGATCCCATTTTGAATAAGTAGATCACGTGATAGTAAAGGAAATATATATATATATATATATATATATATGTGTGTGTGTGTGTGTATGTGTGTGTGTGTGTGAATTAGCGTGACGTCTAACTGATCACTATTTCTATTCTATCACTTATTACTGTTGTGGTGTCCTCCCTCTAAGAGTATGTTAGACTCTTCCGCCTACAATAAGATTAGTGGCACATTAAGTTTCGAGGGGCAGTGAATAGATTGTTCAACTGTCGAACACTCTGCCATGGCAGAGAGGAACTTGGACGAAGCTTTGTCGCAGGGCAAAGTTTCGTCTGGGGAGGTAGACAGTCCCTGAACCGGTTTAGGCGGGTTTAAAAGGAATATTTTTGGCCGAGCCTACAGGCTCGGAGAAACCCACGCCTTGTGCCACATACATTCCTTGTGAGGGGACTGTTAAATATAACAGTGAATAAATTGAGCGCTAATTCATTCGATACACTCTTACTAGTCGTGTAATACACTTCTGGTGTACTTAATGTTTAATATACGATATACCTGCAAACCTGCTTTTTATTAATACTTAACCATTTACTTAATTACTATTCGGATCACTCGTTCTACACTATCCTCTGTCTCTAGTCGTTATACTATTGCACTATACGGATTACTATGTATTATCGAGCAGGTACTATCACTACGAATGTTATTCAAAAGCATCTGACACCAGTATTGTTCAACGGCGTTGCTATAGTTGTATCTGCGATTACAAAGTCTCTACTACAACGAGCATTGCGAAAGTCACAACGCATGTTCGTTGACATCACAAAAGTGGCAACGTGCGTTCATTGACATCACAAAACTTTTGTTCTACAAAATAGATCAAGTGTATAGTGTTCGAGAAAGCATCCACACGGGATTCTCTTCTACAACGCAGCAGTTCTTGAGGAAAAATTTGTCTGAGTGGTACTTTCTCCTTATATTTCGAATACGGGGGTGGAGGGGAATAAGGTTGATTCGACTCCGTGGAAGTAGCATTACGTGTCGGACGCTGTAACGGTCTGAACTTGTAGACCTAAAGAATGATCGATAAACATATGGAGAGAGATGGTGATAGCAGAATCAATAAGTGCGTAACCTATTGATGAATAATTAATTGAATTCCACACAGCAACGGTGTGTTATTCAACACAGTATTCCTCTTTATTGATGAACTTAAACTTGCCTTCCCCCGTAAATCGTATGAAGTGAAGAGAATACAGTGAAAATTTCACACCAGAATTATATATATATATATATATATATATATATATATATATATAATAAAAATCTCTGGTGAAATAAATTATTACAATGGAGCCTTGAAGTGGTCTGTTTTTCTCTTAAATTATATATATATATATATATATATATATATATATTGAACAATAAAAAAAGTTAAAAAATTAAAATCTTCAGACACACTGGGTTGTAGATTAATATTCTTTCGTTTTTTTTTTATTATTATTCCATTTAGATTCCTCAACTAGTTTCGGCCGAAATGGCCATATATATATATTTCTGAGATGAGGTATTATGTACACTATTTACATTATCCGGACTATTGTCTTCGTCTTTGTCGCCATTTTTTTCAGCCGTTGTACGCTACGACCTTCTTCAGGTGGTTGGAATGTCGAACTGAACCCTTTATTTCGCTCACTGGGGTAGACTGTTCTAGTTCCACGTGCCATGTCTAATGGGTGTCAGTTATCAGTTATCTCCTGTTAATACCCCTCTCCAAGTTCTCCATCGCCCATACCAAGAAATTCATACACAGATGTCCTCAAGGACACATGGCACAGTGGATAAAGGCGTTGGTTAGATCCAGTGACAGGACCCAAAGAGTACGAGTTCAATACCTCGCACAAGGAACGCTTGTTTACAAATCATCGTAACCACAACGGCTACTTTTAAAATAATTATAGCAGAGCGCATTCGTGCGTGTTTGAAAATCCCCATTACAACGATTACAGTTACATTAAGCTTGTCTTAATAATTCACCACTGAGGATGAACTTGGAGAATACTGAAACTGCTTGAGTTAACAAAAAAATACGGCGCCTTCCTTCTTGAATTTCAACTTAACATTGAGAAGATAATTAGAGAACTAGAACGAATTATTATACAAAAAACATAATATGTCTATATTATTGAATGAAGATATGCTGCTTATACATACATATATATATATATATATATATATATATATATATATATATATACTATTGAGGAGAAGTCATAGGATAGAAGCATACAGGGTTCGATGGGTAAATTGTCGTCATTTTATAATCTTAATCATAGGCGTTGATTGTTTTTGATTTTGTCGACTGCACAGTATAGTAAGATCAATTGGGCACCGTCTGTGAGAAAAAGAACACTATGTCACATTTCACTCCACCAGAAATTTGGAAACGGCATGCTGTACTGCTTGGCATTCGCACCGCAAGCTCCAATACGAACATTTCAGAGTTTTGGAGTGTCAATCTGAGGACAGTGCAGAGAATTCGGAAAGAGGTGCATGAGTCTAGTGGGGATTACGGCGGCTCGGAAAACTCACTCCGTTAAAGAAAGGATCTCCCAAATTTGTTGATGAGGAACTCAGACTCAACATGGAAGTCTACATCTAGTGCCTTGAGGAGATAGTACTGCCCTGGGTCAAGAGAGTTATTGCTGAAAGACCCTGTCTGACAACAGGACTCTGCATCCTTCCACACAAGCAGGAGAGCCCAGTGATGGCTATCAGACAATTTCTGCGACCACAATATCCCTTACATCTGGCCACCTAACTCCCCAGACAGAAACCCCCTTGATTATGATGTGTGGGGCACAATTGTGAGTGACCAAAAAAACTCCTTGTAACACCAAAGAACTGAAGGCAAGGATTAGGGTAGCAGTCACCAATTTAAACAAAGAGACCCCCCCAGAAGCGTTGCAGGAGATTCCAAAGTCGTCTGGAGGCATTGGTTGAAGCCAATGGCGATTTTATGGAATAAATTTACTCTTTAGTATTTCAAGATGTTTTTATGTCATTTTGGTAAATATATCTGTTTAAATGAGATGCCAGTGTTATTTTCATTTGTGCGTCATTTAGACAACAATTTATCCATCGCACCCTGAATAAAGGCGTGAAACTGACATTCACAATGCAATGTAGATCTTCACACTGCTTATACCTATCTATCTATCTATCTATCTATCTATCTGAGTCTGTTCATATCTATCTATCTATCTATCTATCTATCTATCTATCTGAATCTGTTCATATCTATCTATCTATCTATCTATTACGTTGTTAGGAAGATAGTATCTGACTTTAGAACCAAAGTTTATTCCTGTATTAATGTATTTGAACCATGTTGAAATCAATTAAAATAAGAACCCTAAACATTTGATACATTTCTGCCATTGAGTTACAAGTTTATTTTTTCCCTGAAGATAAAACTCAAAACTCTTGGACGCCAGTGTAGTTTCTACATCTTTCTTGGCAACAGAATGTCTTTCGGTTGAAAACAAATTCTCAAGATTTCTGGAAAATTGGTCGTCAATGGGCGAGAAATCAAGGGAATATGGTGGATGTAGCAAAGTCTCGTATCCCAAGTCGGTGAGATTCTGCAGTCTCCTACTGGCATCATGTGACCGAGCATTGTCATGAAGTAGAATTGGACCTCTTCTATTAACCGGTGGCGGGTACATTTCGATTAACTGAAGGAGCATCTCATCCCGTTGATGGCAATCAACACTCGGCAGTGATGCTCTGGTTTAGATCCCAGAAAGCTGTAATGGAAAAAGCCAATGGCGGACCAGCAGACAGTCAGAATAATATATTGTTGGTACAATTTCAATTTTGGAACGTGTTTGAGTCCTTCATCATCATACCGCCCCTGAGCCGATCGTTAAGCGAAATCGCGTGTCTCCATCATCGAGAGAGATGTCTAATCTGACTGAAGAAAAGTCGCTCATTAACTGAAGTGGCACAATTGGCGCCTCTAGAATAAATATTTCAAGTGACCTCTCAAGCTATATGCTTTTTGATATAGAGGCTTCCATCCTCACCGAGTATCCAATACTTATGTTTTTGTACCAAGCTAAGCCTAGTAAATGAAAGCTGATATTCGATCTTTACCCTCTGAAAAATTATGCATGTGAAATGATAGATCAGGGAAATATGATGGATGTTTCAAAGTCTCATATCACAAGTCTTCTTCAGTATCGTTTTGGTAACATGTGTTCAAGCTCTGGCATGAAGTAGAGTTGAACATCGCCGAACAAACAGTTCCGGTTGCATTTTGATTAGCTGAATGCATATTTCATCCAGTTGATGGCAGTCAACAGTCGGCAGTGATGCTCTAGTTTGATGGATGACGCCAATGGCGGAGCAGCAGACAGTCCTCATAATCTTATAGTGTTACAATTTCGATGATGTTTGGGTCTTCGTCATGATTAAGCCATTTAGACGATTGTTATAAAGGATCTATTTCCAATCGCAAGACATTATTCGATCAAGAAATGGATCATTCAAATTTCGTAGATGTAGCATCGAACATACTTGAAAACGTCGAACTCTTTGACTTTCAATGATTTTATGCGGAACACTTTTTATTCAGTTTCTTCACTTCGGCAATTTTCTTGAGATGGACCGATATTATTTAAATGCTGACACCCATTTTCTGAAACATGAAACAGAATTTAATCTCGTCGAATAAACAGTACCAGTCGCATTTTGATTAGCTGAATGGGCATTTCATCCAACTGCCGGCAGTAAACATCGGTAGTGACGCTCTGGTTAGATTCCAGAAAGCTGTAATGGATAACATCAATGGCGGACCAGCATTCAATCAGCAAAATCTTCTGTTGGTGCCATTTCGATTTTGCAAAATGTTTGTGTATTTTATCATGATCAAACTGATCGTTTAAGGGTCGATAACGCGCTCATTTCTGAAATCAAGTCAATATTCAATCAAGAAATGAATCATTCGAATTTCCCATATGCAGCATCGGACACATTTCAAAACGTCGAACATTCACGGAGTTAATGCGGAACCCTTTTATCGATTTTCTTCACCTTACCAATTGTCTTAAGAGACTCCGATCACATGTGGTCCCTTCACCCCCCCCCGATGCGATGTTAATGCTGGCAGTACTTTTAGAAGACTAAGCTTGAACGCAGGGGGTGGGGGAAGTAAACGCATCTCTTCTTTTGTTATGTTAAAGATAATGGTTATAAATTCTAAAAGTGACTGATATATAAATAGAGGGACACTTTAATCATTAATAATGTGTAAATTATCTTTTTACAACTATGGATAATATTAGATTGGTGCAAAAATAATGTCGTTTTTTGACGTTCAACTTCAAAAGATCATAACTCCTTTCATAATAAACTTTATTAATCGAAATAAGAACCATTAGAATCGACACATTTCTGCCAACGAGAAACAAGTTTATTTATCCCATTAGCATAGAAATCCGGAGTTCTGGAAGCGATGAAGTCATTGAAAGCCGATTCGGCATCATCTCGGCTTTTGAAGGATTTTTCGCGCAGGAAGTTGTCGAGATGCTTGAAAATCGGTGGCCGAGAGGTCCGGTGAATATGGCGGATGAGGCAGAGTCTCGTAGCCCAATTCGTTCAGCTTCTGCAGGGTCAGTTGAGCAACATGCGTTTTCATGGAGGAGAATTGGTCCCTTCATACTGACCAATCTCGGGCACATACGTTGGAGCTTCTGGTACATTTCGTCAATTTGTCGGCAGTACTTCTCCGCCGTAATCGTTTCGCCCGGATTCAAGAAGCTGTGATGGATGAGACCGGCCGCACACCACCAGTCACCATAACCTTTTTTTGGTGCAATTTCGTATTCGTGAAGTGTTGTGGAGCTTCTCCGGCATCCAACCACTGTGCCGCGTCGCCGGTTGTCGTAGAGGATCCACTTCTCATCACACGTCACAATCCGCTCGAGAAATGGGTCGTTTTTGTTGCGCAGAAGGAGCGTAGAAGACACCTCAAAACGACGATTTTTTTGATTATCGTTCAATTCATGCGGCACCCATCTATCCAACTTTTTGGACTTCCCTATTTGCTTTAAATGGCGAACGACTGTTGAGTGGTCGACCTCGAGTTCAACAGCAACTTCTCGTGTGGATCGGCTTCAATTAATGTTTTCAAATGTTCGTTATCAACCGCAGTCGGCCGGCCGCTACCGTCTTCATCTTCGAGGCTCTCGTCACCATTGCGAAATTTCTTGAACCACCGTTGTGCCACACGTTCGTTAGTGGTTCCTGGTCCAAACGTATCATTGATATCACGAGCTGTCTCGGCAGCTTTTCGGCCTAGTTTGAACTGGAACAAGAAAATCCTGCGGATTTGAATTTTGTCCATGCTGTCGAAAAGCCTACAAAAAAATGAATGAGGAGATTGAGAACGGTAACGAATAACACGATTCGATAGAGCGAAAAACGTGCTTCAAAATGATATATAACATGGCTATATATATCAATGAATTAATTCAGAAATCATATATAAAAGTAACATATGTGAGAAAACGACATTATTTTTGCACCAACCTAATAGAACACAAAAGATCTATTCTAAAATCGGACATTATTTTCTGAACAACTTAATATCTCGTTACAATTACAGAGGAAAGTCGGTTTTCAAACGTCTCACATGTCGAACAAATCGGTTTTCGAACAGAAAATTTGAAATGAAAATGCCTCGGTTATCGAACAAAATTTCGGTTCTGGAACAACATCGCCCTCCGATCCGAACCGAGCTGATCCGAACCGAGTTAACCCGAACGGAATTATTTCTTAGTCGACCGCCGTGTTGTATACATTCGTGTGTTGTGCTGTGCTTTTCTTTTCCAATTTTATTCGACTGTGACTTTTTGCTTTACATTGACTACTATTGGAAAAATAGTTTCTGTTTACGAACATTTCGGTTTACGAATGGCCTTCAGGAACGAATTAAATTCATGAACCGAGGCTCTACACTATGTATATGTATATATAAATCAAAGTTCAAATACTTATCTTCGACTGACTTCGAAGTTTGGCGGATATGCCGCTCATCAGAGCCTAATAAAAACTATTGTAATATAAGATCTACTAACAATACGATGCTTGTATCTGACCCTGATGTGCAGTTTGGCTGCAAAAGTTCCATATCGGCCTTAAATAAGTATTTGGATATTCATTCATTTATTGACATTATTCATGCATAATTTTAAAAATGTTACATCTTCATTATCTTTCGATTTCTGCTTCTTCTTTTCCTTGGATCCCTCATGGACTTAAATAATAATAATCTCCATATGCGATCAGTGACACTTGCCTTCATTTCTGACCACCAATCACTACTCTCCACGTTTTTCTTTCCATTTGCCTTCTTAAGATGTAAAATCTGAATGACATTGTGCAACATTTTTCATCTTGGATAATGGAATTAACCAACCAATTTTGGCTTAGGTTGCTTGAATCCAATTAACGCTAAACCCACATCCGTATTTTTTGTGCAGTTGCTATCAATCTTGAACAAAACATTACAATTACCCATAAAGCAAATTTTCTTTCCTTATATGGCTTCGGTTCTCACCATCTAAGCATAAACCTGTAACAGATACACAAGGCTCTGAGAAGAAATAAGTTCTTTTTTTTATAATATGAAAATGTCGCAATGAATTCCACTATCCTTGTGTTGCATTTTTAAATACCATACACCTTCCTGACATAGGTGAATATGTCTCTCCACAGATTCCGTTTCTTTATTACTTGGGAATTGGTATGGCTTTGGCAGAAAAGTAATTATTTCTCGGTGCCTTCTCTACGGTTTTTATTTAAAATAGTCCTAGACTAAATGGATGTGCGAGTTGTATAATAGATAACGACTCGGGATAAGAAATAAGAGATCCGAGTTCGAATTCCACGCTGATTTTTTACATACACTTACGTGTAAATATCATTGGGAAATTTATGAATTCATCTCTTCTACCTCCATTCCAGCTATGGGTTAAATAGTAGGTGTTGTGTCTGTATAAACCATTGTAAGCCTCAAAAAAGTATTAATGCAATATTCACTAGCAAAAATAAGAATTACTCTTATAATCCAAAATATGTTTTGGTTTTACCGTAATTCCCCATGTATAATACGCATTAAAAAAAAAAAAAAAAGGTGTGCATATTATGCGCAGCTACAATTTTTAAAAAAAATATTGCCGTTTTATAGGTCAATTTCAGTTGCGAAATGACTACTCCCAACAAACATACAACAATTTGACACTAACATTCGGCGATTGCGATTCCATAATGTTGTAAAATACAATCCTATGTACCTATCAATACTTAGAAATGTAAAATAAAATAAGAATTATCATAAAACTAAATTAGAATAATATTATTCTATGTTTAAAACCAATATTTTAATAAAAGTAGGAAACGCTAGCCGTAATGAATTTGGAGAGGTACAATTTATAGGGTTTGATTATCAAACAAGAATGCGTATTATGCGTGAGTAGAAGCATTTTCTCACACTTTCAGCACAATTTTAGGGGTGCGTATTATGGATAAAGGCGTATTATACATGGGGAATTACGGTAAATAACGAACAAGGAGTTGGTGAGCAGTAAAAATAAACCTATTTTCTAAACTGGCTTCGAAACAAAACGAAAGAAAGAAATCTTCCCTACGACGCCAGAGAAGCGATGGATTCATATTTTTCCGAAGAATATTAGTGTGGAGTGAATGCAACAAGCTAGACCAGAATTTGAATCTAGTTTCCGATTCCACTTTCCACTTAGATAACCATTGCTTTTCACGCACATCTCCAGTCATCATTGCAAAATATTACACTTATTATCACACGGCCTAGAATTTCGAATGCTGAAGATCAGTCCTTTTATCTTTGAGGCAATACAATCTTCTACCTCTCATTGAACTTCATTGTGTAATAGCCTAAACAATTCTTTGTAAATAAAATATATAGATATATAAGCATTTAGAGAGATCCACAAGTATATATTGATTCTTACGGATCCAAACTATATGTATATTTCTCCGCCATTTTGTTTCAATGGCGCCTTTTCTCAAACACACACACACACACACACACACACACACACACACACACACACACACACACCACTCTCAACCGTTTTTCTCTTTCTTGCTGTTTATCTCACAGTTTTGGTATCAGCGTCTAATTAGATTGTTCACGCATTCGTATCAATATTAGCTATATTCTTGCTCTGCGGTGGTGCCAGACAACAATAAAACTCAGAACAGCTACAAGAGAAATTCGAAAACGTCTAAACGCTGACTAGAATCAGGAAAAACAATATTTTGCACTCGGCACGTAATTTAGAATTGGGTTTAATTCGTTGTTAATTAATTATTTCGAGCAACACCTATCCACGACCATCCCCTCTGCTTTCAGTAATGTTGACGTCACGCTGACGTCATTCGACAGCGATTGGTTTCATTTACCTCTTTATTAAGTTGTTTGCTTTGCTTTCTTTTTTCTTTTTCCTACGTTGTCGTTTTTTTCTTTTTTCGTTCTACTTCTGTTTATTCTTTTTCCTCTTCTTTCTAACTGTAACCTCTACTTTTTTTTTTATATCTTTGCTTTTCTTAATTATCTTTTCTTCCTATCTTGTACGTTCTTCAGTAGTCACCATTGTTTCTTTTTACGCCTTTTTTTTTTCTTGTATCTTTCTTCTCTTCTCTGCATGTTTTTTTTTCTATTCGTTTTGTCAATCTTTGCTTTTCCCTATTCAACATTCCTTATTACTATTCCGACGATACTAATTTACCTCTACTTTTAATTTTTTTTTTTCACGACCGCTACTACCCTAATATTATATATCACATTTCTCAAATGTCCTTGTTTCCTCTTTTTCTATTTGTGCAGCAAATAATAATAATAATAATAATAATAATAATTCTATCACGTTGAAAAACTGTTTTTTGTACAAACACCGAAGTTAAGCAACGTCGAGTCTGGTCAGTACTTACATGGGTGACCTCTTGGGAGTACCAGTTGCTGTAAGTTTTGATATGCAGGTGGTGTATTGAATAACGACTCGGAATTGGAAATCGGAGAGCCGGGTTTCAATTTCAGTTGGATTCTTTACGTGAAAATACCATTTTGAAAGGTATAAATTCATTTATAGTCCCTCCCCGCCTAGGGGTTAATTAGTAGGAATTATACCAGTAAATCATTATCTCCAAAACTTTCTTACAATCAAAAAATATTTTCTCGCTCTAAATAACATGCAAAAGATTGATAAGCCGTAAAAAACAAATTAATCGTGTTCTTCTTATTCTTCTTCCTTTTCTGTTTTTGTTTTAAATTCCCTCTTCTGTGGTTGCTGTAACTTTTTTTTCATTAACATTTTCTGTCTACTTTCTTTTTTTACTTGAATTTTAACGTCAGTCATGCAAGTTTATTCTTTATTTTATTTCTCCAGAATTCTTCTTCATTTGGAGATTTTCTCGTTTCAATCCTTTAATGGCAAATTTTCATTTCTCCATCGAAAAAATTCAAAAGATTGTGAAACGTGAATTGATCTCTCGCTATCAATGGAGTCGAGACAATAACACCTCAGATTCTTTTCTTACCACAAACTCCAACACCATCTTTCAATTTAATTGGGGAAATCTCTCCCCTTTTTTCTCTCCATCTTTCTCCTCTTCGGTTCGTTTACCCTTGCATTCATTCCGTCAGCGAATTCCTTTGCCCAGATATTTAACATTAGACCGACTTGAAATTTCAACTTCACAATATGAATTAATTTGAATCCAGTTTAATAATCAGATCATTTCACTTCAAACAAGGCGATAATGCTACTAAGACGCAGGGCGTGGAAGAGACTGAGGAGAAAGAAGACATTAATAAAGACAAAGGACAATAAAAGAACTGAGTTCAGGAAGACAGAAGATCGTAGGGACCCGGTCAGCATGGAATCGGGAAAGAGTACCGGCGGGATAATTGCGTGAAAAGAAATTATTAGAATAGAACTTGTTACATCTATCTATTTCATCATTAAAAGGTTGAGACCTACTTGCCAATCAAGTAGTGTAGTTAAATGAGGTTCAACACCGCTTGTGCAACACTGAATGCTTCTTTTGAAGTCACCATTCTCGAATTCGCGCGCACGTCACCAACGTAAAATAGACCAATCAGCATTCTTCGCTTCGTTTTCGGTCACAAAGTCATCCTACAGTCCGACCAATCAGCACGCGAATTGCTATTGGTAGCACCACGCTAAGCTGTATAAAAGCCAACGTTACAGGATCATACACTTCCCGAATAATCTAAAGTGAGGAAATTCATATGATTTTCAAAGGAACAAAACGTCTCTGCTACGTGTCGTGCATTGAGGTAAGGAACTTATTTTCATTTGCACCCGATATAAACCATTCTGACTCGCTTACTTCTACGTAATTATTCACCAAATGTAGCTCGCTTACATTCGCTCGGCTGCGGTACGAAATAGAGCCTTTTAGAACAACTACCGTGGAAACATTTATAGAAAACAGAGTCACATCACGGCGGCGGAAAGTGACTCAAGTCGAGATGCCAGGACAGTACCGATAACATTACCGATTCTACGTTGGATTTCCTCGAAAATCTCGATTGATTCGTTCACTACGACTTATAAACCCTTTACGGGTTATTTAAAGCCACGAAATAGTTGTAGATTGTAATAATTTTTTTGTTGTTGTGTGGAGATATTACTGGCTTAGTGCTAAAAGTCTTACCAACTAACCCATAGTGGCCTGGAGAATAGGTGGATTTATACGTTTCCAAAGAGTATTTGCGCTTAAGTGAATATAACCAACTCAACGGAAACTCGAACACTGCTCTCCGATTAACAATTCAGAGTCATTATCCATTACACCACCCGCACATCTAAACTTACAGCACCTGGTATTCCGAAGCGATCAACCATCTAGGTAATAGCCAGGTTCGACGTTGCTTAGCATCGGTGATCATACGTGATGTGGCCGTAAGCCTGGAAAATCTCCTGATCTATAGCCGGAGCACCAGACCATATATGGTAACAATATGCAATGCCCGAACGAATGGTAGACTTACAGATGCGCAGGATGGATACTGACGATGAAAACTGTCTGGCACGGCACAGTGAACCAACATCCTTAGCAGCAGACCTAGCAATGGATTCAATATTTATAATTCCGCTTCGTTTCAGTAGAAAACGTGTTATAAAGAAGGCGCAATGAATTGCTCTCATGGAGGTTAGCATCAGCCATAATAATGGAGGCAAAAATGCTTCTCTATGGTGATTAAATGATAGCAGTTTCGTTTTGGAGGCATTAAAAGCTATTTCTTAATCCAGTTCACAACTTATAAAGTTTTGTTTTTTTTTTAAACTATGACAGACTTTCAAAGGAAAATGTTGAGCAACTGATCCAAACAAGCTTAAAAATAGAATTTGGAGTATAAATTGAAGTTTCGAATGTATCTCTGTAACTTACAAGACTTGGCATGTTATTCAACTATTCCAAAAACCTTCTGAAAAAATGACTTCTGTGTTCATCGTTTCTTCTCAACATAATTCATTATTGAATTATTTTATTTATGGCAAAGTATAGTGTAGTATTTTTACACATCGATTTTGCCGACCATGTTTAAATTGCCATCCATCTCAGTATGTAAAGATCTCGTATTTAGTAGTTGGTGCAATCTTTGAAGTAAAAGCTCTATTTCCTGAAGTCAGTATCGATTCTCTCATATTACAAAATAAATAGAGACTGCTGTCGATATACGAAATGCTGTAACCTAAGGATTCAAAAATAGAAGGGATCCTCGTTAACAAAAATTCGAAAGACACGATTTTCCTATTTTAATATTCTGATGAATCTGTATTCTTCAGTTAATGATTGAATAATGACATGGCGTGTTCGACAATAAAATATCCGTAGAAATATCTCTTTTACATCGTTAAATATTTGAGCTTAACAACTTTAACAAAATATTGCAATAACAATTATAAATATGAATGCTGATCATTATTTTAAGAAGTAGGTACAAATGAAAAAAATTGAAACTGACAAGTTTTTCCATTTCACTGAAACAGACGATATAGAATTACATCTGCACTTTCTTTCATTTTCTATCTCAAAAACAAGACTACACTCTATTAATCACCACAGAGATCCTTCCTTGCCTCCATTAGAATGTCTGACGCTCAACTTCACGAGAGCACCTCTCTGCGGCTGCCCGGTCTCACGGTGACTGCTGACCTAAGATGGAACAAATACATTAGGTCAATTGCTTCGTCCACCGCAAGGAAAGTTGGCTCCCTGTGCCGCCCCAGGAAATTTTTCTGCCCGGAATCGATCCTTCAAATCTACAAATCAACCATTCGCTCTTGCATGGAGTATTGCTGCCATATATAGCCTGGAGCCCCTTCTGTTTGCCTCGGGGTTCTTGATAAGATCCAGATACGGATATGTAATATAATTGGCCCTGATCTGACATCTCGGCTGCAGTCGCTCTTTCACAGACGTGCCGTCACCTCCCTCTATATTTTTTTACAAATACCTTCATGGTAATTGCTCCGATGAGCTGCTTGCGCTGGTTCCCAGACCTCATGAATTCAAGCGTCCTACGAGGCTGGTATCCCGCTCTCATCCTTTCACTGTTGAAACTATTAAATGTAGCCGTCTCTTCTACTCCAATAGCTTCATATCTCGCACCTCTCGCCTGTGGAACTCCCTTCCCTTTTCCTGTTTCCCTGAGAGCTATAATCTCCAACTATTCAAATGTAATATCAATCGACATCTCCAGTTGCCTTGATCTATCCACTATCCTTCTCCCCATCCTTTCCTCTATCATTCCTATTTGCTCTGTAACCCATTGCGTGCTAGTAGCTTCCCGCCTTGCTTGAGTTGAAATGCTTAAAAAAAACAAAAAAACAAAAAAAAAATGGAATCAAAAAGTGTGTTTTCCCCCTCTTTCT
>OZ010579.1:109077465-109089965 GCA_963932145.1 Acanthosepion lycidas
TGAAGTTCCCCCTGTAAAAAAACAGGGAATCACGCGAGGTATAAGGTTAATAGAAGTAATAGGAAATGTGGTGAAGATAATGGTTGACCCTAGATTAGAACAGGTTGATTGTAGTGATCGGAAAAAAAACATCCTCTTGGGAGTCGGTTCCACAGAGCAGCTATTCGCGGGAAGAAGCTTCTTGAGTGAAATTTACTTCTCACCAATGGAATACGGAGGGTGGTTCGCTACAATGCGCGTATCATGGCGGGTTCTAGCCGTGAAGAATTAGAACCGGAGGAACTAAGGAATGTAGTTCGCCTGTGCTCTTTCCATGTTAAGTAGCGATATACGAATTTCTTATAAGGAGCATTAATAATTATTATACTCTCCAGTTTTCTTGATTTGCGACTTGATAAACGGTTTTTCCAATAGATTGGACCGATTTTAAATGTGAATTAATTTTAAGCGTCTAATGATTTTTTTTCTTTTTCTTTCAGATTTAGCAACTTAAGTCTGGTCATTTCAACGATGAAAAGATTAAAAATCAAACAACGTGTTAAAGTTTCAAGAGTGCAATTGGAAAATTATTTGTAAATTCAAACAAACTGGGTCGGTGGCAGATGTGAAAACACCATTGCGTCCTCGTTTACGCCGTTCAAATAAAAGCATTGCTGCAGTGAACGAGAATGTGGCCGAAAATCCAGACAACTCTACAGTAGCGAGCATAAAGATCAGAACGATGTTAAGAAAAAGGCTAAATGTGAAATAACATTTTATTTTAAAGCTTCATAGAACATTTTATGAAGGAAAAATAAGGATATAAAGGTAAATTATATAACTCCAAAATATAAAGCTCAATAAACTTATTTTGATAAAGTTATGAGAATAATTATATAACATTCGAAAAAAATAGATGATCAAAAACATTAGAGCGTTTAAAAAATCATACTATTATAATGAATACATCATATCTAAATGAAAATGGAATTCATAATTCATTAATACTTGATGTGTAAACCTTTACTTTCAATAACAGCTTGACATCTTTTGCTACATGAGCGAATTAATGTCTTAGATTCATTAACGGATATTTTCTCCCATTCTCCTTTCAAATTAGTCCATAGTTCTTTGACGTTTGCTGGATTTTTTTCTTTAGCTCTTTCATTTAGTAACTTCCAAACATTCTCAATAGGATTCATATCTGTGCTTTGAGCAGGCCACTCCATAACAGTAATATCCTCCTCAGAAAGAAATGTCTTAAGACTTCGCTGTGTGACATGGCGCGTTATCTTGCATTATACAGCTGGTTGATTAATTGCAGTTCGCAAATTAGGTACAACATGTTTCTTCAATATCTCTTTGTATACAGTTGCGTTAATTTTACCGTGTAGCCTAACAAGAGGTCCCGTACCAGCAGATGAAATCATGCCAAACACCATCACACTTCCTCCTCCAAATTTAACGCTGATTTAATGCACTGAGGCAAATATCGTTCCTTAGGACTGCGTCGAACGAACCTTCTCCCGTCATAACCGAACAGGTTAAACTTTGTTTCATCGCTGAAATGAACACAATCTCACTGTTCTTCTGTCCATATGACGTGTTCAGTGGCAAATTTCAATCAGCACATTTGATTCTTTTTAGAAATATAAGGCTTCGTAGAGGGTACTCGACTGTTCAAATTTATTTCATTAAGTCTTTGGGAAATAGGGTGCCTTGATATTTTAATGCCAAGGTTAGCATTAGCTCTTTTAGAGATTGCGGTTGCTGTCGCAAATCGATCCTTTTTTGATTCGTTATCAATCCATCTGTCTTCCCTTGCAGTAGTTTTCCTAGGCCTGCCAGGTGGTTTCTTGGCTTCACATGACACAGTTTCCAAAGTTTTCTTAACATACTATGAATAACACTTTTAGATTCCCCCACACTCTGAAATATCCACAATCAAGAGTTTATCTTCATTACGTAAATTGACTAACAGTTTTCTAAGTTCCAATGACGTCACAGATTTTTTCGCCATGTTTAAAATGCAAGAGCTAGTGGAAAACCGGTGTAATTTAATAAAAGACCCGATTTTATATTCTTACCCTAAAAAATTTTCAATGATGCAATTAATTACTACATTTTATGCATTTATTTAATCGTTCTAATGTTTTTGATCATCTATTTTTTTTCGAATGTTATATAATTATTCTCATAACTTTATCAAAATAAGTTTATTGAGCTTTATATTTTGGAATTATATAATTTACATTTATATCCTTATTTTTCCTTCATAAAATGTTCTATGAAGCTTTAAAATAAAATGCTATTTCCCATTCAGACTTTTTCTTAACATCGTTTTGATTTTTATGCTCACTCCTGTATTTGTTATCGCTCGCAGGAATTGAAACTCTCCACAACAATGGTACATCGTTTCCAAAGGCACTCTTGGTTGGTCGATTATTTTGATGCAAAATGTCGCGAAGTGCGCGAAATGCATTTCTGTTTAAACGTCCATTTTCTTAATAGGTTTCGATAATTTTAACACGTTGTTTGATTGTTAATCTTTCCATGGTTGAATTGCCAAAGACTTAAGTTGTTAAATCTAAGAGAAAAAAATCATTAGACGCTTAAACTTAATTCACATTTAAAATCGGTCCAATTTATTGGAAAATCCTATACAATTGTCTACCAAGACGTATGTGAGACCTGAGGTAAAGGATTTTTTTTCTTAGAAAGTTAATGGGCATATTACATTGTGAACGTTTCTCTAAGTAAGCTCTTCAGCGCAATCTCTTGAATCTCACATGCAGAGGAATTTCCACGAACAGTTTTAATATTTGCATACGTATTCTTAATCATTCCTAGTGCCCCTGTTATTATTAGAAATACTGTTTTTGTTTAAAAGCAACATTCTTGTAATTTTTATTTCCAGGTCTTTATGTTTTGGAAGTTGGTCGAATTCTTTTTCGGGTGTATATTTTATCAGTCGACATAGCAATTTCTCGTTTTTTTTAAAGGTTTTTATTATTTTGTTACGTAATAAAATGTGAGTTTATATTTTATTAACATTAAATGACTTCCGACAACATCACGTTGAAACAACGATTCCCGTACGATTATCGAAGTTAAGCAAAGTTGAGCCTGGTCAGTACCTAGATAGTTTGACCGCTTGGGAATAGCAGGTGCTATAAGCTTGGATGTGCGGGTGGTGTACTTGATAATGACACGGAATTGTTAATTGAAGAGCTGGGTTCCAGTTACCGTTGTGTTCGTTATAATCACTTACGCGCAAATGCTCTTCGGAAAGCTATAAATCCACTTCTTTTCCCCAGCTATGGGTTAATTAGTAAATCTTTATCACTAAATCATTATTATCTCGAAAAAAATTCTTACAATCTAAAAATATTTTCTGGCTTTAAATAACCTGAAAAGGATTGATAAGCCGTAGAAAATGAATGAATGAATCAATCAACTATTTATCTTGCGTATACACTCCTAAATAAATAGGCAGTTCCACACATCGCCATTTTTTTAAATCTTATGTAAACAGGAGCTGCCAGAGATTTCTTCTCTGTTTTTCTTGATTGTAACCAGTGCTCCAATTATTATAGGTATAACAGTCATCTTAAAGTGACTCAGTTTTTCAGTTTCAAATTCTGATATTTAATTATTTTTTCATATTCTTTGAGAGCTTTATTTTTCTTTGAAGGCACCGCCGTATCTATGAGAAGCCATTTCTTCTCGTATTATTGTTACTATTATTGAGTGTAAGGGCAGCATATCAATAAAGAAGCGCTCGGGTACCAATATAAGAAGTCCAATATACCCATCAGGTCACCCAGGCCGATAAGGGTATATCAGAGACATGTACCACAGCCAAATACCCGATATATTGACTTGGTTTTTTGATAAAAGTGGCACATGGCCTTAAAGGTGGAGCCCATTTAAGAAATAAACTGATCTGAAATTAGAATGAAAATAATGATGGCACATATGTTGAATCCATCATAAAAATTCACGGTGTGGAATGAAAAAAACTCTAAACCAGCGTTTCCCAACCTTTTTACCCTTGTGTAACCCTCAAAATAAATTACATGTCTCAAGGAACCCCTACGCAAAACCAAAATTATATACCATATCTTTCTCATTTCATTTTCATCGTAGTTCACATGGTAAATATCATAGTAGATATTTTTGAATAACTGGTTTAATGAAAAATTAATACTTCTTTGCCAAATTTTTCGGTAAGGCTAAATAAAATTCATATTGTTCGTTTATAATACTTCATCAGGAAGTTTTCATTCACAGAAAAAATATTCTAAACGTAAAAAATAAACATAAGTAAACAATATCATATACCTCTAATATAAATGTAAACAGAACGAAAACAGATGATTGCTGCATCAATTATTTTTTTATTTCTGTAAAAATAACGTAAAAAACAAAGAAATAAGTAACTTTAAGTAAAGGTCCCATTCGCTGAGTGGCCACTGACTAGTGAAGGTGGTTTCACAATGGCGTTGTACAGACATCACTAAATATATTCCCAATGATTGTTATACTTTTATAATAGCATAATAGGATGATGTTTATATTACAATATTACAATAACCAAGAATATAATATTTTTTAATGAAATTAAATAAAGTCAAAAGTGCATTAGCTTATTTCACCTGTTCTCGCGGAACCCTCGGGGACTTTTTGCAGAACCATTGGCTTCCTGGGAACACTTCAAATACCTCAATGTATGGATTGGTTATAAGAAATTCGGAAAAGAATGTAAAGAAATTTAACACAAGACAGACCGCACCAGTAGTAGTTTCGCACAACACCGCGCGATGCTGCTAAATCCAAATATTAACCCCTGAACTCCAGTCATTTTCTTAAATAGCCTCGTTAGATCTAGACGCTCCTATAGGTGTCAAACATGGCGCCCATCTCGTTCAGAAATGTCCCCTCCTGGGTAAGAGGATAAACTACGTCCGAGGGCAAGTCCTCTGATCTGGAGTTTATGAGGAGCGTGGAACCACCTCTTAATTGCTGGTGTTCCCAGCTCCACCCTGATCCGAGTTGGTAGCACCTGTCAGGGTCCCAGCTATGGGCAAATAGTTCCCCCACAAAAGGGAGTCAAACCACTATAAAAATATAAAAACAGGTTTTAATACAATCAATACCCTTTTGGAAAAATTATTACCAGCAGTACATTTTTGAAAAATAATAATATTACCACCAATACATTTTGGAAAAAGATATTATCAGTAATACATTTTGAAAAAATATTACCAACAATATATCTTTGGAAAAAAATATTAGCAGCAATAAAAACCTTGTCGGCGTTAAATTACACATTGAGATCGGTATGCCATAAAACAAAACAAACCAAACCTGAAATGTCTAAACTATTATTTTTATACAACCATAATCTCAAATCAATGATTCAAAATAGCTTCAAAAAGATTTGGTTTAGTTTGTTTAACGGCATATCAACACCTTATAGGTCATTTAATGCCGAAATTGAATTTTCTTGAGAGTTTTTGTATTTTTTTTTTTACTATTAAAATCTATTGCTAGAATTTTTCTATTGATAGAATTATTTACTATAAAAATCTATTTTTATAGTGTTTTAATCCCAATTTGGAGGTTATCTATTTCCCTATAGCTGGGACCCTAACAGGTGCTACCACTCCAGGTTAGAGTAGACCTGGGAACAACAGCAATTAAGAGGTGTTTCCTCTCGATTCAAAATCTTCCGATCAGAGGCCTTGCTGCCGGATGTTGTTTATCGTCATACCAAGAACGTTCTTAAAGAAGACAATCCTTCATCAGATCTTATATATTGGCGCTACAGGATCTAACCAAATAACAAAAATAAACATCACTTGAAGACCTACAACTGCAACAACAACGAAAATAGGCAGCAGAAGGTAAAAATAATGATATAGTCAAGATGTTGACTTTCCACACTACATTAAGCAAAAGGTTAGGAAAGAAACTCCCATCAATGCTAGAAAGAGCGATAACAGTGAACCTGAGAAACATGTTTTCCTGAAAACTGTTTTAAGGTAAAGATTTTTGAAAATTTCAACCAAGAGTCATGCTAACTGTTCAGTCTATAATGCCGAATGTTTTCTGTATTATCATTACCATTTAGGTTCTTGCCAGAATGAAATTTATTTATTTTATGCCTCTTGGTGCATTTGTCCCGCAAACAATATTTGGCCCACTCATGTGAGCCTGGGTAAAAAAAAAAAAAAAGAGAAAAGAAATCACAAAACATGGAATTCAGACAAATAATAAATAGTAGATGTATTAACCAGACATGTTACAGAAAGGTAATATAAGAAATGAAAATGGAATAATAAAGAGTTCAAAGCAATCTTCTGTCTTTGCGTCTGAAGTACGTACATTGCTTAATGTCTATCGGAGCGAGAAGAAACGTGTCTTGTAAAAGCAGAAAGAGAAAGAGTCTTTCAAATCTCACACTACCCGTGATTATTGTAACGAGGGGCGGTAATCCAACAAGGTCGAGTAATGTAGTCGACTAGAGGTTGTCAGAATGAAGGTGTTTTCCAAATAAATTTAGGTTCTTTTATTTTTCACATCAGCTGTAATTCCATGAACCTTAGTAAGCAGCGTGGATAAAAAAAAAAGGATTCAAGAATTAAATCTTTGATATCAAAAAACTCAACAGGAATAAAACATGAAAGAAATAACAGTAAAAAAAATTATTAATCATCAACTTCAGTGATTATTTTGAAGACAAACATTTGGGTAACTTTTGTTAGATATGTCACTTAGAATATATTAGGTTGGTTCAAAAATAATATCGTTTTTTGACATATTTGTTAAAAGATGTTTTCTATTAAAAGCGTCGCAGAAGTTGATATTTTTCGCAAGTTATTTTGCAACTTCAAATCTCAGTTACGGTTGCGGCAGGGTGCCAATAAAACATCAGTGTTTACTTGGAAACGTCTTGTTGACTGCCATTAACAGTAATCTCTAAAACAGGTCAGCACTTCTCATTGTCAACATGGTCATTTTATCTTTAAGCTACCTGGCAACAAAAATGGAGGTGGCTACAGAAAAAAAAAAAGAAAGATGTCATCTAACTGCAGTCGTCATGGGTTTATACTATATATATATATATATATATATATAACGTGGCCGAGCATAGATAAAATAAAATTTTGCGAATAGACATCAGAAAGGATTTTAAAGTTAAAATAATTACGAAGTTCTAACGATTAATAATTTTCACTGTATTAACTTCAATGATTCAGCTTTACTTTGTAAAATAATAGTAATAAATGCTAATGAATTATATTTTTTATTCGGATAATTTCTAACGTAATTTCCTCTTTATTTACGAAGGATTTGTAATTTGGAAAAGTCGATCAGCAAAATTAATCGACACAAAATTTCTTTTGTTTTTATAATAATAAGAAGAACAAGAACAACAACAACAATTTTAAGAGACTTTAAAATACACACAGACAGAACAATCAAAGCTAATCGCCCAGACATCGAGATCAAAAACCACAAAAATAAAATGTGCTTTCTTATTGACATGGCAGTCTCTGCAGATTGTTATGTAATTTTGAAGATCTTCAAAAAAACTATCAAAATACAAGCATCTTGAAGTGGAAATGTAAAAAATGTAGCGCATTAGGGCATCAATGTTTCCAAATGTAGTTGGATTCGTTTCATTTGTTTTACGGCATATCAGCCTCAATAGATTATTTAATGCCGACAAGATTCTTAGGATATGTTCGTATGAATAGAATATGTATTTTCTCCCAGTTGAAAGTTGGTTGGAGTAAAGAAACAAATTAGATATTGGTTTAGAGAAAATGACCAAAGATTTATTTTCATTTACAAGATATAAACATATCTCCAGCAAATCGTATAGTGTAGCGTTCGAATGTACGGTGTGCGATGTGTGAAATGAGAGCGTGAAAAAGGAGTCTGCTTAAACCGCTGACTGCTTGTTGTCTATTGGTTTGGGCTTGTCGCTTTGATAGTGGAATCCGTTCTCTTTTTGTATTCTCAATTGTCGGAACGGCAGTCAGCCGTGCTCCGCGTAGCTTCAGTGGTCAACGTGGGTGAGTGATGTCTATCTCTCTATTTCCCTCTCTCTCTCTGCTCCCTTCCCTCTCTGTGCTTCTGTTCGGCTTCTCTTATAACCTATATAAGGGAAAAGCACGGACGTAGTTGTAGACATCTGTGGCAAGCGAGAGTCGCATCGATAATGGCCAACACCCTGGTATATTTGTATTTATCTTAAAATTTATTTTCAGTAGAGTGAGTCGTGTGTGTAACTTAGCTAGACGAAAATTGGTGTGACATTAGAGATATGTGTTTTCTAATATAAAATTAAAAATTTGTAATGTATAAATTTGGTTTTAATTTATCTCTCTGTGTAACTTGTTTTTCTGCTACATATTCTTTGTAAGAAATAAGATAACAGATCATATTTCATTGACCTATTTTTGTAAAGAGGGTTTTTGTCGAGAGTCAAATTTATTGCTGGTAATATTTTGTCCTCCAACGATGTATTGCTGTTAATTTGTTTTTTTTTTTTAAATATATTGCTGGTAATAATTGTTTTCAAAAATGTATTGTTGGTAATATCTGATCAGAGGCGTTGCTGTCGAATGTAGTTTATTGTCATGGCCAGGACGGTGGTAGTTGAGACCCTCGGATTGATTGGATTCCGTTGGACTCACTGAAGGGATTCCTGGTAGTCCATATCTTAAAGAAATACAATAAAAACTTACAAGTACAGCTCACGCATTACGAAGAGCTTTATCTATATAGAATATATGTGATCTTATTTATTTTTTTGTGGGGGAAGGGGTTAAAAATTATCAGTGGAAGATGCCATGAAGCCATTTCTGACCTTAGGTCTCTGGTTGGGACGTGGAAGAAAATGTAATTTACAATAGAAACCCAAGGAAATAATAATAATAATAATAATAATAATAATAATAATAATAATAATAATAATGGCCGATCGTATCCAAATATGCTGGACTGTTATGGCGGCAAGCCTGCTCTGGCATATTTGTGTTTATTCAACAAAGCCTACCAGTAGGGTGAGCGAACCATAGTTACAATTTCTGGGAGAAGGCATGTTATCTGGCGTGATCAACAAACTGAACAAGGCCAGTACGCTCAGACCCTCGGTCACGATGACTTGTGACTTCGTGCTAGCAAAACCACCGACGGCTCCCAAATAGTTCCATTTAGCCAATTTCACTCACAATGAAGGCTTCAGTCAATCCGTGGGTATGCTTTACAGGCATTTGCTAAAAGTGCCGCACGCTGCGATCGCCTCCTCAGGCCCATAATATGAAGAAGTCACCTTCCTGATGAATCAACCATGAAGAGACTCGAACCCGGTTCTCAACGCTAAGTTGAATAGAGCCTTTAATACACTCGCCGGCATATCAAATAAATATATTGTTTAATAAATAAATTGAACGTCTACTCGAATACTAGTAACCGCCAAAAATAATGTTGAAGTAAGAAAAAAATATGTCGGATTAATAAATATAAAAATAATTTATCCCCTTCTTTACAAATTGCTTTGCTTACGTGAGGGAATGAAATTGAGCACATGTGTCTATTTGGAAGAATCAGATAAAAATATTTGCTTAAAGGCACTTGTTCACCTTTGCATGGTCATCAACGCACTCTGTACCCGAGAAGTCAAAGAAGGTCACATTTGATGACGGTTTCCCCCTAGGGGTACGCAGGTTGGAATCCTGCTGGGGCATGGTAATATCTTGGTGGGGCATGCGTAGGATGTGCACCCTTCGGCTTGCTACAGAATAAGGGGACAATTCGAGAATGAGTTATTAACATTGAATTGTTTTCTAGTGAGTTTTAGTGAAAGCGTTAATGTTAATGCATATTAATACACACGAGGTATATACAGGATGCATACATAAAAATATTTTATGTGTATGTACGTACATGTGTAAATGACATACATGTAAGAGTTAAATATTACAGGTGCGTCACCAGAATTTTAGAAATACCAAAGTGGGGCATGGCCCCAAATCGGTTAGGAACTTCTGGTATTGGTTGAATAAGTCCGGCGAGAAGACACAGTCTTGTCTTACATCCTTTTCTATTTGTCTATGTACTGAATTTATTTTCTGTTCATATACAGGCTGTTTGCCGCCAGCGTAGGTTCTGGATATTTTTAATGAATTTTTAAAATGATTTAACTTACAGGAGGAAATAAATATAAAACAGCTTTTCAAAATCTCTTTTTTTTTTTGTTGCTGTTATTTTCTTTAGATTCTCTTTTTTTTTTCTTCTACTGAGTCGATTTCCCTCTCGATTTCATATTCATATTTATTACTTGATTTGCACAACAATTCATACGTGAGCATGGCTTCTCTGTCGGTAACGACGGAGGAAGAAGAAAAGAATTTAAGAGAAACTTAGTATGTAAATACCAAGAAGTAAACAGACCATCCGGGGCAAGGATAGAAAAGACGGCCACATTCTTTCGCAACGACCTTGCCCTGCTAACAGAATCACCCGCCAACCCCATCGTCCCGGCCACCGACCCAATGTCTAAGAAATAACAAGCCAACACTGGGAGGGAAATTGAGAGCAGAAAGAAATGCTATTTCTCACTGGTTGTGCGTGGGTAGCCACCTAAAAAAAAAAAAAAAAGTAGAAACAAAAAAAAAAAAAAAAGAAACAAAGCAAAAAAAAAAAAAAGAATCCACTTCACTTCTACCCTGAGCACCCCGACCCCGAAAAGCAAAGTAAGCACCCATCCCATCGCCTTCTCTGCGTACTTGATACTAACTTCCGGTATCTACAGGCGAACACAAACAAAAACCATTTCTTCATTTTTCTTTTCTTTTTTTTTTTTTTTGGTTTTTCCTTGTTTGTTTTCGTTAGAGTTTTTTTTTACTTACTTTTCCACCTCTTTTCTTTCGTTATAGTAAATTCCTATCCTTAATATAGTCTGGCACAAGGCAACTGTAGCGAAAGCACCTAGTGAAAATAGGACTGATGTGGTTTACCGAACCAGCTTGCTAACGTGAAAAGCTATCGTATGTTTTAAAAATTTACTTAGCTTAGCCGTATCTGACACAAGGCCATGTAAGTGGAGCCCTAAGTGAAGATTGGACTCACTATACAAGGGAATTAAATCAGCGAAACAATTTTGACATACGTCAAAAGTCATTTACTAGGCCTAACTTTATCCGGCACAAGATCATGATAGCGGAGCACACAAAAATAATTGAATTCTGATGAACGAATTGACCTGCGATACGAACTTGCTTGCTACTACTCTATGGTAAGCGCCTAATTCTCAATTTCTCATTGCTTCGTTTTGTTGTCCATGTTTTCTTAGATCGTCAGGGTGCCATACCGAATAATTCTCCCCACATGGTATTTCTTAAGGCTAACATGGTTACATCGCAGCTCTCATCTTCTTTCCAAGTAATATATAACAGGTTATAAAGAGTTGTATGTTTATCAGCATCCTAGTTTTCATCATCATAAATATCATCAGTCCGATAACCGGGTGTGGTCATAGGGTTGCAGCGCAGCTGAGCACCTAATCAAATCCCTTCATATATCTGGAATGAAAGCCAGAGAAGTATTCTTTCATGCGCAACGTGTCTGGGCATTTAAACTTCGTGAAGCCCATCCTTCTTCAGGTCAAATCAAAGTCAATGTCCACCAACTTTAAGACTCACCATAAGACACTTGGCTGTTGATTTTATCAGGGGAACCATCCCCATCCACCACGTCTGACCTTTGACTTCGTTTTAGGAAGCCCTCCACCTAGCAATGTTGTGTCATCACTGCACTGGTTATATACATAGCTATGGAGCCCAGTCTAGATAGCCTTTGACCCTACAAGAAGCTTTATCCATACTTTGAAAGATTTTAATTTGGAATCTAGGCAGTCGCCACAACAGAAAAGCATGGTGGGGGAACCAGTTTAGTCGCTGATGACCCGATCATGCAACACGTAGTACTGTATACATCTAGTACATGATACTAGTAGAACTCTTATAGTGACCTGGCGTAAGAATCATTTTTTGGTACATTGGTTTCATCGTTTTAATGTTGAAAGGGTTAAATATAACCGTAAGTTCTATTCTAACAGTTTCTTTTTCTCGCATTTCTCCCCTGTGGAACTCACTTCCAATTTCTTGTTTCTTTACAATCTTAAATGCAACGTCTTTCTTCCTGAAACCTTTTCTCTTATTGTCCTTTCTCTTTACTAAACTCTCCTCATTCTCTTTCACTCTAGGTAATCCCCTTGTGTCTTAGTGGCTTTATCATATAAAACCCCAAAACATATTCTATATTTGCCCGTGCATTGAATATTGCTGACATACTGCTGGTGCTCCTGTGATATATCGGGTGTAACATCAAAATTGTCCAAATCGTGTAACAACATAATTGTTCTTCCCACAAAATGTTTAATATCTAAAAAAAAAAAAAAATTAAATAAAAAACTAATTGAGTTTCTTTTTTCCACTTTTCAG
>OZ010579.1:109094965-109114965 GCA_963932145.1 Acanthosepion lycidas
AATATCACATGTCACGATATGTACCCCATAATTTCGTCCACGTAGCTTTGAGCTTTTGGATAAGCCACAACTTGCAAGGAGCTAAATCTGAACTAAAGCGTGACTGACAAACCTAAACGTCCCCCCACAAAAAAAAAAAAGATCTAAACATTCCGTATTTGTTTATGTGACGGCCACTCAAGTACACAAGTCCACTTAATGATGGCTCCTTTCCGACCGCGTAACTTTACAGGAGAGTATCAATTCTTGCAAGTGCAATCAGATGTGATATCTGTCTTTGATTAACACTGTTAAACATTATTAAACACTGTTTTTTCTTTTTTTAAATCCCGCTCTTCTGTCCGTGTAGTAGTAGTAGTAGTAGTAATAATAATAATAATAATAATAATAATAATTTTATTTCCGTTACTTAAAGGCATTTTCTGTTTTTAACTTGATCATCATGATAACAATTACACTGGAAAATCTTGTTAGGTTTTATGTGTATACCGAGAGACTTGAATGACAATCGTCAGATTTCAGATGTCATAAACTGATTTAATTTCTTGTCAGCTCTTGCTTGTCTAACCGACTGGAATTTTGTCCAGCAAGAAATCAATAACAAGAAACGCCATTAGACACATGGGTTCTACTGGATCTTTTCTCTTCCAATCATATTTTTACCATTTAACATACAAATAAAACATCAAGTTAAAAGTGTTCATGCTTACTTTCATCCTCATCCAAACTTAGACTCATTAAAAAAAGACGTTAAAATGTTCGATGTCACCTGTCGTAATACATTCAAAAGCCGATCTTTGTGAGTTCAAATGAAACGATCCTAATGCAAACAAAAATGTTTTGGGCCAACCCAGAATATATCTATTTTATTTTGTATATTTTAATGATTATATTTTTTAATATCTGTCTATATTTCTGAGATGAGGCATTATGTACACTATTTACATTGTTCGGACTATCATCTTCATCTTTGTTGCCATATTTATCACAATGTTTCGGCCCTCAGTCACTTACCCACTTGTGTTGTTTTTTTGTTTTTTTTAATAATTCAATTTCTTTATTTATTTTAGTTATTAAATATTCTTTTGATATTCATTCATTCATTCATTCATTCATCTATTATTGAATTCGGACCATTGCATTTATCTTCTTAATATTTATTGATTTTCATTGATCGAATTTATTTATTTAAATTAGTCTCACTATCGATATTACTTATTAATTATTTTGAAGTTTAAAATCAATAATTTCTTCATAAAACAAAAAAGAAAAGTAAAGAAAAACAATACATATATTCCTTACTGAACAATAGTCACACTGACATGCATACTAACAGCGTACCAATAATTAATAATAGTTTTTCTTGACTTTTACAGGGTAACGGTTAATTCTAACTAGATATCCAATCATTACTAATAATTGTGAGAAGTGCTATTAGCTCTCGAGGCAAGATGAACACTTTAAGGCAAGATGAACACTTTAAATAAAAGATGAAAAGAAATTAGGAAAAAAGGATCAGTTTGATTAGGATTAGCGATACTGCGATACAATTTATTCTTTACATTATTTACATTATTCGGACTCTTATCCTCATCTTTGTCGCCATATTTATTACAACGTTTCGGCCGTTGTACGCTCCGGCCTTCTTCAGGTGGTTGGAATGTCGAACTTAACCCTTTATTTCGCTCACTGGGGTAGACTGTTCTAGTTCCACGTGCCATGTTTAATGGATGTGTCCTCAAGGACATATGGCACAGTGGATAAAGGCGTTGGTTAGATCCAGTGACAAGACCCAAAGAGTGTGAGTTCAATACCCGGTTGAGGCAGTGGAGAACTTTCAGAGGGAAATTAACAGGAGATAACTGATAACTGACATCCATCAAACAGTGAGCGAAAATAAAGGGTTCAGTTTGACATTCCAACATTATGTACATAATACCTCATGTCAGAAATATAGACAGAATTTAATCTTTATATATTTTCCGAGGTAAAATACAGGAAATTGAAGAAGAAAAAGTTGAGAATAAATAAAATGAATGAAACTAGAAGAAGAAGAAGAAGAAAGGAAGGTGAAAGAGGAAATTGAAAGATGAAGAAAAAGACAAGGAAAGAAATTGAATGAAGAGGAAATAAGTTGAAAAAAGAAAATGAAGGAAATCGAAAGAATAAAATGAAGGAGGGTGAAAGGAAATGGAGGAAATTGAGAGATGAAAATGGAAAAAAAAATGGAAGGAGAACTGGAGGAAAATGAAAAAAGAAAATGAAAACAAATTTAAATGCTGATGGAGGAAGAAGAAATACAAAAATAGAGAAAATTGAAAGCAGAAGATAGAAGAAAATAAAAAAAAGAAGAAAATGGAGCTGGCATCAGTTTCACTACAGATCCCCCGCCGTCTTTAGTGCAATGAGGTACAGCAGCAGACAGGTAATTCCTAGACCGGGTACTTCTCTGTAATATTTTCAGTTGGGCTCTGTCCGCAGACAGACACACAATTGAGTAACAAAACGTAATTTAGACGCCCCAGGGCCATACTACACTTTGATCCCATCCTGATTGTCAAGGAATGAAGAAAAGTGTAACTCGGATAGCACTGGCAGTTCGGTCAATGACTGCCGAATGTTTCCTTATAAGGAAACAGCTAATATTATTAATAGCTTTCCTGAAGCTAAAATTAATAAATATCATAAACAAAGAAAAGAAGAGTATAGGTCAATGAGAGGAAAAAAAAAAAACAGAAGTGGAAGTTGGAAATAAAAACTAAAAATTAAAAAAAAAATAGATAAATGAAATAAGTTAATAGAGGGAGAAAAAGATGAGAATAAAGATAAAAGTAATAGAAAGAAGAGTCAAGTAAAAAAGAGGCAAGAGTGTCCTTAGGTGAATGAAAACAATTCTCACTTCTGTTTTTATCTGACTTGTCACTTGTAGAGTGTATGAATGGGCGGCTGTTGAGTGAGGTCAGAAGTGTTCGATTTCGAGAGTCAATTCAAAGTCATTATTGAACACAGAAATTACAGTCCAAGTAATAATTAGTTTGTTACAATATCAATCGGATAAAAAGACGTTTACAGAAAAGACGTGTTTAACTTAAGTTCGTTAGAATCATGGTTAATGTCAGCCATTTTTTTTTTTTTAGATGAAACCCACTTTTTTTCTTTTTTTGCAAAAGAATATTTTTGATAAACAGATGAAACACTTCTACAATTTCAAAAAAATTATAATTCAAGATTGTTCATTAAGACGGTGGTCAGGTAACAAATATGGAAGGAGGCTTGAAGGTTTGGTCAATTTATATATCGATCCAAATAATTTTTCATTTGTATCTCTCTGTGTGGTATGGTTTATCTCCCTTCCTACGTATTCCGTATTTAAATAAGTCCATCTCGAACACATTCCATTCTGAGTCGAATAAAGCTTGTTGCGAGTCGTATGTATGTTGGTGTTTGAGTTGGGAAACACATGTCTCCTAGAATGTTTATCCCACAACAAAAATGGCGGACTCGGTATGTGATTCCGGGTAATAAAATACAAAGAAACAACTCAAACTAATACATATATATATATATATATATATATATATATATATATATATATATATATATATATATATATATATATATATATATACAAACGATAATGTATTATTAACAAGACAAAAAGTTACATTATTGCTAGCGACAAAGACAATGATATTGTATGTATGTGACAATACAAGGAAATGAATTAAAATATTTAAAGACTAGTTAATTGTTCGTGTATGTAAAATGTGTGTAGATATCCTAGAGAAAATGTAGTTGCGTACATACGGAGGTGTGCGCTTCCCAATGGGAAAAGCGTTTTCAGGATAGACCTACATCCTAGCGTGTTTAAGGAAAATAGGATAAAGAGAAAAACAAAAAGAAAAAGAGGTTCAGAAAGCGCCCTCTGGAAGCAGTTTTTCATTTAGGAAAGTAAGTGGAGTTAACTCCACAAGCTTCAGATAAGTCATACTTGCGTTCGTCTTTTCTCGACTGAGAATCAACCTGGAACATTGCATGAGACAAGAAAGGCTTGACGTCGACTTTGACCATACCTAGTCCTGGGTATAACGATAAACTACATCCCGCAGCAATGTCTCTGATCGGAAGATTGAAGGTTTTGAGGAACGTGGAACCACCTCTTAACTGTATTTTGTTCCCAGGTCCACTCTAACCAGGGTGGTAGCACTTGTATGGGCCCCAGCTATGGGCAAGTAGTTACCCTTAAAACATTATGAAAGTATAAAAGTACATTTTTCTAGTAAAAATACTATTAAAACATTATTATATTTAAAAAAAATTACCAGCTATACATATTTATAGTAGAATTACCAACAACAAATTTTATAGCAAAATGACCAACAATATATTTTATCTCTAGTTGAAACCATAAAACTATGTTCAAAATATTTAGATTCCGGCATTAAATAACCCATAGAGGTGTTGATATACCATTAAACAAAATCAAAATCAAACATGACCATACAATATTGAGTGTGTATGTTAATATTCGCAAGATTATATTCATACAGGCTGCGCACATATACATTCCACAAATACCTCCTATATAATGGTGAGATATTAACAAGATGAAGATGCCATTGCCACTTGTCTAAGCTCGCTAGCACCATGCAGGTGACAGTTTAAAATGTGGGAGGTATTTCTGCCGCACGCTGTATTTATTGCGTCTATACGTATGCATCATCAGGAGTGGTATTAGCAACAGTAATACAGCGATGGATAAATTTGGTTGAAGATAATGGAAACGGTAATTATTTCAAATACTGACAGCAAAATAAAAGGGAGTAAAGTATAAGATTTTTCTTTTTCTTTTTCTTTTTTTTTTTTTTGTATAGATAGCAATGACAGTTGAACAATGTCAAAAAGGAGTAATCAGTTGCAAAATGGACGAAATTTTCTTTTATCGAAGACTAGATACGCTTGCCCAAAACCTGAAAAAGGGGATACTACTGCTGATAGGATTATCAACGCATGCCTATCTAGATAAACTCAGGTTAGTTGTTTTGTTTTTTTGTTTTTTAAGCATTTCATCCCAAACAAAGCAATAAAGCCACTAAAACGCAGAAGGTTACAGAGTGTCAAAGAATAAAAGAAAATGAGAAACATTATTAAGGAGAGAGGAGAACAAAAGAACAGGAATTAAGAAGATAGAAAATAATACTTGCATTTAAATTTTGACCGGAAATCAGGAAGCCGGAAGAGAGTTCTACAAGCGAGAAGTGTGAGAGAAGAAGCTCTCAGCATAGACCTTACGTTTACATCTTGCCATTTCAACTGTAAAATGATGGATTCTCGGCACTAATCTGCCACTGCGCATAAATTCATAAACTTTAGGTACCATAGAGGAAAATTCATCAGAACAATTGCCATGAAAATATTTATAGAAAATACAAACGAGGCTATGCAGGTGGGAGTGGCAGAAGCCGTGATGCCAGGTCAGGACTGATAACATGCGTATTTTTATTTGCATTTTACCAAGAATCTTTAAATGCATAGCAGAAGTATCAGATCTGGCAGCAATATTAAATGTATGCACGAATGTTAGGTTAATAAATGTGTAAAATAGTTTCTGGCAAGAAAAATTGTCTAACAGGACACAGTAAACTAACTTTCCCATCAGCAGACCTAGCAATTGATTCAATATAATCTTTCCCCGTCATGTCAGCTGGAAATGTTAGCCGGTGAAGTCATTCGCCTGGAAGCCAGTATCAGTTTATTGATGTTAGGCAAAAATGGTTTTCTCATACGATTAAAAGCCAGCTTTTTTTGTTTCATTTATTTTTTTTTTTTGGAGGCATTAAAATAAACAAGCCATTCCTTGCCTCAATTAACAATAGATTGTAGGTCATTTCTGAGATTAGCTGCCAATTTAACCTTATCGAACCGAGAGCTGATTTACTATTAAGACAGGAGTAGATACTTGTGTCATCAACAGAGTTGAAAACTGATGATATCAGGACCGTAGTTGATGAAAATTAGAAACAATGTAGGGCCTAGGATAGAGCCCAATAGGAGTAGTTGCTCAAGACAATTTTCAGTTTCTTATATTCTCTCACACTGAAAACCCCTTCGGTCTTAGTAATTTTATTACTTTGCTTCGGGTAAAAGGATTTTTTAAAATTCCTAATAATTTATTTTTATTAGTTCGTCTTTTGCAGGTTATTTAAAGCCAGAAAAATATTTTTAGATTTTAAGAATTTTTTTTATTTAGATAAAAATGATTTCGTGTTACAAGTTTTACTAATTAACCCATACCTGGAGAGAGAAGAGGTGGATTCATGACTTTCCCAAAGTTATTTGCGCGTAAGTGAATAAAGCTAATTCAACAGGGACTGAAACTCGTCTCTCCGATTAGCGATTCCAAACCACTGTCTATTGCACCGTCCGCACATTCAAGGGCTGGTGAGGTCGCCCATCTAGATATTGACCAGGCTCGACGTTGCGTAACTTCGTACGCAAATCGGTGATTCAACGTGATATGACCGTAAGCCCAAAGTACTAAATACAACACTTCAGTATTTTCATACTATTGTCCCGGGCCGACTGTATTTACTACAATATTTCCGAAATGTAAGCTCGTCTTGCCGTAGAAATAAGACTTCCAGTGGTGATCGAACTCCTTGTATATTTTGCGATGTTAAATTGTTAACCACAACTCTGTTGCAAGTGCCAATCGCATATACAAGTATATCTCATTTTGTTTCTTCCGAAACAAAATGGTGGACATATTTGTCTCATTACTCCGTAAATAATAGGAAAAAAAAAAACTAAATCTCGTTACATTATATTTAAGCTGATGTTTGCTATTGTCAAGAATTCTCAAAAATATTGGCGATTTTCTATGAATATTCGAAAAAGAGTTTTTTTTTCTTTGTTTTTCAAATCATTAAATTTTGGTCTCTGAACAAGCAAAGATGAAAATTAAAAAATCTTCCATGCCAGAGAAAGCTGGTGACTCTACCGTTTTCAAACATAATGGTCAAAACAAAAATAATGAAAATCATAGTCCAAACAATTAATCAAGTAACTTCAGAGGTCGGAGAATAGACCGGCTTCACTCTACAGATAAAAAACAAATTGAATGATGATAATCCAAATCATTTACGAAATAAGTACAATTCATCATCTCGGATCATCAAACATGCTGTAAAGGCCGAAGAATAAGATCGGCTTAAACATCATGATTAAAATAAGCAAGATAAGGATGGCTGTCCAAATGATTTATTAAATAACAACAATTTATCATCTCGCAGTTTCAAACGTGCTGAGAACGCCGGAGAATAGACCGACTCAAATATAATGATTAAAATAACAAAGATAGACATGGCTATCCAAATGATCAAATATGCTGTGATGGTCAGAGAATGGACTGGCTTAAACATAATCATCAAAATAACAAAGATGGGGATGGCTGTCCAAATGATTTCTAAAATAACAACACCCATCTCTTAACTTCAAATATGCTGTAAAGGCCGAAGAATAAGATCGGCTTAAACGTAACTATCAAAACAACTTATATGAGGATGATAGCTGAAATCAGACACAAAATAACAACAATCTTTCAACTAATTTTTATATAATGAATTGACTTCTGTTCATAATCTCCCTCGTAAAGTGCAAAGCTGTATCATGGAAATTTATTAGTAAACACAAGATATTGTTATGTGCTTTCCGAGTGTGAATGACCTCCAACCAAAGGTCACTTAAAAAGCTGCTTACGATTAATCAAAATAATGACGTCAATTTTATTTCAAGAATGTCTTATCAATTAATGACGTAAACACGCCACGCAGCTTCTACGATGTGAAAATAATGTTTGTCAAAGTCGATGTTTGTTTGTTTTGGTTTATTACTCTTCTGGCCTTTTCGTTTCAAATAAATGTTTCCGCCAGATACTAATAAGAAAAACGTTTAGTTTCTACAAAATTAATTCACAAACATCACATTTGTTGCTAAATTATCCGACTAGCCATTTTACATTCATATCTTCCGTTTTATTTTAGTTTTAGTACCATTTAGGCACATCGAAGCGGTGTAATGGCTAGCAAGCTTGTCTTGCTAGAACAATTACGACTGATCAGTGAGTTCGATCCTCACTGGGTGCCCTCTACTTTCGGCCTTGTACCACATCTAAGCTACGCTTGAAAAATCATTTTAGTATTGTTTAAACTCTCGATTGCAAATCGTCAACAAAACACAAAAAGTTGTAAACACACACAAACACACACACACATGCCCCCCCACCGTAACAGCAATATTATCGAAATCGTGTAACAGCATGAGATAATTGTCCATCCCCCAAAAAATGTTTAATATCTGAAAAAAAAACCCCAAAAAACACAAAACTGAATTTCTTTTTTTCCACATTTTCAAATAAGGCGTTTAGCCATTTTGTCATCATTTATCGTACGAATAACTGAAAAAAAATTGAGTTATTCAGCTAGAAAGAGAACAGGTTAAAACCATTTTGTCTAGCCCAACTATGTCTTCCCAGCTGAGCAATGGTGAGAGAAAAAAGATCATTCAAGCTTTCCGTAATTTTACCAATATTCATACTCTGGCTTCCATCTTCAAAGAACATTCAAGAACCTTTAAGAGAACGGTGAATAAGTTTAAAAAAAGAGGAAACGGAAGAGAAGAAAAATAGATCAGTATGTCCCAACAGCAAAATGGATCATCATTTCAACTTAGAGCTAAATACATTCTTATTGTTCAAAGTAGAGTCCAATAGTGTTATAAAAACCTTGAAGAATTACAGCAAAATATCTTTAATTGTTTCTAAGATATAACGGTTCAAAACTTAATCTAACTGGACAATTTTGCTGATATATATATATATATATATATATATATATATATATAGAGAGAGAGAGAGAGAGAGACAGAGAGAGACAGAGACAGAGACAGAGACAGACAGACAGACAGAGAACAGAGAGAGTAGGAAACAACACAGTATGTTAAACGCCTCAAGCTATCTTAAGGCCATGTGACATTCGCAGGACACTGTTGTCTTCAGCGAGACGTGGGAAGAAAGAAACCATCCCTTCTCGTTTTTTTTTCTTCAAGGATTGATGCTTTAGATGATTCATATCATCATTACACTGTTTATTTTATTTAGTTACTGCTTATTTAATTTATCTTATATATTTTTTATTATTTATTTATGCGCTTCGTTTATGTTCTTCAATCATTTCTAAGATTCAACGATTCAAAACTCAATCTAACAATTAGACAATTTTGCTGTTATATCCGGTATATATATATATATATATATATATATATATATATGTGTGTGTGTGTGTGTGTGTGTATTGTCATATAAGAAGATAATAAGTAACTACCGTTACCGAAGTTCGAGCGTGACTTATGAATATATGTTTTCCGCCAGCTGTATAAATAGCGGTGTCAGGCTACTGACTGTAGTGATTGAGTGACTATTGCGTGGAACTAGCCGAGCCGCGCTACTAGCAAGATATTCACTGAAATGGTTAATTATATTTGGTTGCCCTTTTCTTGCTAAGTATTTATTAAGTTGTAATTAAATACTGTTTTATTTAACATTGAATTCTTGGGTTATAATTACCTATTAATGGCCACCATACGTCACAAAACATACATATACATATCTATCTATCTATCTATCTATATATATATATATATACGGAATTCGAATAATATTTCTATTATAAAGAACAGCTGTACGCCCCAATAAGGGTCTTTGAGTTTAACGTCTATTGTGATTCAAGACCTCAGGTGGGATTCATATACACAATCCATCGCTAAAGATGCTGGGGAGAAATTATTGGTTCCTTGTACAGCTGCAGAAAGTACCTGACTTCTCGTGACACACTTTATCTTTATCTTTACAAAAATCAGATCTAGTCTCGACAGAGTTCAAAAGCGTTCACTTTTTTTTTAACCTTACGGCCCCTTTCCCACAGTTGAACCATTGCGCACCTATCGCAAATCTATCGCTATTTATATGGCAAATATTTCGAAGAGCTATACATTCTTTCGTTCTACCAGTGTAAAAATTTACAAAGATACGCAATGTAACATTCAAACAGTTGAATCATCCTCATTGCCTTCCTATTCTACTGGTCAGAAAGAAATTCCATCAAGAAAGCTTATTCCCACAAACGGCCACTTTGCGGAACAGACTCACGAGTAGGTCGTAAAATGGCTTTACTTTCAAGGGAAAATAAACACAAATACTGTCAAACATTTGAATATTTCTTTTTCATATTGGTCGTCGAGCTAAGCTTTCGGCTCCCATGAGTCATCATCAGAGTGATTATATGGACATTATAACAAATATGTTGAACTTCGAAGATGACATCCTGTTTTGTTTACGTAGAAGTTTGCTATGCAACGATAACATTATGAAGTTACAACCCTCGTCTGCTTATTTTGCGACCGTTATCACCGCGTGTCTTGTTTTCTAAAAGATTCTTTTTGTGTTCATATAATATTTTGTTTAAATTCCTTAGTTGCATCCCTTCAGTCCGAGGACGTCCTAAAGAACGAAACGCGACTCACGAAATTTTTCCCATTTTATCATAGATTTTCCTGTTCTGATACATAAAAATGTATATGTCTTTCTTATATAAGAGAATGTGAGACCCTAGCTGAAGGAAAAGGCCACAGCTGCACCGCCTATATTTAAGGATGGATCAAATGATGGAACCCATTACTACCTACATCATGGTCGGTTTATCGGTAACTAAACCCTCCTGGCTTTTTTGACGAGGAGGATGGCTAGACACCCTGCTGCGTTAAATACAAGTCCTGTCAAAGGGCGGATGGATGCTTTCATGAGTTCAACGCTTATCTAGCACAAGCGTGCGGATACAGAAAACCTAAGTTGGTGTTGTCCCCGGCACGCATTAAGCGCACTGGGGGAGTTGGACGCCTTGGCCTTCGTTAAAGTATCTATTGTAACATACCTACGGACGATAATGTGTATATCCCCATTCACAAAAACACAGTAGTAAATACTGTATGTGGGTCTACAGTTGTGCTGGTCAGAGAGGATCCCCAGATGAGGCTATGTCGAAGGGTAGAGTCTCGTCTCGGCAAACAGCTACCCGGACTCGTTTTATAAGGGGTTTACAGGGAATTTTCGGTCGAGCTTACAGGCTCGGATATCTCACATTAAATTCAGCCTTGTGCCACATCTAACCGCGTGGGGCGGTTAGTAGATATTCTGCAGTTGGAGATTCATTGTGGACTTCACTTGATTCTATTCTAGCAGTTGACTACTTCTACGCGCTGCTGGCGAATCTTATATGTGTTGTTCTTGTCCTAAGTATTATCGTTCATTACCAACCTTCGTGTGATTATTCTATGCAGTAACCTTCTCTAGATTACAACAGTATCTAACTAAGCGGTGGAAAACACCTGCCTCAATTTACTAATAGTAGCTTCGATTTGGCACAAGGCCGAAAGTATGAAGCACCCATTGACGATCAAACTCATTACTGAAACCTAATTGATCGAGGGAGACGAGCTTGTTAACCATTACATCACGTCGAAGGGTACATGATGTAACACCTGAAGCTTCACAGCATCTAATGATGTTGACGGGTTCTTCTTCTGTGGGGCATCTTTTTTTTCTTTTTTTTTTTAATCGGTATCGACATAAGTAAGGCAATAAAGCCACTAAGACAGAAGGGGTTACAGGGTGTGGAAGAATTAAGAACTGAAACAATAATGAGTGAAAAGAGAAAAGAGTAATCAGGAGGACAGTAGATAGTGACTGACATTGCATTTAAATTTTTGCAGATTAAAGTTTTCTGAAAAGCATGGCACCAGAAGGGAGTTCCAGAGGCAAGAAGTGCGAGAAAAGAAACTCTTAGCATAGAACTTGTGGTTACATCTAGCCGGGACAGTAGATAACGATTGACAATGCATTTAAATTTGTGCACATTAAAGTTGGCTAAAAAGCATGGAGCCAGAAGGGAGTTCCACAGGCAAGAAGTGCGAGAGAAGAAACTCTTAGCATAGAACTTGTGCCTACATCTAGCCAGCTCAAATGTCAATTGATGAGTTCTCGGCGCCAGTATTACAGCGCTTAAATTAAAAAAAAGTCTAGGTATCATAGTGAAGAGCACATTCGAACAATGATCCTGAAAGTATTTATAAAAAAAAGACACAGAGAGTCAACCTTACAGCGATTAGAAAGTGACTGAAGCCGAGCCGCTAGATCGGGACCTATAATATTGCTTATTCTTCTTTTGATTTTATCAAGGAGCTGAAGGCAGCGGTACCGGATCATATGTGGTAGCAAGATTCTAATCATGGACGAATAGCAGACTTATAGATAAGTAAGATAAACTCTGGAGAGAAAAATTGTCTTGCGCGACACAGTGAACCGACTTATTCTTGCTCAAAGAATTCAGTTGACCCAGTGCAACGTCTTCCATTTCAAAAATGTCATGCGCAGGCATTGCTTCATATGTCAATGTATAAGTATAGAATGTCACTTCAAACATGTGCAATGTCACTTTGCTGTGTAACGGTGTTAAGTGTGCATGAATGATGAGTACGACGTCAGAATTTCGTCTCATGCAACGAGAGAAATTTGGTCGCGACAAGACTGCACACCAATGGCACGTCGCAGAAGCATAAAAAGTAATAAAAGCAACACATAATACGAAGAAAGTTATTCATCCGAACGCCGCTCCCCCCTTCGAACGGAATGTGGCACAAGGCCAACCTTTAAGTAACACGGATAACATGGGTCGTGAAGGTAAAAATAAACCAAACCACTTGGCATTTTTCCACTTAATCAGTCCTGAAAAAAAAAAAAACTTATGTTTTGGGCCATTGCAGACAACAAACTGCGTGCCTATGAGAACGTCATAGTTTCTGTAGAACGAACAAACATGAAAGGTCATTTTTTTTACTCGATGCCAAAATTGAAGTTATTGAGCGAGATTTGATCGAAGATATATCAGAAAGCTTCTTTATGGACAGAATGAAAATGCGGACCGAATTTTTAGGGAAATGTGTAACACTAGGTGCTAAGTATTTTGAACCATAAAAAACAAAAACTTGTAATTTTGATGAGAAATAAATAGACTTCGTATTTTATACGAGTTTAATTCTTCTATCTGGTCTGAAACCTGTTTTCTAGGAATGGTGACCTAATTTATCAATCAACCCTCATAATTCTGAAGGAAAAAATTTACTTAAGTTTGATACCGGTTTCTTTATTCTCGCTAATCTAAAACGTGTTTTATGGGATTGGTGAGCTTACTTATCAATCAAACCACGTTAATTTGTTTTTAATACTGATTTTATTATTTTATTTTGGTTAAAAACTTGTTCTTTAAGATAAAAAAGGCCATATTTATCAGTCAACCCTTGCATGAAAGGTATGTTGTGGGGGCAGAGTCCTTAGAAAAAGCACACCAGAATTTACGTGACAAAACGTAAGTAATTACTATATATATATATATATATATATATATAGGGTGTTGCAATAACTTAGACCGATTTTAAATGTGAATTAAGTTTAAGCGTCTAATGATTTTTTCTTTTTCTTTCAGTTTTAACAACTTATGTCTTTGTCAATTTCAACCATGGAAACAGTTATCGAAGCCTATTACGAAAATGGGCGTTCAAACAGAAATGCAATGAGAAATTCCCAGGTCACATCATCTCTCGAAACAACGAAGTCAATTGGCCACCACGATCGCGCCTTTTGATTTCTTCCTTTGGGGGTCATCTCAAAAGTAAGGTCTATGCCAACAAGCCAACAAAAATTCAACAGCTGAAGAATGAGATAATAAGGCATATTGGTGAGCTGGAGGAGCAACTATGCAGAGACGTCATCAAAAATTTTGATCATCGAGTTGAGGTGTGCCGCCGAAGCTTTAACGGATATTTGGGCGATATTATTTTTTACACATAACTGCCATGACTTAAATAACATGATTTAATAGAGAAATAAAAAGTAAATTTTCACCAACAACACTGATTTATTTACTGCTGACTTTGATCCGTCTTAATAAAATACATTATAATAAATAAATAAATATATATATATATATATATATATATATATATATATATATATATATATATATATATATATATAAACATAAACACGTACATGGTCTTACAATTTTACACATTTCTTGGCACATGCTCTATTATCACAATGTGGGATATTTAACAATATGATTCATATGTGCGTTTGCGTGTATATATATATATATATATATATATATATATATATATATATATATTAGGTTGGTGCAAAAATAATGATGTAATAATGTCGTTTTTTTACGTTAAAAATACGTCAAAAAACGACATTATTACATCATTATTTTTGCACCAACCTAATATATAATTTGTGAGGGATAAAAACCGTTGCTTACCGAGCGCGTCACCATGTTACTTACCAGATCGAAACCGTGCTTGCGTTTGCTTCCTTTTTTTTATGGAAGAGCGTACATTGCTGGTGAACCGGAACTTATGCGTGATTGGACTATAAATTGCCAAGCGGAGACGCAATGTGTAATTGGGAAGATAGAGAAAATTGTCGCTAACGGATGGTACACAAGTCGATACCCAATCAGTATTGACTGGGTCACCCTGGAGAGGGGGGTATGATGTTGAAAAACCCGAAACTTCTAATGAACCTCGTCTAGAAACATCACTGATGATTGTGTACCAAAGCATCTAACAGATGTATTTTGCGAAATCGAAAAAAAGAAAAGAAGATGGAAATATAAACAAAAATGAAAAGAATCTAAATGAAATCGCCTAGATTATTTACACAAAACAGATATTTAGCAAAAAAAAAAAAAACAAAAAAAAAAAGAATTATTTTAAATATAAATTTCTCGGTGTCTCTTTTCCATTCCTGCACATGCGTAATCGTATCCAGGTAAACATAAAGTTAGTCTGAAGAAATACTAAAACACGAAAACTTTTTCTTCTTCTTTTCATACTTCTTTTAACTAAATTTGTTTTTCGTATATAAAAATAATTATATATCATTTTCCCATATATATATATATATATATATATATATATATATATATATATATAAAGTTGCAAATTAAAAAAATAATAATGTTTTTTTATGAAAGTATTTATAAATAAATTAATTTATAAATAAAGTAAATACTTTCATAAAAACATTGTTATTTTTTTTAATTTGCAACTTTTTCTATATCTACATATTAAGAAAGTATACGTGGCTTCTCATTATGCTATATATATATATATATATATATATATATATATATATATATATATATATATATATATATATAATAATGGTACAATATGTTAATCCGTATGGAATTTCCAGGAGGATATATATCTAGGGAGAGCTCTATATAAAAAAACGGAGCAAAATTATTATTAATTAAAGAATATCAAACACTTAAAAACCCATATAATAGGTAATAATTTTTATTTCATGAGAACTCTAAAAAAGCAGCTCTCAATCTTCAAGGCCTACAAACAAATCACAAATGAAATGGAAAAAATACACTACGGGTTAAAATCAAGAGATATTGCTATCTCATTTAAAGAGTTCGAAAAGACACATAGTGATGACTTATTTTGATATACTGACTTCAGATTTAACATTAGTGTGTTATTTGAAGAAGGGGGAGAGTTATAAAGTGTAGTTAGTTCAGAGTGAATTGGAAACAATTACTTTTGGTTCTGTCTACGGCCAAATTTCAATACTGATATATTTCATTCAATAATTTATTTTGTAAATATTAAAAATGAGCAGTTTTAAAAATTAGAGAAAAATTTTCATAATTCTTTTATATAATTAAACAAAAAATGTAAATTGAAATACATGAGATTTGAATTAAATAATTATTAATTATATTCAGAGAAACATATTTATAAAGGTTAGAGTCCTGAACTTCTATATCTTAGATGTATTTATTAATATTTAGCAGGATATGAATGTACTTTAAACTAAGGAAAACTTAGATTGGGGTTAATCCCCTGTATTTCATTCAACAAATTCTCTGTAAATGATTATTAAAAATTAGTGTCTAGTTATTTTTTTAAAATTTTTTCGAAATTAGTGGTAAAAATTTAAAAAAAATTAAATGTAAATTAGTATAAGCTTTTTGTATAATTAACCAATAAATTTTTAAGTTTAAATTTTGAATTCATTTTGCATTTATATATATACTAGCAGCATGGCCCAGCATTGCCCGTGCTTGATTCAAAAATCGTACGACTCATACAGCAATCGCTATCTTTTGACTTAAAATATTTTTGCCCTTCCTTGCCCTTAAAGGAGTGCCCTTTGCCGTGCTGATGTTGCTACATGCCTTACTTCTTGCCTATCTCACACTGCGAATTTTTTCTAAGCTCTATACTAAACATTAAATCTGTTACGAAAAAAGAACTAAGCAAAATGAACACAAAACGATCAGCTTTAAAAAAAGACTCGTAACTGGAAAAACCAAATGAAAAAAGAATGTTAACAACAAATACTTTTTCACACCCAACTCAGTTCTGCGGAATCAGAATCAACGTTAAGTTTAAGCAAGCGAATGAGCCAATTGGAGTAAAGTGCCATGTAGATTTAAATTTTTTCCACTTGTGACGAATGCAGCTATCGATTTTTTTTTGCATGCTAGTTAACATTCGTGTCAGTCAACTGTTGGCTCTCACGCTGGCCAATAGAATATTCCTGACTATTCGTGACAGCCAGATATAGGCTCTTACTCTGGCCAGTAGAAAATGGCCGCAAACTACATGAAAACTGCCGTAGAAGCATGAAAAAATCGATTATTTCCACTATCGATGGGAGTTGGGAAATGTGAAGTCGGTCTGCTCTTCCCGCTAGCTTGGAGCATGTGCAAATTTTGGTGCAAATCCATCGAAAATTGCGGCCGTGCATTCGTTACACACACATACACATCCTGCTTTATATATATATATATATATATATATATATATATATATGTGTGTGTGTGTGTGTGTGTGTGTGTGTGTGTGTTCCAAGCGCTTTTCTTAATAATTAGTGATTGAATTTACGATCGTGTTTCTCTACAGTTTCGCTCGCCTTATTTTTTTAAGTAACTTTTTATCTTTCTCTGTTCCTGTTCTGTCATCCATTCATACAAAGGCTACACACAGTTTCTCCCTGCTTTTCTTACATTCAGTATGTCCTGTCGTGTGTGTGTGTGTTAAATTCTCCAGGCCCGCTTTCCTTATTATCTATCACAGAAATTGCAGCTGTCTTCTTCTTATTGAAATATACGTTTCCTTGAATTTCTTATTTTCTTTTAAACTTCTTCGTCGCTCACATGTTCTGTCTGTGCTATTTTTAGCATTTATCGGTGGAATGATATTATTCTGTCTTCTAGTCTCTATTTTACCAATGAATAGATTATCCAGCATTTAAAACACTTTTTTCTGAAAACTTTTGCTGGGAAGACCTGTGTAAATTATCCATCAAGGGCTTAACAACTCAATATCTCCAGTACCAATAATTCTAAGACCCCGTTGAAAGATGGAAAATAGCATGACATAACTCCGTTACTCTCCACCCTTAAAACAAACAAAGTTGTTTAGAAACTTAGCGTACTTTACTATGGGAACATCATCGAGATCTGCACATAACCATCTATCATTTCTTATGTTTGATTTAGTCAAAGTTTTTTTCATCAGTGAAGAACCGAAGCGTGCGTCATGTTCGTAAGGTTTTAACCTTCTGAAATATCCGCTTCGTACGAATTAAACAGGTTTTTCTTTACAGACATGGATTGTCCTCTCCTCAGTACATACGGTATGTATCGAATGTCTTTGTGCGTCATAGTTTTGATGCTAAACTCCAACACCGGAAGTTCTTTGGCCATATTTACGATTGTTATTCCAGGATCGTTATCGATAAAGTTTTGAACCCGTTGCTTCGTTGATTGGTTTCATTTTACAACCCGTATATAAACCCTTTGTGAATGGGCACCGCGGAATGGTGTAATGGTTAACAGGCTTGTCTCATTATATATATAGTGTGCGTGAGCCTGTGTGTGTGTGTGAGAGAGAGAGAGAGAGAGAGAGAGAGGTGTAAATTATTGTGTATATATATATATATATGTGTGTGTGTGTGTGTGTGTATATATATATATATATATATAGAGAGAGAGAGAGAGATGTAAATTATTGTGTGTATATATATATATATATATGTGTGTGTGTGTATATATATATATAGAGAGAGAGGGAGGGAGAGAGAGAGGAGTGATCCCTGGAGAAGGCCTGCTTTGAGAGCTAGGGCTGCGTGGGGCTGGTCATTAATAACTACCTTCAAGGACCTACGTATTAGGAAGAATTTTATGATCGAGAAGACCCTTCCAGTGATTCCATAGTTGGAGAGCTTGTGTCGTAAGCCTTTCTGCCCCACTTTTTCGGGGGACTTTGAGATATCTAGTACTATGGTCCTCGATGTGCGTTTGTCCTCGAGAGCCTCATTGATTCTGCGAGTGGGTTGTAGTTAGGACGTCGGCAGTGGATGGGGCCGATCAAAACCCATATTGTTCTTCGTTGAAGAGGTTGTTGTTTACTAGATATTCGACGGTTTCTCTATTTATTATAGCCTCAAAAATCTTCCTGATGATAATAAGGAGACTGATGGGTCTGTACTGGGAGGGGAAAGATCGCACGCCAGCATTCTTGAAGAGAGGGCATACGCTTCACACCGTCGGATTTTCCTTCAAGCAGCAGTTGAATAACTTTGCAAGGATTGTGTTTTCTCCTCCATTTTATTCAGCCTCTACAGTAACGTTAACCTAAGAAAACTGGAGTCCCTACCAGCATTTATTATCGGTGAACGTAATCTTACCAATATAAGAGCATTTCACCGCAAGGAAGGCGGGAGTGCCACTAGCACACAAGGGAGTTACAGAGAGTGGGAGCAAGAGTTAATAGGCATGATAGAGAAACAGTTGAAGAGAAAGACGGGGAATAGATCAAAGCATTCGGAGATGTCGATTGACATTACATTTGAATAGTTGGAGATTATATCTATCAGGGAAACAAGTAATAGGAAGGGAATTTCACAGAAGGGAGGTGCGAGACATGAAGCTATTGAAGTAGAAGAGATGGCTATATTTAACTGTCTTGACAGTGAAAGAGTGGGATCTAGATGCCAGCCTAGTTGCACGTTTAAATTCATGCAGTCTGGGAACTAGCAAAAGTAGCTCGTCGGAGCAGTTACCGTGAAAGTATTTGTAGAAAAGACAGAGGGAAGCAGCGGAACGTCTGTGAGAAAGCGACTGTAGACGATATGCCAGGTCAGTGCAAATTACAATACATTGCATAGCGGTCTCTGTATTTTGTCGAGGACCTTAAGACAAACAGTCGGGGCACCAGACTATATATGACAGGAGTATTCCATACGCAGATGACATTGCGTTGATAGCCGACTCGGAAAAGAAACTGCAGAACATCCTGAACAAGATTTTAGGAGAAAACGAAAACAAAGGACGAATCTTCAACTGCAAAAAGACAAAACATGTATGGTCATCGATAAGAGAAAAAAGCCTAAGATGCGAGTTACGAATTAGAGATATAAACATCAAGCAAATGCAAAAAGTTCAAATATCTGAGAAGCGTTTTAAGAAATGATCGAAAATGCGGCGCCGAGATCCTAAAACGCATTGAACGAGCGAAAGATGCCTTCCAGAGGCTAAGCAAGGTGCTGAGTAACATAAACATTTATGTTAGAAACAAAGAAATGAGTGTTGGACTGTGATATCCATCTTCTTATATGGCAGTGAAAGTTGAATAATCTCCCTCACGGATGAGGAAAAAAACTAGAGGCAGCAGAAATATGATTCTACAGGAGGATATTGAGAATTTAATGAACGGAACGAGTAAGCAACAAGGAAGTCTTTAAAAATATCGTAAAAATCAGGCAAAAACATCTGAAATCCCTTAAACACAGAAATAAGAAAAAA
>OZ010579.1:109117465-109119965 GCA_963932145.1 Acanthosepion lycidas
ATGAGAGAAATGTGCTATAGCTGTTTAAATTTCTTTTATTTTCATTTCCCAAGTACTTTCGATCTTTTTCCAAGATCATCTTCAGGAGTGCAAATGCTACAAAACTACATATTGTTCATTAGTATAAGTGTTTATACAAAGTTTTGCGTTGATATCAATTACCGTAATTTTTTAATTATGCTTTTATATGCTAAACGGTTGACAACGTGCCGACCGTTCATTAGAACGTGAAAAATTATCCATTATGTTATAATGAACGCTTTAATGTTTTAATATATATAATGAAGCCTGTTTCGCTGTATCATAGCTCATCAGTGTGTCTAGACAACCGATTGCTTCAAGCCGGGATCGAAACCCGACCGATTTGGCACCAGTCAGAGAGTCTGTGTGTGCGTGTGTCAAATTAAATAATTTAGACAAGTTTTGTCTCCTTATTTTTAATATCATCCTTTCATATCCATGAACAAGCATCTTTTTTTATGTGCCTTTTCTTTTCAGGGCGTAGGCGATCATGGCTCTCCACATCCTTCTATCCCTTGCAGCTCTCAACAAGTTCCTTCCCTCTGCTTCCTCTCCCAGAGCAGGTTCTGTCATCCACTTGCTTAAGTCCGCCAGGTATGTCACGCGTTGTTTTCCCTGGTCTCTATTTCCCTCTATTCGACCCGTGAGTATCAGATTCTCCAGGTCTCCCTTCCTCGTCATGGGTCCCAGAAACTTCATCTGCTTCTTGCTGATATTAAGTACACGCCTCCTCCTTGGTTGCAACCTCTCTAGGACCTCATCGTTGCTCACATGCTCGATTATCCTTATTAAAGGAAGAAAGTTACCATATTAATTTAACTTACGAAGTTAATCATTCGTAATGACTCCTCCCCACCAATTAACGTGTTGCAGAAAACTAACATTATATATAAATTGAAACATTCTTTGAAAGAAGTCATTACGAATGATTCAATTCGTAAGTTAAATTACATACACTAAAGTGTCTATCTAATTCTTTAACCTCCAGTGCAGGTGAATTAGTAAGACTTGTAAAACCATTATTACCTCTTACCAAAAAACTGAAATAGAATAAAATTGCGTACAAAAAATATTTAGATTTCGACATTAAGTAACAGATAGAGTTTGACATGCCGCTAAACAAAATCAGCCAACCAACCAACCTTGGGTGAGTAGTAACTCATACTCTTCCTACGACATATGTGCACTGGATGATATGCAAGAAGAACAAAATCGAAACCATTGAGAGATGGTATGACCACCAACCAGACACAGTTACTCAAAATAACGATGTAACTATCCTTTGGGTCATGCCTTTTCAAACTGATAAGGAAATAAAAGCCAACAGTCCTGATATTATCATAAAAGAGAAGAAATTCAGAAAAAGTATGCTTATTCAAATAGCAGTACCATCTGAGAGGAAAAGCTCCATGAAGATTATCGAGAAATTGTCCAAATACAAGGACCTAGAAATTGAGATTAACAGGATGTGGGGGGAATAAAGACTGAGACTGTAACAATAGTAATCGGAGCTCTGTCCACGTGAGAAAAGGAATGGATAATTTTAGTAACAGTTTCCCAGGTAACATCAACATACAAGTTACGCAGAAGATCACCCTACTAGGAACATCCATTATACTAAGAAAAGTGCTATCAATTAAATGACAATTCTCGTATAGGGCCTAAGGACCATAGTTTGGACCCGGCTCTACAGGATACAAAGCAGGGAACATAACATACACAAATAATAATAATAATAATAATAAAGAAATAAATAGTATTAACGGATAGAAATAAAATTGTTTCTCAAATTCTTTATTGGTTAGTTGACCTTTTAAACTGCTTCTAAGATTGAAGGTGAAAACAAACAAACAATAAAACTGGTTCCAAGCCACTATTCTCAGGGAATATTGATGTCGGAAATCTATCCGTCCACACGCTGGTCCAACTTGTAAATAAGTAAAAAGTTTTTAGTTTATTTTTATATTGTTTTGTGTTGTTTTTATTCTCTCTCTCTCTCTCTCTCTCTCACACACACACTATCTTGCTCACTTTCTCTTTTTGACTAATCTTTTCTCTCTCTCTCTCTTTGGGTTTTTCTTTTAATCTTTCATATCTTTCATATTTTTCTATTTTTCATCCTCTTTCAAGGCATATCGTCCTCTTTTCGTCTTTTCTTTTACCTTAGGCGCCATTTCACGTGCATTTTTCCTTCTCTGTTTTTCCTTTAATTCTTCTTCATTTCACTTTTAAATAAACTTTAAATTATATATATATATATATATATATATATATATATATATATATATATATATATATATATATATATATATATATATATATATATATATATATAGCGAGACTCTTCGCATAGCGAATCGAGTCACTGTCAGTCACTGGGCGTGTTTCTAAAAATAAATACGCTAAAAATCCGCATGCTTCCCTGCCGACGGCTTAGTGGTAGAATCTCCGGCTGATACTAATTCAGTCGGGTTTCGAT
>OZ010579.1:109122465-109179965 GCA_963932145.1 Acanthosepion lycidas
AAGGTGTGCTATATTGATGGGGAAAAATACTCAATATCAGAGATAGAGCGACAGTCTGTTTCATGCTATATGCAATCGTCAGGCCTGACGATTGCATATAGCATGAAACAGACTGTCACCCCCCTCTCTCTCTCTCTCTCTATATATATATATATATATATATATATATATATATTAGGTTGGTGCAAAAATAATATCGTTTTTTGACGTTAAAAAATACGTAAAAAAACGATATTATTTTTGCACCAACCTAATATATATATAGAACTTTTAAAAATTTTGAATTTCCTGTAACTATACATGATTTCGCTTTTGTTTATCATCACTTGCCTTGATAAAGTCGGATGATGTAACGCGTCGGCAAAGACTAATCACTGTTTTCCTATTGTCTATTTTATTCAGTTTGTCTTTTCTACAGCTATATTCTGTGAATTTTCACACATAAGTTTGCATGTGTGTGTGCGTGTCTCTCTCTTTCCCTCTCTCTTTCTTTGTCTCTCTCTCACCCCTTTCTTTCTTTCTCTCTTTCTCTCACCCCCTTTCTTTCTTTCCTTCTCTCTTTCTTTCTCTCTTTCTCTTTCGCTTTCTTTCTTCTTTCTCACCCCCTTTCTCTCTCTCTTTCTTATCCATTCACATTCTTTTCCCTCTTCCGAATTTGTTTCCTTCCTTTCCATCTTAGCAGAACTGAGTAGGGACTTCGATCATCATTGAGTGCTCCCATATATTCAGCCTTGTGCCACATCTAAGTTACGCTTACCCTTCCATCTTACGAGTCCTTCTCCTTTATATTTTTTATAACTTTTTCTCTTTCTTTTCATTTTTTTTTCTTTCCCTCGTTCTTTTTTGCAAGTACCGTCGTATGTCCACCTTTGTCTTTCCTTCTCAGCCAGTCGCTTTTCAAGGTGACAGACTGAATCTGTAAAAGACGACGCTAATAAATCGCTCCTGTCACACGAGGTTGCTAAGCAAAGCGGAGAAAGAGATTCGTAGCGTAGATTGGCATTCGTCACGATGTTCGTGTTCATGCGATAGAGACGTGAGACAGCAGAGGCATTTGAACAATAACGAAGCACTTGATGGACAGAGAGAGGACAGAAAGAAAAAAGTGGATTTAAAAGGCCTCAAGAAAAGTGTAAATTTAGCAGCAACATTCCGAAAGAGTTTAAAAATAAAAAAGGCTTTGATTTTTTTTTTTTTTTTCAATCTAGTTTTTCTTTCTTTCTTCGTTTAATTTACGATTTTTAAAAATGAGGTAGTTCTCTGCAAATAAATCGATGTGGATGGTGAATTTCACCAATGCATTTAGTGTACTGATAATGAAGGATATTATGTTGAAAATAAATATGTGCTTATCTCAAGGCAGAGGGTGACTGTGTGGAGTTGCATGAGCGTAGGAAAAGGCAAAATGACGGCCGACTCTAGACTTCAAGAGGTCAAGATTATTGTGATTACGAAAACATAAGCGAATAAAGAGAAAATAAAAGATATATGTGTGACCTAAGAGAAAATATTCGGTTGAAAATCACGAAAGTTATATGGTGGATTCGTCTACTCAAAATGGACGGGATTATAAAGATTCGAAAAAAAAATATCAGAAGTAGATAAAAACAATTTACTCACGATAAAGATGCAAAAAAAAAAAAAAAAAGGGGGTGTGACGTTTCACATACGGCTTGCTTACAAACAGAATTGTTCATAATCATTTTGGTTCTCAACAGTCGAAGTGCAATTTAAATGCACTCATTTTTTTAAATGCATTCCGCTCTCTCATTATATATTGGCCGTATTCAGAAGCTAGGCAAAATGCCGCAGAAAAAAAAAAAAAAAAAATTATTCTGTATAGTAAAAATATATAATTGTTTTTAGATACGATGGGAAATTAATCCCCATTCAACCTTGAAAATTGCTAAAGTAATAGCCGAAAGCAGTATTATGGAGACTTTTTCGATACTGTCTTCAAAAAAAGAAAACTTTAATAAAATGAAAAAATCCCTAAAATTGAATTAACGAAACCTCACAAGATATTCTTTGTCTGTCATTTTTATCGAAACATGCATAAAAAACGGATTTCTCACAAAATATAGCGTAATTTCTCGAAAATAATACGCACCTATAAATAATACGCACCCCAAGAAATGATCCAAAAATTAAGAAATATATCTATCCCTATTTATAATAGGCATCTATAAATTTTGTCAAAAAAAAAAAAAATAATAATTATGAAGACATTTTTTCGACCTTGACATAATAATAAAATCGAAACCAAGCGGCTGTTGAAAATTACCATCGCGGTTTTCCCGATAAATATAGCATTTTATTTTACCGCCAAAATGTCATCAAAACGTGTGAGTTATAGTTTAAATTTTAAACAAAAAGTAATAGAATTGGCAGAAAGAATAGGAAACAGAGCTACAGTTATAGAATATGTGTTGAATGAGGCTAGCATACATTTTTGAACTAAAAAGTGTAAATCAAGTGCCAAAGCTTTAGGTAGAGGAAGAAAAGCCCAATATCCAAATAAGGAACAAAGTTTAGTTGAATTTTCTGAATGAAAGACGATCAATTTCTTTTTTATAGATTTCTGATTTTTTTCGCCAAATAAAAAATGCGGTTACTGATAAACATAAATTTATTGATAAAAAAATGTTAGAATTATTATTTGTGGATTTAAAATGAAAACTGACATAATATCTTTCTTATTTTAGAATAACAAGTACGTATTTATAAATCAATAACAAAAAATATTTTTGCTTAAACCGATTTATAATACGCAGCCGTATTATCACCTGTAATTTACAGTAAAATAAATGCGTATTATTTTCGGGAAATTACAGTATGCATCACAGTTTAAAGGTATGCATAGTATGAGTGTATTCTTTAAATTTTCTAGAATCTATTCAGAACAAAAGTAGGCTATCAGTATGAAGGTCAAAGAAGCTAAAGGTCATGACAAATTTACGCACTACATAAAAAGAGAAACTTTTTTTTCTTTCCTTCCTGGGATTTTACAAGTCTTTTCACAAAACAATTCCTACGGGCTTATGTATTTTTGTGTAGATAAGTACAATGAAATTCCGCGCGGAAAGAAAGTTACACCGAATTACTGGCGGAGTATATGAGAGGAGAAAAAAAGACAGGTCAGTAAAACAAAGGCAAGCGTGTAGTTTACTGTGAACAGCAACCTAAAGTGCTGACGGCTCTGTAGTGGCGCAAGTAAATGAAAGTTGACGACTGACGAATTTAAAGGTCAAGACTACGAAATCGGGTTTGGGGATGTTTATGCGGTGGGAAGGGATTGGTGAGAAGGTTTTGATAAGAAAATTAGAGGTTGTGAGACGGGGTAGACAGAATGGATTCCGGGTGGCATTAAAAATATTCTAGAGGTCGACATATGGAGAGGAAAACCTAGGTAATTTAAGTAGATATCAAAAAGATAAAGAAGTGTTTGGACTGAAGGGAGGAGAAAGCAAATAGCTTTAACCAAAGTCACAAATTGTTTTTAGCAAATTATTTTTAGCAATTTCGTTTTTATTCTTTTAATTTTGAAATGCCTGGTTTTTACCTTGAATATACTTATTTAAATATTTGAATATACTTATTTAAGTATTTGAATATACTTATTTAAGTATTAGAACAACCCAGAATTTATTACCGGAACTAAACCATCGACATACGGATAGAACATGAATTCAGTAAATACACAAAAATATAGAGGGGCCCGAGACAAGGATGGGTCTTCTCACCGGACTTACTCAGCCTTTACAGTGAGATGATTTTGAGAATACTACTGCTAGAATTAATTACTGGCGGCCACAATCTTAACAGAATAAAATATGCAAATGACACAGAAAGAAAACTACAAAACCTCCGACAAATGGTAGTATGGAAAGCGAGAAGAAAGGACTAACCATCAATTGTAAGAAGACAGAATATATGGTTACCAGCAAAAGGAACACTTTAAGATGCTAACTACAAACTGGAGACTTAAAAATCGAAAAAAAAAACTTACATATATACATGAAATACACCCTTGTGCAAATTAATTGAAACAAAACGAATAATTCCGTTATTATTAACGTTTTTTTCGTATTTTCCCACTTAAACATGATCCTTTGCACATGTTAGTACTTCGTATATCCATTTCACGAAGTCGTTCCTTGCAGATTGATCACAGATTTTCGATTGGATTTAAATCAAGAGAGTTTCCGAACGAGTCTATAGTACTTTGATTTGCTCACTGGTAAGGCTTGGCAGTGTGTTCGTTCAGCGTTACAATTTTCGTACGCTTCTTTGGAGTAACGTCCATCGCAGACAACGGACAACCAATCGACAGTCGAAACAATAGTGGCTGGACGTAATGAAAATCCGATGCAATCCAGAATGACACAATATTTTTCTAGGCCAAACAAATTTCATCATACAACCCAACAATAGATTCATATCACTGAACACCACTGAGAATGACCTAATCTGGGGAAAAATAAAAATCGATTACACTCTGTCTTTTTTTTTGTATCATTTTAAAGACAGAATAGATTTTATTTTTTAAGCCAACATATTTTAATTTGCTTCAAATGTTATATTTTTTTAGCGGAAACCCGTATTTGAGTAGACGTTCTGGTTATTTTAATCATTATTTATTTCGTTTCCCGACATGCGCACTCGGGGAATATATACTGTTTAAAATAACTGCAGCATCGAATCAAATACGGCTATCAACACAAAATAAGGTTTGACGGAATATATATATATATATATATATATATATATATATAAAGCTCAAATACTAATATTATTTAACAACCCAATTCATCAAGCCTACAAATTCAAATGCATCTATTATAATTATTGTAATTAATTATAACGATGGAAAATTAGTCTTTGAGCCTTTTATATTATATTCTTGCTCTGTCTTGTACATTGAGCTCTACGTGGATTTTATACTCTTGGGAATATATATTCCGACCACTTTGTGCATGGGACATTGTTGTCACATCTCAATTGGTGCTTCAGCTATGTATCTATAGATTCTTGACAAACTCCCAAATCTGCAATGTTATCGGTCCTGACCTGGCACCATAGTTTCAATTACTTTCCCACCACCGTAGCGTAGTTTTCTCTTTTTCCTTTTCTATAAATACTTTCATGTTAATTGTTCTGGTGAGATTTCATCTTTGGTACTTTGACTTCATGAATTTAAGCGTAGTAGTAGACTGACAGTTAGGTCTCACCACTTTACCGCTGAAATTGCTAAAATTAACCGTAAGTTCTATTCTTATAGTTTCTTCTCTCTCACTTACGAATGTGTCTTACAGCTTTCTGCTTTCCTGTCAACTACAATTGACGAAAATTTAAATGCAACGTCATCTGCCTCCTTGAACACTGTTCATTTTATTGACTTTTCTTCTCGGTAATATTTTCTCTGTTTCTCTCAGAAACAAATTATTAAATATTTTCTTCCATTAAATGACCTGCGAAAGGTTCATAAGCCGATAGAAAAAGAATCAATCAATTACTCTAAATGCCAAGTTCGTTCATGAAATTGAAGGCATGGTAATAATGAGTTCAATCCCTGGGCCCGGTAGTAATTACCCAGGCTAAATGGAAACAGGTTTAAGAGTGCTAATAAAAAGTAACTTTGCAGTACAAAAACAACTATAATAATAAAAAATAAAATATAAAAATAAAATATGATAAAAATAAAATATAGTAAAACAAAATAAAAAAATAAAAAAGTAAAATATAATAAAAAGTATAATAAAATAAAACAAAATAGAAAATACTAAAAATCAAATATAATAAAAAATAAAATAAAAACAATAAAATAAAATAAAAATAAAATATAATAAAAATAAAAGATAATAAAGAATAAAATATAATAAAAAAAATAAAATATTGCTGAAAGTGTACAGCGGAACTTGATCAATCGATTCCCATAGATTAAATACAGGGTTAAATTCAAAATTCCTTCAAGGGCAACCGGATCAGCAGATACCTGAATAAGACCGGAGAGTACAGCGGCCGAATGGTGATGACAATAACAAAAACCCGTCCTGGTTATGACGATGACCTACATCCAGAAGCAAGACCTCTGATCAGGAGCTTCTGAGGAACGTGGAACCACCTCTTAATAGTTGTTCACAGGTCCAACTTCACCCGGGGTGGTAGCACCTGTTAGGGTCCTAGCTATGGGCAAATAATGAAAATAGAAGCAATAGATTTTAACAGTAAAAAACATTACCACTAGTATATTATTGATATTTTCCTGACTTGACAGATATTTTAATGGCGTATAGACGAAATAATATCTCTAGAAATTGATTGACTGATAAAAAAAGGAAACATTTAAAAGTGTCCTCTTCAATACACAAGTTTAGTTCGCTTAATGAATACAGATTTATTGCATATATTCTTCCCCCTTCTAACCAATAACACTTAGGAATTGTTAAACACAAATCGATAATACGATGATTCCCATGGCTTAATAGCAAATTCGGCTGGCAAACCATGGCTAGTGATGTCAAACATCGTTGAATATCCCAATATTACACGCGAGCGTGTGTCAAATCCCTTTTCTTCAGTAGACGAATATATAACAACACACCTAGATCCAATTTATTGCATTAGATATGATAATGGTTGGCTATTCGCTTGGCGAGTACCAACGTCTGCAGGAATTACATTAATATCTACTGCAGACGCTTGCCTAATGACATTTGAGTTTCTTCAGCACTCACAATGCAAACTTTTGCTTTACACTGCTACTATGCTGAGCGGACCTTCGTTACAAATTTCATGAGAAAGCGAGCGAATAGTCTGCCAAAATGAACAGTTATGAACAAGACCAGCACGCACAAATTCTTCGTCCTTATAACTTGAGAATTCTTTCTAGCTCAATTGTTGACGAATCCCAAACATTTCCATCTAACAAATATAATTTATTTCAGATGTCCCTTAACAGACCATTCCTGTTGATGTCTTTCACCTCACTATTTTCTTTGATACCTCTCATCTCATTTTATCTTTCGGTATCTCTTGACTCAGCATTATTTTGATGTCTCACCTCATCATTCTCTTTGATACCTCTCATCTCATGTTTTCTTTCGGTGTCTCTAGACTCCACATTCCTGTTGATGTCTCTTATTTCTCCATTCCACTTGATGTCGATCCACGAAAAACCTAATTATTCTTTATTCAATGCGAGACAGGAGTCTTGAAAAATATCCCAAAACAGAGACAAAACCAACGAATCCTTCTATTAAATCTATCACAAATATCGACTGAAAATATTTGATCTTAGCTTAACATAAATTTTGTTACGACTATTCTAAAACAATAAAATACTTAATACAAAAGTAAATAGTAATAAAAGCTAAAACTTGTAAGAGGAATTTGCTGTATCACCAAAAATTATTGCCATAAGGAATAAATAGGATAAAAATCGTGGAATTTAGATAGAGTATTATAAAATCACAAAAGTGAGTTTTTAACAAAGAAAACTTTCAGTGCATTATTTTTCACTGTAATGAGTGTGGCCATAATTTCGATATAAATAATGTTATTTGAATTAAAAGATCAAGTAATTTACTAAGATGAAAGTATATAGGAAGTGCATTAATCGCTAGATCATAAGCAGTAAATTCGCACTCGGGTTCTTAGAACATTTCCAGTTTTTTGGCAGATTTTCTATTATCACGATGTGAGATACTTATATAGTAAAAGTGATGAAAACCCAAGACAAACTGGGAGAAATATAGCTTGGCTCTATACCCCGTTTCCGATGAGGGTCCTATGGGCGAAACGCGTCACATAAAATATTTTCCCACTTCATTAATTTTCCGAAAATATATGCAAACTAATTTTGTTCAGTCCAACCTAGAAGTCCATTCTGTTTATTTTTTTAAATATATTTATGTAATTTATAACATATTTATTCCATTTTCTAATCCAATTATTTATCCGTCGCGGTTCAAATTGTGGATAAACTGTCCAAAGTTTAGTTTTTCTTCTGCTTTACCCATTTTTGTTAGACTGAAACGGTTGAAAATACTTGAGTAAAAACAGGACAAAACATGAATTTTGGTCAGTTTATGAAATATTGATACCTGAATAGACCCTGAAACCTTTACTCACATTTATATATATATATATATATATATATATATATATATATATATATATATTAAGTTTGGTGCAAAAATAATGTCGTTTTCTCACATAGTAACATATGTCAGAAAACGACATTATTTTTGCACCAACCTACTATATACGTACATCTCTAATCTCTTTACTTCCCCACTTTTTTACTTTTTCCCTTTTTCCCTTTTTTCTCTTTTTCCTTTTTTCCATATCATTTTCGTTAAGTTGACCGATTAAATAAGTCAATGTCTGATCCTTACCCCCCTCCTTCCTCAATATTACGTATTGTAATAAAAAGAAATATAAAAAGGAATTTTAAAACTCTCCCTTCCCTCTCTAAACTCGATCATGTCTCTCTCTCTATTCTTCACCACCTTCTATGACAAATTATATAAGCTTAATACTGCCCGTCAAAAGTGTAAATTTTAAATTCATTTTTCGTTTCACCTTTTGAAAGTAAAGTCTGAAGATCCAGAGAAAAATAAAATTCTCTGGTGAAATAAATTATTACAAATGGAGCCTTGAAGTGGTCTGTTTTTTTAATTAAATTATATATATATATATATATATATATATATATATATATATATATATATATATATATATATATATATATATAAAGACAGTTGTCTGTATCTGTGTGTGTGTCCGGCTAAAGCTAAAGAAACTACAATAATTTCCGTCAAAATAAATATATGTACACATTCATTATCACTGAAGTCAGTTCTTGTAAAGAAATTGTCATAGTATGATTTGTATTTATGAATATATTTTCAAATTAAAATGCATTAGAATGCATTCGAAATTATCAGAATTAATAAGTAAAAACGATGGTAATAATTTTTCTTCCCGATTATTATTACAGTTCGTTTTTACTTTTTAATTCTGTTGATATTTTTGAAATCCTATATATGTATGTATTTTTACAATTTCTATTCTCTTGAGTTGATTTTCACGTGTATTGTAAATAAAAGCGTAACTTTAAACAAAATATGAATAGCAAAACAATAAAGTAAACTTAAAAGAAGAAGAATATTAAATAAAATTATTTGACAAAATTTTAATATTTATTTATTCAAATATTCGAGTGTCTGTGTATCCGGCCAAAACTAAAAAAACCTACGACAAAATAAATATATGTACAAACTCAGTATCACCCTAAAGGGTAGTTATCTGCGTGCATGTGAGTGCATTATTGACTTATGAATATTTTTCGGTCATCATATGAAAAATATTTTTTATTCAATCTTTAATAAGTAGACTTCATTTGTTTTTGGTTTGTAAACCAAAAACAAATGAAGTTTACTTATAACATATTTATAACATAAAAAAAAATAAATAATTTAAAATTAAGTTTTACTAAAGCAAAAATCTATAGTGAGCTCTATTTTTCTAAAATTAATTTATATAAAATATAGTTAAATTCGTAAAACAATTATTCAACACGACTTATGTTGACCGTAACTCATGTATGCATCGCCTAATTTTATTTGACTAAAGTTTTTTCTTTTCAAATATAAGTATAACTTGAAATTTAAACATAATCGATTTTGAAAACTAAATTCTCAATGTATCTTGCTTCTGCTCTCTTGCAAAATAGTAATTAAAGTTCATTCACGGTGAAATGTTTGCTTCTTTAATGTCATTTTTAATTTAACTTTACTTACTTAAATACATCTAAATAAACTTAGATTAAGATATATTTAAACATATTTAATTTAATCATTTTTTTCAAGAAAAAACTATAGCGAGCATTACTTCTTCGAAAAAATAATTATTTACTATTTATCTTCGAGGTGAATTTAGATTTTTTTAAGTAAATAAAGTTTTAGCCTACCGCCCGGTTCACAGCCCTCTTCCGTTTTTGGAATAAGAGTAGAGGTTTATCCCTTGTTTCCTGTTTACAATTGAGTTTTTTTTCTTTCACTTTCCCTCCCTTCTTTAGGATTGGGTTTATTTTATTTCTCTTTCCTTCCCTTTGTGTCTTGGTGGCATCATTTCCTTTCTTGGAGTGGTGCCTCTTACTGTTTAACTCTCTACCTCGAGTGGGTCTTTGGCCTTGTACAGGGTGAACATCACTGTAAAAATATATATACAATGTTTATTGTAATAAGAAATAATGTCGGATAATATATTATTATTAGACATTCCTTCAGGATATGGGCAATCATTTTATAACTATATATATATATATATATATATATATATATATATATATATATATATATAGATAGATAGATAGATAGATAGATATAGATATAGGCAGCATATTTTCATTCAAACATGTTTCATTGAATAATACAGACTTATTTTTTATACTGATACTTTCCAGTTCTCTCATCAGTTTCTTTATGCTATGATGAAATTCATCAAGATCGTTTTTTTAACCCAAATACTTTCGACCTTTTCTTGGAAAAGATTGAAAATAATTTTTCAAGAGCGACGATTTCCACGAGTGAGAATGCCAAAAAAAAAAAAAAAAAAAACTTTTATCATTGAATTTCCGTTTGCATCTAGCTATTTCAACTGTAAAATGATGAGACCTTTCCGCCAAGCTAGTACTGCGCTTAAATTTATAAAATCTACGTACCATAGAGGAAAGTTTGTCAGAACAATTATCATGAAAGTATTTATAGAAAAGGCACAGGAAAGTTACATTATGGCGGTAGGAAAGTAACTGAAATTAGGATGCCAGGTCCGGACCAGTAACATTGCAGATTTGATATTTTAAATTAAACAAACTACCTAATTTCCTCTCATTTTATACATACATACATACACACACACACACACACACACACACACACACACATATATATATATATATATATATATATATATATATATAACATTTATAGAAATAATGTGGGATAAAAGATCCTTTCCAAAATTACTGTTGCATATAGATTTGTAGAAGCCACAACGAGAAAAACGGTCTTTCAGATATATATATATATATATATATATATATATATATATATATATATATATATATATAAGAAAGATATAATAAAATGAAAAAGTTTTCGTGTGACGCATTTCATCCTTTAAAAGAGAACTTTTCCACTTTGTCATAAAATTGTACTCAGTATATGTTATATACGGTACCTATGAACACTGTTGGGTATGCCCCAACCCTCATAAATACGTTGGACTCTATTGTAAGTTGGGGTAATATGTTAATAGTCCACCAGTAGCAGTGGTTCACCTACTTCACGCCGCTGGCGAGTATTGTATTTATGTTATAAAGATTACCATTTCATTTCCAACCTCCGTTTTGGTTATTTCTCATTTAGAAACTCTTCCTAGATTAAAACAATGTATAAAAATTTAGATGACGTTTCTCAGATAGATAGATAGATAGATAGATAGATAGATAAATAAATAAATAAATAAATAGATAGGTAGATTTTTTTACCCTGGAGATGTGTACACACACATATACAGTACACGCCATTACTCTCCTATCACTGGGAGGCAAGGGTTGTTTATCTTATTGAGCGTGTGAATGACTGTACGAGTCGACAATACGTTGTTTCTCATAACCTTAACAGTAAGCGGCCCAAAATTGTCTCAAGCAATGACCCCCAACCCCCAGCAGCAGCAGCAATAATCAAAGCATTGGGTCAAATACATAAAAAATATTATTTAAAAAATCCAACCCACGTGACGAAATCATATTTCCAACGTCACTAACACAGTAACCTCGTTTTCATGCCTTTTGTATATTTGTTTATCTAATTTATTTCTAGCATAAAAATCTATATAAATATATATATATATCAGCAAAAGGGACACGTCTCTCTTATCTTATGATAGTAGGATAGAAAAAAAAGCGAGAATGTTAGGGGGAGTAGAGGCTGGCGCGTAGAAACAGGAAGGAGACGACGGTGCTGATATGGGAGTTGTCACTGATACCCACTGTGAGTAATGCAGGCTGTGGCGACGTAAAACGACTGATCAGACATAAATTCATGTCTGGATATAATCATAGTTTTAAAATCTTACGGTTATAAAAAAAAAAAAAAAAAAAAAAGCAAATAAGCTGTTCGATTTTTTTTCTTTTTTTTTTTTTTTTCAAATCTTTATTTGTCGCGGTTTTAAACATGCTGGCCTTCTGCAGTTTTTGTGCTTCGTGTTCCTTCATGACATGGCGCTCCAAAATTTCCTATCACTTGTGGCTCTTAGCAGTTTTCTTTTTCCTCTTTTGCTAAGCCTCCCATCCCCCGTTCCGGCATTCATTCACCTAAGCTTGACAGGGTCGTTGCCTTCCGTTATCTATCCTATCCACAATATGCCCCGCGAGGGTTAAATTTACAAAGCCCCAATTCCAGCGGTCTGTTTTTGATTTTCTCTATAGGTTGTTTTATTTATTTATTTTTTTCTGTTGCCATATTCTTTAAGACGTATTCGTTACGTACTCTCTCCTTACATTAAATTCTCAGTATCCTTCTGTAGAACAAAATTTCTGCTGCGTCCAGAATTTTTCTCATCCGTCTGTAGTTAGTCGTAATTTTAATTTTTTTTTTTTTTTTTTTTTGCGTGTCAACCAATATGCAACTACTGTTTTCGGTTAAAGTGCTATCGTATAGGCGTTGCTAGCGTTTGTGCCACCCGGGACAGTCGTATAATTTGCCGCCCCTCTAAGCAACAATTCACAACAGATTATAAAGAGTACAGTTACAGCCATTTAAAAATAATTAAAAAAAAAAAAAAAACTTTTTTAGTAAATAATTTTTAGAATATTGCATTAAAGAAAGAAATTCCTGTAACAGTAACTTACTTGTAGTGTAACCCCCAATTATGTTGGAAATCGTGGAGAGCCATCTACACAATTTCGTATCCTTTGTAGCTGTTAGCATTTTGTTTTCTTTTTGCGATCTCTCCTAATCCCTGTTGTGCCAACCAATTACACAAGCTCTCTAGATAGGTTATGCTCTGTTTTCCTTTGCTTCTCTTGCATTCAATATGCCTTGTGAGTGTCGAATTTTCCAAGACATCTTTCCTTATTGCGTGCCCTAGAAATTTCAATTACCACAGTCTGATGTGAAGTGTCCCTTTTGTCTCCATTTTTTTCTAAAACTTCGTCGTTGCTTACATGTTTGGTTCATAGTATCCTCAGCATCCTTCTGTAGAACCATATTTCTTTTGCTTTGTCTTTTCTTCATCTATGAGGAAATTGTCCAGCATACACTGCCATATAGGAGGAATGATATCACGTAAGCGTTCAGTACTCTTTTCTTTGTTTCTGACGAAATTTTCCTCCACCTTAATATTTTGCTTAGCTTTTGGAAGGCATCTTTCGCTATCCTAATGTCCCCTCGGATTTCCGTGTCGCGCTTTCCATCCTCTGTTAAAATAATTTCTAGATATTTAAATTTTTGTACTTGCTGGATTTTGGTGTCTCCAGTTTGTAATTTTCATGTTGGGGTGTTCCTTTTACTGACAACCATGCGTTTTGTCTTCTTACAATCGATGTTTAGTCTTTTCTTCACGCTTTCTTTTATAACCTTCTGTAGCATTTCCTGTAGTTTTCTTTTTGTGTCTGCTATCAACACTGTGTCATCTGCGTATCTAATTGTGACTGTTAATAATGAATCCTGAATCGACTCACTGTATAGGTTGAATAAGCCCGGTGAGGATATGCATTTTTGTTTTACATCCCTTTACTTAACTCTAATGTGCATTTAGGTAAAAATGACACGTGGAATGAAAGAAAGAAAAGCACGACTAATTCTCAATGTTACTTCATCATACTCCTAAATGCTGCCCTGTAAATCTTGCTACTTTAAACAGACCGCGTCTTTCGCCTCAACTCTAGATTCGCCAATGCTACCACCTTACATGAATAGATGGGCCAGGGGAAGAAAGAGAGGACAAACAAAACATAAGGCCTTCTTTATTGCGTCTGGGAAAAAAGTCCTTCTGAATCATAGCTCACCGATCTTCGGGTTGGCATTTAAATATAGTATCTATTCCTTTATTCTGTCGCGTTCGTATCTTCAAGCAGGGCGCGACACTTTTTATGGGGTGGATTTTTTAGCCACACCTCTGACCCGTTTTAAATACAGAAATGTCCATATGTAAGACTGGCTATTGTAGGAAGTCTACTCAGCCTTGCTATTAACCCTTGTCTGGGAGGAAAAGATATGAATTTATAAATTCTCAAGGGTATTTGCGTGAGAGAGGATGCACGACGCCCTCAGTTGGAATTTAAACTCAACACGGCTAATAGCAATTTCGTTGCCCAGAACCTCGATGTTACACACTTTCCGAGATGAATTAGAACATGTAACAAGGGGTATAGTTTGATCTGTTTTACGGCATATCAACCTCAATGAGTTATTTAATGCCGACATTTTTTATTGCTATTAGGTTGGTGCAAAAATAATGTCGTTTTCTCACATATGTTACTTTCATATATGATTTTTTAATTAATTCATTGATATATATAGCCATGTTATATATCATTTAGAAGCACGTTTTTCGCTCTATCGAATCGTGTTATTCGTTACCGTTCTCAATCTCGTCATTCATTTTTTTGCAGGCTTTTCGACAGCATGGACAAAATTCAAATCCGCACGATTTTCTTGTTCCAGTTCAAACTAGGCCGAAAAGCTGCCGAGACAGCTCGTGATATCAAAGATGCGTTTGGCCCAGGAACCACTAACGAACGTGTGGCACAAGAAATTTCGCAATGGTGACGAGAGCCTCGAAGATGAAGACGGTCGCGGCCGGCCGACTGCGGTTGATAACGAACATTTGAAAGCCTTAATTGAAGCCGATCCTCGCAAAACCACACGAGAAGTTCCTGTTGAACTCGAGGTCGACCACTCAACGTTCGTTCGCCATTTAAAGCAAATAGGGAAGTCAAAAAAGTTGGATAAATGGGTGAACGATAATCAAAAAAATCGTCAAAAAACGACATTATTTTTGCACCAACCTAATAGTAATATTTTTTCCTTCAGATATCTACTTCTGTTTTTTTTTTTCTTTAAAAAATCTATGGCTGGTAATTTTTTTGTTCAAAAATATATAGCTGGTAATTTTTTTTTTTTTTCAAAAATGTATAGCTGATAATATTTTTTTTCAAAAATATATAGCGGGTAATATTTTTTTTTTTTTTTCAAATATGTATTGCTGGTAATAATTTTCTTTACAAATTATTTCTGGTATTAAAACCTACTTTTACACATTCATAGTATTTGACCCCAGTTTGTTATTTGCCCATAGCTGGGACTCTAACAGGTGCTACCTCCACGAGTCAGGGTAGACTTGGGAACACCTGCAATTATGAGGTGGTCCCACGCTCCTCAAAACCTTCTGATCAGAGACCTTGCTTTTGGACGTAGTTTATCGTCTTATCCACGACGCGGATGTAGTTTATCGTCATATTCAAGACACGGATGTAATATATCGTCATATCTACGATGCGGATTTAGTTTATCGTCATACCCAGGACGGCCAGGACTTATGATTGTCAGACATAATCTGAGTCACGTAAGATATGCGGATCACACTGTGATAAAAAGTGTGATTTAAAAAAAAAAATGTGATAAAAATCTAAAATAACTCTTAAACGATATATGGAAGGAAAGAAAGAAGAATGGACTAACTATAAACTGAAAGAAGCGAAAGCTTAAGATGCGACGTCCATATTGGGGACAAAAATTTAAAGAGTTGAGTAACAGCGAAAAATGTGCAACAGAAATGCAAAGGCGCGCGCATAGGAATAGTGAAAGATATCTTTCAGAAACTAAGCAAATTGTTAACATATAGGAAAACGGTATTAGAAAGAAAGTGTGTTGAGCTGTTATAGAATATCAATCATCTTATATGGCAAATAATGCTGGAGCATTTCCACAAAGACGGGAGAGATGTCTCTGTAGTGATCTGATTCAGTCGATTTTTGCTTCCGAATATCATGGACGCAACATACGAGCAATGAAGGAATATGGGAAAAACAAGAAACTGATACTTACAATGAGAAAGAGACAGATGAAAATTGTGAATCAAAATGAGGAAAGAGGGCCTAGAGAATTTAACACTCACAGGACATACTGAAGGCAAAGAAGTAGAGTAGGGATCGTCGATTAACTACTTGAACGGATGGCAGAACAAGGACAAAGTGGGTTGGTAAAGAGTATAATGTTATTTAGCACAAGAGGCGTGAAGTTGTGGAGAGCCATAATCGACACATGAACGAAGAAGAATATAATCTTGTTCAATTTTTCTTCTTCGGGTCTTCTTCTTCATGTATTTTTTTCTTCTTCCTCAAGTTTTTTTTTTATTCTTAATGTCTACGTTTCTTTGTAATAACAATACAAATACAGAGGACGTGTACCTGTGATTTATAGCTTATGCAAAAGCATTTGACTACGTCACAAAAAAGCGTTGGAACTGCTAGGTAACATTGACATATTTGAGAAGGATATTAGAATAATCAAGAACTTTACTGTCAGTAAACCGCCTGCATAGGGACAGAAAATGCGCTCAGTCGATATGCAAAAAGAGAAAGTAAGACAAGGATGTGTCTTCTCACCAGACTTATTCAACCGATACAGTGGGGGCGATTCTGAGGGAATTAGAAGTCCTATCAGGATTCGTTAGCGGCGGCCAAAACCATAACAATATAAATTATGCATAGGATCCAGTGTTGACAGCGCATACAGAAAAGAAACTAAAAGAACTCCCAAAGAAGGTTAAAGAAAAGCAAAAGCAAAAAGTAAGTACTAAACATCAATTGCAAGAAAACAGAATTCAGGGTTGCTAGCAAAAGGAACAGCCCAACATGCAAATTGGAGATACCAAAACCAAAAAATTTAAATATCTGGGAAGTGTTTTAAGAGAGGATGCAAAATGCGATACTAAAATTCGAAAACGCATTGGAATAGCGAAAGAGGCCTTCCAAAAGCTAAGCAAAGTACTAAGAAACACAACAGATTCGTTAGAAACAAAGAAAAAGGAATGAACTATTATGCAATATCAATGAATCTATATGGCAGTGAATGTTGGACAATCTCCTCCTAGATGAAGAAAAGACTAGAGGTAACAGAAATGTGGTTCTATGGGAGGATGCTGGAAATACGATAGACCGATGATGTAAGCAATGACGAAATTTTAGAGAAAATGTAAAACAAAAAACATTTATACTTATCGTCAGGAAGAAACAATTGAAATTTCTAGGGCACATAATGTGGAAGAAGGGCTTGGACAGGACAGATTGAGGACAAGAGGGACAGAGGAAAAGAACGCATAAAATGCTTGAATAAATTAATGGTGAAACAAGCTTTAGAAGAGATAAGAAAACGATAAAATTTACTAAAAGCTACAAGTTCATGAAATTATGGTGAGATGTTCACCAAAATCTTTGAGAGACATGGCACAAAGAAGAAGAAGAAGAAGAAGAAGAAGACGAGGAAGGCTTTCATTTTCTTTTGCTTCTTCGTTGTTTCTTTTTCCTCACTGTTTTTTTTCGTCAGATCTTCTTTTCCATTTTCAGATTTTCTTCTTTTTTACTTCTTCGTTAGCGTTTTTTTCTTCATCTCTTCTTTTTTTCCCGTGTTTTGTTTTTCTTTTGTTAATTCTTCGTTTTTTTTTTTCTTCTTCTTCGTATCTTTTTCGAGACATTATATTCATTATTTCCTTCTCATGTTGCTATACTTCTTCATGATTTTTTTTGGAATATTTATTCTTCATTTCTTCTTATCTTTTTCGGGACTTTTCCTTCTACATTTTTCTTCTTTTTCTTCATGTCTTTTTCTGAACTTTTTCTTCTTCATTTCTTCTTCTTTATGTCTTGTTCTGAATTTTTTCTTTTCAATTTCTCTTTCTTTTTCTTCTTCTAATTCTTCTTCTTCTTCGAGTCTTTTCCGGAACTTTTTTTCTTTTTCATTTCTTCCTCTTCTTCATGACTTTTTCGGGACTTTTTTTTTCTTCATTTCTTCTTCTTCTTCTTCGTGTCTTTTTCTGAACTTTTTCTTTGTCTTTTCTCGTTCGTCTTCTTCTTCTACATGTCTTTTCTGAATTTTTTTTTCTTCATGCCTTTTTCTGATTTTTTTACCTTTTTCATTTGTTGTTGTTGTTCTTTATGTCTTTTTTTCGGAACATTTTCTTCTTCATTTTTTTGTTTTTCTTCATGTCTTTTTTTCTGAAATTTTTCTTCATTTCTTCTTCTTTTCTTGTACTTCTTTTTCTTCTTCTTTTCTTGTCCTTCTTCGTATTTTTTTTTCTTCCTCATTTCTTCTTTTTTTCATGTCTTTTTCTTCTTCATTTCTTTTTGTTTCTCTACTTCTGATTCTTCAGGTTTTCTATTTTTTCTTTTTCTTCCGGTCTCATAGATCATTCACTATTACTTCGTTATTTCGATCCTCACTGGGAACCCCTACTTTGCATTTGGGTTAACACTAAGCTAAGCTTACTAAACAACAACTCTTTTTAAACCATCCTTTTTCCTTTTCTTTCTTTTTTCGCCTTATTTTATTGTCCTTCATGATTTTCGCTTTTTTTTGTATTCGTATTTGTTTCGTTTTTTTTTTTTTTTTTTGCTTTCCTATTTCTCTTTCTCGTATTTTTTTCTTTTAATCCTCCCCGCCTTTCACACCTTCCCTCGTCTCGTACGATTTCCTTCCCACAAGGCATAAAGCAGTTTGGTTAATATAAGCGACACCAGATTCTGCCGACAGTCTCGAGAGAATTTCCCTTTCTCTCAATCAATAAATAAGTCTTTTTTTTTTATTCACGCGGGACGAAGATTAAGAACGTAATCCGTCTGCTCTGCCGGCGCTCAGCAACAAATACACCACACCACCGCCTCCGCCACCACTGCTAACACTACATTATGACACTACTAATACTAATACTACAAGGAAGACTACTACTACTAATAATACAACTACTTACGACTACAGCTACTATAGCAACTGATAGGGCAAGTAACGAGGCCCAGCTGATAAAGACGTATGTTCCTCTAATGATATTTCTCTTCTCCCTCTCTCTCACTCTTGTTTTCTTTCTCCCTCTTTTTGCGAATTCATCTTTATAGCATTAAATTACCACCCCCCACCTCCCCATGACAAATCGAGCAAGTGTTACCCTAGGAATAAATAGAACAATTTTCCCACGACTAATGGGTAGGCGTTGTGGCTCTTTCGATAACTTTGCCACTTGAACTACAGCTGTTTTTGTTAGGACTTCTAAATTGTCATAGACTACTCCAATTCTGTAATTACGTATCTACTCTTTCCCTAGCATTCAGGCTGGGATCAAAACGTGGTGTCTGTCCTTCACGTCTCGGACATATTTCTGTGATGATTGGTACCGGGGATTCCAACGGGGGATTGGGCAATTTAGAGATTAGACTATATATACTTAACCCATATATATGGGCTCAGTCACAAGTCATCGTGGCCGAGGGCATGAACGTGCTGGCCTTGTTCTAATTGTAGATCACGCTCTCTCCCAGAAACTGTAACTAAGGTCTAGTCAGCATAGGTGCAGTATAAAACACAGGTGGGCTCTGTGGGTGTTGAGCAAACACAACTGTGCCTGAGCGAGCGTCTGCAATAAGGATGGGCTATCAGCCCTAGTAGTCGGGTGTCCTCGAATACGAGTGGCCATCTATTATATATATATATATATATATATATATATATATATATATATATATATATACGCGTATGTGCACACCACAATAAAAATAACATTGCATCACATTCCGCCCCTTAGGGATAGGGCGAGTAAATACAGGATCAAAGCGGAGTATTTGTGCTCTCTTCCTCGTATTACTAGAAGAGACTGGTCCACAATTATTTTATTTTATGGGTGACTTTCATTGGATCTCGCAATTAATTTCGATTATTCCCAAATATATTTCCAAGTTATAAAAATTGTTGTCGTACAAAAAAGTTTCGTTGCCAAAAATCGCTGAAAACAATTGCAGTAATAGAAACTTGGTAATCCAAAATTTCAGTTTTGTGGGTCTGGATCCGACCTGGAATGTTTTTAATTTGCTCAGCGAGTCGGCCTGATTCCAAAATGGTATGATATGTTGGCCTACAGCCTCTAGGAGTAAAGCTAAAAAGTGTGACACGGTGACACCCTGTCATTGGCATTTATTATATGGATTACTGCTACTTCTATACAAGACAACTTAGAACATGGATACAAGAATATATACTACCAACGAGCCACTTCAAAATGGCTAATGAATTACCGAAAGTCCTTGGGCCAATCATCTCTACGGCCAAATTCTATGCCCATTTAGACCCCATAACAAACTGTAAGGACACTACAAAAATTGAATAAAAAATTTCATAAATCTTTCGTTGGCCGTCACTGAAACATTACTGCCCAAAACATATATATATATATATATATATATATATATATATATATATATATATATATATGGGAATAGGTGCGGAGGCAAATGAATTACGATATGGAAAATTTGGTTTTAGAATAAACTTATAAAAAGATATGGCTTTTGTTGATGGAATTTGTTTGAAATATAAAAAGCGCGGGAAAATTGTATTGGGAAATATGAGCGCCATTTTCAGTTTGAACCGAAACTTTAAAGATACGGAAACGCCCAAAATTTAAATTTAAAAGTTGACGTCTGGTTGAACCTAGACGTTTAACTCTATATATATATATATATATATATATATATATATATATATATATATATATATATATATATATCTATGTGAAATGGACAAAGTCCGACAATTATTTCTCTCACGTACATTTTATCTTACATTTGGATACACATTGAACAGATATGAATGTACGTGATAGAATCATGGAAGATTGTAGTTTAAAGACAGTAAGATCGACCTTGCTAACCGAACGCTCCTCTGTGGCCCACTCGGTTAAAGCACGTCAGGCTATATGACGGTTCCGTTTAGGATATAGGTTCGATTCCTGTCGGAGGACGCATATTTTCTATGAAAATTTCTCGGACATTCAGGCCGGTAAATGTTGTTAATACCGTTTATTATAAACAGGGCTTTTACTTAAATATTTGTATCTATAAAAAAATGTATAAACATAAAAAATGTCTTGAAATATATATATCTATATATAGATAGATAGATAGAAAGATATATGTATACTTTAAAAATTAGGGGATCGCTACCTTGGTTTCAACCTAACGGTATCCTCTGGCGATTTTTATCAATTGACCTACTAGCGCTTTATTAAAAAAAAAAAAAAAGAAAAAAGCTAATGAATTCTATATTATTTTTAAAAATTTCTTTTTTAAAAATTTCTTTAAAAATAAAGCGTTAGGTAGTCATTTGATAAAAAATCGACTGAGGATATCGTAAGGTTGAAACAAAGGTAGCAATTTCAACTGACCTTCTAATTTTTAAAGTTAAAAACCCTACATGTTATTTTTTATTTTTTTCACACGTGTATTGTGCACTTTTTAACGCTATTGTTTTCTGATTTAACTCTGACCATTAACCTTATGTATGTGTGTGTATATATATATATATATATATATATATATATATATATATATATATATATTGCGTGTATTTACAGGAAGAAAAATGAATGAGAGTGCATACTGGACAGGAAGAGGAAAATTAGTTTCGAAAGGCGTAAAAACGAAATTCCGTTGAATGCAAGTTTACATGACATCCAATGATAAACAGTCATCGTATGTTGAATGGTAAAAAGCATAATAAAATGCAGAACGATGTCGATATGATTAAGTAGGAATAAATTAGTCGGTTGCGCGACGACATCGAACTGGGATAGCATGTTTGCCTCGGCTCATAAACAAAGAAAACCTTTAAGAATCCCAACGGTCGACTTTCCATTGGCTGATTTCCACATTGGACACCGTTTTCAACGTAAAGTATTATTCCGCCGAAGAGGAAAAGGCAAAAGCGATTACACTCAATAAATTGTCTTGCAAAGAATTGGAACTGGAATTGTTGGCAAGTTGGTTTCAATTCAGATTAAATTCCTTCTTTCTTTTTCTGCAGAGAATAATACGTTAGGCGCCTGCTCTTGACTTATCATATTTGATCTTGTGACCATTATTCGCTATAGAATGAACCGGAAATAGAGTACTTTTTATTACAGTAAGTTTTACAATTTACAAGGCCCGGGAGCCACTCCTGGTAGAGTGGCTTCCGTTAGAAGGCAATTTGTGTGAACAGGAATGGAAGATAACGTTTAAACCTAGCCTTGAACAGGTTAAGATTGCAGTGATCAGGGGAACATCCCCTTTAGAGCCTGTTCTACAGAGGAGTGGTTCTCGGGAAGAAGCTGTTCGAGTGGAAGTTACTTCTGATCTATGGAATACAGAGGGAATAGAGGTGGTTTGCTAAAATCTAAGTGGCATGGTGGGTCCTTGCCGCGAAGATTACACCTGGTGAAACCAAAGAATGTAGTTCTTCCGAGTACTTTCCGTGAAAATAATCATAGAGAAGTGATGGGCTTGCCACATTCCACCTATGAAAGGTAGAAAATTCGTCACATGGCCTCGGAAACACATTTGGACTCTATCAAGGAGAGTGACATCTGGGCAGCTCCTGCCCAAATAAGACTACAGTAAAGGTAGTGGATAGCAGAAGGAATCAGATACTTACTGGATCGGTAATGTCAACCGATCATTTTAGCTGTATTCTTACCAGTGGATCGTATGTAGGTGTCCCGCTTCAGGTCCGAGTTTGAGGCCCAATAGACTTTCAAGGCATGGTGCTTCACCGAGGGGACATCAGTTTAACCTGATTGATGGTAGTTCGTGGTTCGATCGGAGATGATGCAATGATTAACTTCAGGAAAGAGTAGATGGTCTGAATTATATTTAATATCAATGAGGAACTTTTGTTCTAAGAGAAGTTGATCAGTGGTGACGCCAATATGTACGAGATTTATCCTGAGAGATATCAACGTAGATTTGGCACTTGGTGCCACACCAAAGATATACAGGTAGAGCAATGAACCAAAAATCGGAAATAAAAAATCAAGGAACCAAGTTCCGGTTGAGTTTGTTGCATTAACTTTTGCAAAAATACCCTTTTCAAAATGCATCACTTCACCCATTAGTTATAGTTTAAATAGCAGGAAATTTCTCTGTGGTTTACAATCAATCTAAGAAAAGGAAAACTCTGACAACAAAAGTCTATATAGCACTGACGAAATATGGATTCGGTGTTTATGAACGTGATCTTCACTGCACTCGATGGTGTAGCTAGGTAACAGGTAGGTAGTTAGTTAACACCAGAGCACCGGGGAAGCCAGGTGTATGAGAGGGTTGAACTAGAAAATGCATTAAAGCCACCAAGTGCAAATTCGATGATCATCTGATGTCACTGACTGCTCCCGACATCTATAAAGATGGTTGACCTAGCTAAGCTTAGGACTTGCACACACGGAACAACCAAGAAGATATATAAACGTCTCACTGAAGAGGGAAAAGACAAAATTCTCTTGTATACTCCACCGAAAAGATTCACATTCGAAGAAATTCCCCAAAGCTTCACACGTCTTTCGCACCAATATTAATTGTCGAAGTGCAGACGTGTTTAATCCTTTGAGTCCTGACCACCGCTTTACCGGTGGTAGAGAAAAATTACAAAATGCCCAGCCACCGGTTGAACGGTGGGTAAATATTTGTAACAATTTTTATATCCACCGTGAAACATTACTGTTGTAGCATACCTATGAATGATAATGAGTATGTCACAAATCACATAAATAGAGTAGTAAATACTGTATGTTAGTTTGCAGTTGGAGATTCGTCTCCAGCTGTGCTAGTCAAACTCTCTGCCTCCGGACAGAGGATCCCTACACGAGGCTATGTCGAAGGGCAAAGTCTCCTCGGAAAAAGCTACCCGAACCCGTTTTATCCGGGGTCTACGAGGAATTTTTGGCCGAGCCTACAGGCTCGGATACCCCACATTAAATTCGGCCTTGTGCCACATCTCACCACGTGGGGCGGTTGGTAGATAACATACAGTTGGAGATTCGTCTCCAGCTATGCTGGTCAAATTCTCTGCCTCCGGGCAGTGAGGATCCCAAGATGAAGGACAGAGTCTCGTCTCGGGAACAGCTACCCGACCCCGTTTTATACGGGATCTACAGGGAATATTTGGCCAAACCTACGGGCTCGCATACCAGACATTAAATTCGGCCTTGTGCCACATCTGACAGCGTGAGGCGATTGGTAAATATCCTGCAGTTTGAGATTCGTTTCCAGCTGTGCTTTTCAAACTCTCTGCATCCGGGTAGTGAGGTTCCCCAAACGAGGATATGTCGAAGGGCAGTGTCTCGTCTCGGGAAACAGATACCCGACCACGTTTTATACGGAGACTACGGGGAATTTTTGGCCAAACCTACGGGCTCGGAAACTCTACATTAAATTCGGCCTTGTGCCACATCCGACCACGTTGGGCGGTTGATAGATATCCTGCAGTTGGAGATTCATTGTAGAATTCATTTGACTCACTTTTATCAGTTGAATATTTCTACGCGCCGCTGACGAATCTTATATGTGTTGTTCGTGTACTAAGTATTATCGTTCATTACCAACCTTCGTTTGTTTATTCTATTCAGTAACCTTCCCTAGGTTCCAACAATTACATACCAATTATTTGCAAATTTTGACTCAGGAGCTCAGGCAGGAGGGTTAAAAATTGTTCAGGAACACAGGACTCAAAGGGCTAAACAATAATTTAAGGCATGAAAGATTTAGCCCCGTATTCTAAATATTTGTTACTATGGTAAAATGATGCAAATAATCTTCTTAAATATATTCTACCGTAGAATTATGTTTAGGAAGATGGTCTCGTATTTCTTATAGTAGCAGAAGGATTTCGATCCTCACTGGGTGATCTATTGCAGTTATATGTCTACTGCTAAAAAAGTTGGTTCACTGTGTTGTTTATTTTAAAATTCCACACAAAATTCAAAGAATAATCTGCAATGTTATCGGTCCAGATCTGGCATCTCGGTTCCAATTCCTTTTCCGTCGTCGTAACGAAGCTTCCCTCTACCTTTTCTATAAATATGTTCATTGTAATTGTTCTCATGAGATTGGTATCTTGACTTCACAAATTTTTCGCGTAAATGTGGTTCTACAGAAGAAGAATGCCATAGCCTGAACATGGAAACAACGACCAACTTTTAGGGAAAATGGAATCAAATAAGACACTTATACATCAGAAAGAAAAGGCACCTCAAGGCGGTGTAATGGTTAGCAAGCTTAGCTCGCTAGAACTATTACGACTGAGTAGTGAGTTCAATCCCCATTGGGTGCCCCCTAATTTCGGCCTTGTACCACATCTAAGCTACGTTTGGAAAATCACTATCACCAGAAAGAAATGAAGGTTCATATTTCTAGGGCACATAATAAGGGAAGAGAGTTTGGGAAATTTGACACTCACAGGACAGATTGAAGGCAAGAGGAAGAGATGAAAACTGGACATGACCTATTGTGTTTGTGTAAATGGATGTCAGAACAGGCTTTAGTCATTCCACCCAATGTAAGGCAATAAAGCCACTAAGACACAAGGTGTTAGGGAGTGTAAAAGAATAAAAACAAAAGAGAAATATGAAAGAGCAAGAGAAAATGAAAAAAGAAGAAGAAGAGAAATCAAGAAGACAGTAGATAACGATTGACATTGTATTTAAAATTTTGTAGATCAAAGTTGCGTTTAAATTCTTAAAGTTTGTGTACCAAAGAAGAAAACGCATCAGAACAATTATTATGAAAATATTTATAGAATAGGCACAGGAAACTACGTTACGGCAATGAAAACATGACTGAAGTCGAGATGCCAGGTCAGGACCAATAACATTGCTGATTCTTCTTTGTAATTTATCAAGAATCTCTAAATATATAGCAGAAGCACCAAACCAGCTTTAGTAGGAGTATTCAATGCAAGAACGTATGGTAAATTTATAAATGTCTAAGATATATTCTGGAGAGAAAAATGCGTAGCAGTGTTTTGTGACCTTTACTATCTTATCAACATTTGCTTCTTTTTTTTACCTACATTTATATATATTACAAATGAAAGTATGCACAGCTGACTATTAAAAGATGAAAAGCTTTCGTGTATTTTGATTTCATTCTAGTTTTTTTTTTATCCAAACCTGTGAATTTTGATAATGCAGAATGCTATTCTCGAAAAACACTGTATAAAATTCACTATTTTTTTATCGATATTTTTTTTAATCCTTTCACCTAGAACAAGGTGATAAAGCCACTAAGATGCAAGGGGTTACCGAGTGTGAGAGAATATAATAAAAAGGAAACATTAAGCAGAGAGAACAATAAAAGAACAGGAATTAAGAAAAGAGGGGATAACGATTGGCATTATATGTAAATTTTTGAAGATCAAATTTGACTGGAAAGCAAGAAGATGAGAGAGGGTTCCACGAGCGAGAAGTGCGAGAGAAGAATCTGCTAAAATAGAATTTACGGTTACATCTCGCCATTTCAATTGTAAGATGATTTAACTTTGGTGCCAATCTAGTATTGCGCTTAAATTCATAAAGTTTGTGTACCAAAAAAGAAAGCCAATCCGAACAATTTTTGCGTCCTGTGTATGACAATAAACTACATCGGCATCCTGGGTAAGACGATAAACTATGTCCAACAGCAAGGCCTCTGATCAGGAGGTTTTGAGGAGTATGGAATCACCTCTTAATTGCTGGTATTCCCAGATCCACCCTGACCCGAGGTGGTATCACCTGTTAGGGCCCCAGCTTTGGGCAAATAGTTAGCACCCAGACTACATCCGCGTCTTGGGTATGACGATAAACTACATCCGCGTCCTGGGTAAGACCATAAACTACGTCAAACAGCAAGGGCTCTGATAATACGTTTTTGAAAAAATAATGTTGCCAGCAGTACGTTTTTGAAAAAATAATATTACCAGCTATACATTTTTTAAGAAAAAAATATTAACAGAAATAGATTTTTGACAAAAAAAAAAATATTACCAGGAGAAAAAGAAAAAGAAAAAAAAAAGTTGTCGGCATTAAATGACCCATTGATGCTGATATGCCATAAAACAAAACAAATCAAACCGAACAAATATTAGGAAAATATTTATAGAACAGGCACAGAAATCTACGTTACGGAGGTGGAAAAAATGACTGAAATCAAGATGCCAGGTCAGGACCAATAACATTGCAGATTCATCTTTGTATTTTATCAAGAATCTCTAAATACCTAGCAGAAGCACCAGACCAACTTTGGCATCAGTATTCAATGCACGGACTTATGGTAAACTTATAAACGTGTAAGATATATTTTGGAGAGAAAAAAATGTCTAACAGTACTTTATGACCTTTAGTATCTTATCAACATTTGTGATGACATTAAAAGAACACCAAGGAAATAAAATATAATAGAATATAACAAATGAAACCTTTTAACAAAAACAGTGACATAATGAAAATCGTCTTGACAATATGCTTAAAGCGTTTGAACATCGATGTTGGCTGGAAAGCATGGAGTCAAAAGAGACTTTCACAAGCGAGAAGTGCGAGAGAAGAAACTTTTAGCATAGAACTTACGGTTGCGTCTGGCCAATACAACTGTAATTTAATGAGACCTTTTTGCCAATCAAGTACTGCGCTTAAATTCATAAATTCTACGAACAATTACCATGAAATTATTTATAGTTAATCAAAAAGTTACGATTTCCTGTTCAAAGGACAGGAAATTGGGGAGAACTATGATCGCCAACGTGTTGAAGGGAAACAGCACAAAGAAGAAGAAGACCTGACTGGCAACTAGGTCTAATTATTTTACCATTGAAACTCGCAAATGTTGGAAATGGTAAATGTAAGCGTAGGTTCTAATGAGAAAGTGTTTTTTTCTTTCTGACTTCAGTCCGACGGAAGCCTCTTCCAACTTCTTGCTTTCCTGTCAACTACAATCTAGAAATTGTTCACCTGACGATATAAGTAATGTTGAAAGAATAAAATTGGCTTCCGTTTCCTTTTTATTCTTCGTCTTGTCGAGTTACGTTGGCGGAAACACTAGGTTGGTCAAAAAGTTCGAATTCACTTGGGAACTAGAAAGAAAACACATCTTGATCTCTGTCTGGTGGAATTTCCATGGTGTACTACATTTCGAACTTGTTCCACGCGGCCGCACCATCAACGCTAAACTGTATTGCCATCAGCTAGACGGCGTGTACGACAAACTAAAGAAAGAGTATCCTGCTTTGGTCAATCGAGATCGGACTTTGTTTCAGCAAGACAATGCGTGGCCACACACTTGACTAAGGAGAGGTTCAAACAGATGAGTGCTGTTGAAATTGTTCCACATCCACCATTCAGTTCCGATGCTGCTCCGAGTGACTATGGTATATTCCGGTCAGTGGCACACTTCCTCCGCGACAAGTGGTTCAATACTTTTGATGAAGTGAAGGAAGCCTTTTTTACAGGTTTTTGATTATATATATAATTGTTTCTGGTATCTGGAACAGATTCCGATGCTGGTTCATCGCTGGCAGATGGTCAAGAATGAAGACTTTATTTTGAAGAATAAATGTTGTTTTCATTCCGCCTCCTAAATGAGTCAGGAATTCCTGGCCAACCTAATATTTTATTGCTATAACTCGGCTGGAGCTATTCAACCGCATTATCTAAATTTGATAAAGTTCAAAATCGTTTATGTCGTATTGTGGTTGATAAATTTTTTTTCAATCTTGAAAGCCTGTAGCTATTTCCATAGCAAATGTTCAGGTGAGCTCCATTCTTTAGTTTCAACAGTTCTGACTTTATATGATTTGCCTTATGCTAGGTTGATCACAAAGTTCTGACTCACTTAAGTTAGTGGAAAGAAAACAACAAATTTTGATCTCTGTCTGGTGGAATTTCCAAGGATTACTGCGTTTCGAGCTTGTTCCACACGGCCGCACTATCAACGCTAAACTGCCAGCAGCCAGACCCCGTGTACGACAAACTAAAGAAGAACCATCCTGCTTTGATCAATTGAGATCGGACTTTGTTTAAGTAATACAATGCGTGACCACACACGCCAAGACACTAATTTCCATGTTGTTAGTTTTTGTCTTGTAAAACATGACACATGAATTTTGTTTAATTACTGGTTAAGAGTTAGTCCGCTTTGAAAGCGAGCGAACGAGAAAGTGAGGACTAACAAGCAATAAGACTTTCTGTTGCAACTGCTCAGTAACTTTGATATATTTGGGAGAGATATTAGAATAATCAAGAACCTATACGGTCAGCAAACGGCCTGCGCTACGGATTGAAAATGAGTTCAGCAGATATACAAGAAAAGAAAGGGGCACCTCGAGGTGGTGTAATGGTTAGCAAGCTTGTCTCACTAGAACAATTACGACTGAGTAGTGAGTTCGATCCTCACTGGGTGCCTCATCCTTTCGGCCTTGTGCCACATCTAAACTACGCTTGGAAAATCACTACAAGAAAAGAAATATTGACTAAGGAAAAGTTCAAATAATTGGGTTGTGTTGAGATTCTTCCACATCCACCATTCAGTCCGAATGCTGCTCCGAGTGACTATGGCCTATTCCACTCAGTAACACACTTACTCCACGGCTAGTGGTTCAATGCTTTTGATGAAATGAAGGAAGCTTGTTTACAGTTCTTTGATTCAAAACCAGTGGACTGGCCTCTGGTACAGATTCCGTTGCTGGCAGATCATCGAGAATTTTGAAGAATAAATGTTGGTGTTGGTCCATAAAATATTGTCGCTTTCTTTCCGCTTCCTAAGTTTATCAGGACTTTCTGGCCAAACTAATACTTTAGTGTCGCTAGTATTCTTACGATTGTCTTCACCCAGTTTAACCAAATGGAAGCCCCAGATATATTTTAAACTTCCCATAAAGTATTTTTTTTTCCTCGGCGTCGTAACCCACGCTATTTACGTCTTATTTATTATTAAATCATGCTTGATGTATTTTTGTATGCGTGGGTGTGTGTAAAGAACGTTCTGCTTATACGTTTGCTTCGTGCCGCCGTTTAGAAAGCCGGGGGAAAAGTACAGCGATAAAATTTAGTAGCAACGAGCTTTCAGGTTTTTCTTCCTCGTCTCCCCCCACCTCTCTTTCTCTCTCTCTCTCTCTCTCTCTGTGTATAGCGCCATGTCCATTCATGACCTAGGCAATCACGACTCTCATTTACACAGAGGCAAGCTATTCTCATTCCCTTCGTATTGGCAAGAAAGAAGTTCTTTTCGGACCGCTTCTTCCCAAGATCCGATGCTTTATAAAACACACTCCCGAGGAGATGCTTCCTCGACCAATTTAATCTTAACCTCTTCAAATCGATATCAACTGTTATCTATCCTACATATCCTCATAATATATAATCCTAACGCTCCTAAAATAACCACATTAGGTAATCCTCTACCTTGAGTGTCTCTTTGGCCTTATATCGGGAGAACAATAGCTTTAAAAGCCTTTTTCTTTATTATTAACAATTTCATGTTTTTCTGGTTATCTTCACGGTTTTGAATTCGGAATCATCGTTAATCTAAACTGGTTGTTAATCAAAGCTAGATAGCTTAGTATATCCTTCTATTTCACCCATAGTTCAATATGGTGATGAAACTGTTTCTTTTCTATTTTCTTTCTAAATTTATAGGTTTTTTTGTTTTTTTTTATGAAATGAGGTAGGATTATCTAATCGGATATTTCCTTCTTCGACATATCTTTCATTTTTATTAAAAAAAAAAAAAAAAAAAAAGGTTCCACCCCCAAGGAGGTCAACCCCTGTCGGACACAAAATAGAATTCAAGCTTCAAACATTGCCATCTGTCACTTGACTTAACTTTACGCATCGCTAAATCTTCGCTCTGATTTAAACCGGGTGCCCACTCCTTTACGTCTCTCATCTTTCACTTCCCTCATCTCAGAAAGAAAAAGGAAACAACATTAGAAGAAAGAAAGATTTCTAAGCGGTTCCGTTCCGATAACAGAAGCTATACTGAAGTAAGCTTTGAACGGAAGTTAGAAAAAAAGAAAGAAAGAAAATAAATCAACAGTGTACAGCCTCGTTTTCATTTCAGAATATAGTAAGACGCACGCAACAAATGGCGAAGCGGACTACAAAATCGACAACCGGAACCTGTCAGACCAAGGTTCGGGAATCATTTTTTTTTTTTTTTTGCTGAAGTCGGCAATAAACATCTCATATTTCGGAAATGAGAAGTCGTTAAGATTACGTTCAGCTTCATAGTCTTTCTTGCAGCTGTTTATATGGACGGCAATTTTCTTCCTTTACCTTTGAATCTTTGTCGCCGACGGATCTATACTAAACAAAACTATCGTGAACCTATATTATTTATCGATCTTTTTGATTTGTTATAATTCATTAACAAATGTACAATTTCAATAGAATGGTATTATACTTGTTCGCTTTTACCAACTCTATCATCAATATAATTCGATCGACCTGTTCTCCGGTTTTCTCCGAGTGTACATCGTCTGCTGTATTTATTTATTATCTTGTAACCCCGCTAAATAGATATGGGGGTCTGCAACTGCGCACGCGATTAGCCATTTACTGAAGAGTACTCTTTAAAGGATTCCACTAATTTTTTAAGTTTTCTGTGTACGTCACGGTATTTCTTGGCGCTCTTGGTATTTGGGCAACCTGCTCTTACTTTTGCAATATCAATTTCTTGCACGTCTAAGAATTTCCATATTGTTGGATGATGCGATGACACTTACTGTCAAAAAGCCCTATATCCTCTTTTAAGGGCATTATTGGTTCTAGGTAAATCAGCATTGACTCTCTCAAAACAAGACCACATATGTATTTCAAACATAGGTATTTCAGATAATTAAGATTTAATATAATTCTCCTTTCGATTAATTTTCATTCAAAGAATTTACGATTCGAATGTTTTTCTAATAATTTTCTTGATACGTCTGATGAAATGTTACCAGCTTTGTTTTGGAGGTATTGAATGATACCAGCCAGTCTTTCCCCCATTGAGTTATGAGAGTTGGGTCAGAGGAGAGATCAGCTGCCAGGCATTGGTCATTCAGATATTTTAATGTGCATAATTTACCTTGGGTGTATCTCAGGTCTTTCTATTTTAGAAAAAAAAATCATATTAATCTTTTTTTTAGGTTAGGAACTTTTCCCCCAAACGACTTACTACCGAGATAAATCCCCACTTAAACACTTCTAAGATTTCTTTAATATTGCTAAAAAAAATGGTATTGTGAATGTTTGTCTCAACATAATAACAGTTGAATTATTCCATCTCAAAATTCAAACGACATAATTCATTATGCTAAAATAAATCATTTACCGGAGATTGTATACATCTGAAGATGCAGGAAAATCCCACCGATTAAAATAAAATAGATAAGGATGTTAGCCTGATATATTTCATGCAATAATGACATGACTTCGCCTTAGAACTTCATCTAATCCGTTTCATCTACATTAACAATTCAAAAGTGACGGTAATTACACCCAAAGCGAAAATTTGAGTTTTTTTTTTTCAAGAGGTAATAGTTACTTACCAAAACATGCCCCATGATTTATTTTTTTTTAAAAAGAAAACTTTTTACTTTTGAATGAAAATATTTTTTTCTTATCTAAATGGTTTATTTGGTCAATTTTGCTTATAAGCAATGAGGAATATTAAATTTCTGCAATGATTAATGCTACTTAAAATTCAGGTCTACATAATCTTTCATTCGGCAAGCTACGAAAGATTGACAGTGAACACATCTTAATCGCTTCCCCGGCGTAGACGTGTATATATGGTCTTTACAGGAAATGCCTTTTTTCAGACACGAATGAATAAACACGCCCAAAACAACGTTCAAAAACCAACTACAGATGTGTTTATACGTCAATACTGATTTTTTTTATGCCCTAGTGGGCTTGAAACGAATCCAATTGTCAACTCATACGTCTGGTAAAGGTACCTTGGCAAAGTGAAGGAGGGAGAGTAATTGCGAATCGGGAAAAATCCGACTTAACAGGGTACTTTTCTGAAACGGGAGAAAGTTGCTTTATCGTCGGAAAGATAATATATTTACATGCGAATAATTACATATTCGACAAGTGAACCGTGCCATTCTGGCCAGCTTCGTCAAACATTTAAGTCAACAAGTGTTAAATGTGTCTTTCATTTGTTTTGACCAACAGACAAGTTGCGACACTGTCTAAGGTTCTTCTTCTTCGTCTTCTTCTTCTATCTGCCGTGTCCTCTCAAGGCGAGAGTGATCATGGATCTCAACAATTTCTGACTTTTGTAGCTCTTAATAAATTTTATCATTTTGTTATCTCTGCTAAACCTTGTTCCGCCATCCGGGTTAGGCGTTGTTTTCCTCTGTCCTTCTTACCTTCAGTCTGTCATATATGTATCAAATTTTCCAAGCCCTCCTTCCTCAGAAATTTCAACTGTCACTTCCTGATGCTAAGGATAAGTGTCCTTTTTGTTCCCATTTCCTCTAAAACCACATTTCTGTTGCTTCATGTCTCTTCTTCATCTATGAAAAGATTGGCCAGTATTCACTGCCATATAGGACTATTAGATAACAGTTCAGTTTTCCTTTCTATGTTTCTAACGATTTTTTTTCTGTTTCTTAATACTTTGATTAGTTTTCTGAAGGAATCTTTCGCTATGACAATGCGACTTCGGATTTCCGTCTCACAGTTTCCGTTCTCTGTTAACACATTTCCCAGATAATTAAATTGTTGTACTTGTTTGATTTAATTTTCTTCAATGCACAATTTTCGTGTTGAGTTGTTCCTTTTGAAAACAACCGTGTATTCAATCTTCTTGCAATTGATGCTTAGTCCTTTCTTCTCGCTTTCCTTTTCTACATTCTGCAGTTGTCCTTGTAGTTTTCTTTGTGTATCTGCTATCAAGACTGGGTCATCTGCATATTTTCTGTTGTTAAGATACTCCACCAGTAATGAATCCAAGTAGGACTTCTAATTCTCTCAGAATCGAATCCCTGTATAGGTTGAATAGTTCCGGTGAGAAGACACATCATTGCCTTACAATCTTTATTATTTTTGTATCTTTATTGAACTTATTTGTTATTCGTATGCAGAAACTTTGTTGCCAGTATAGGTTAAGGTTCCCTGGTAGACCCGACATTTTTTTCTGAGGTAATTTATCATAAGCTTTTGCATAATCTATAAAACAGAGGTATAAAACAGAGATATAAAACAGAGGTATACATCCTTCTGCATTTGTATTCCTCTTATTGATATCATTCTGAGCATAAATATCGCATTCCTTGTCCCAATGCTTTTGACAAACCCGCACTGTTCTTGTCCTATTTCCATTCTGATTCTGTTGCACGCTCTACTCATCAGAATTCGGATGATAAGTTTTGTTATAAGGCTCATTAGGATGATTGTTCGATGGAATTCAAATTCATTTGAACCTGGTTTCTTATGAAGTGCTAGAAAATAAATGTAATTAGATCTTCCGGTATATCACAACTGTTGTACATTTTCAATTATGTACACAATTTATTCCTGTCCCTATAATTGTTCATCCTCTTCATAATCTTCTACGTAATTTTGGCATATACAGATTTTTTTTAAATATATACATATACATAGCAAATAAAAGTAGTGCTGTTCATGTTCCTCTCCATCATGAAGGGTATCTTGTAGTTGCAGTATCTTTGAGGGTCCGTTCTTTCGACCCCCAAATATATTTTTTCGTCCTGTCAATCTGCAGTCACCGTTGCTTTATATATATATATATATATATATATATATATATATATATGATCGACTCTCCCGTCGAGATTCGACGTATGAGGGTCAAGCAGATCAGTTTCCAGGAAACCGACAGCCCGATACCGGCACATGAGATTTGATTATAGTGGTGAAGGCCTCATGCAGGACCATCCACACTTTTTGGAGGGACGAATACAGAGCCCTGGTGCACCGAATGTCACAAGGTTCCCAAACGACCCTCCACAGGTTTTGAATTCAGAGTTGTCCTTCTCCTAGACCAGTTGCCATCCAAGGCTATAGAACCCAGTCTGTCCTGCTATTTTACCCATAGCTGGAGGGAGAAGAAGAGGATTCATACCTTTCCCAACGGTATTAGCACGTAAGTGAATGTAATGGATTCGACTGTAATTCGAACTCGGCTCTCCGATTCCTCAATCCAAGCTGATATATATATATATATATATATATATATATATATATATATATAACATTACCATTTCCAACTTCCGTTTTGGTTATTCCTCATTCAGCAACCCTCTCTAGCTTACAACATATATATATATATATATATATATATATATATATATATATATATATATATATATATATATCTCTTTAAAACATCGATAAATACAATACTCGCCAGCGGCGTGAAGTAGGTAAACTACTGTTAGAGGTGGACTACTTAGACAGTATATATATATATATATATATATATATATATATATATATATATATATATTACAGTGAAGACGTAAATATAGGATAAGTAAATATATGAGATTTGATTATAGTGGTGAATGCCTCGTGCAGTATATATATAACATTCTCTGCTAGGCATTTCCCATCCAACAAGCAATTTTACTTGTCCTATATTTACGCCTTCACTGTTCACTTACTTTTTGCGCATTATTTTCGAATTGTGCGTTTTGATCATCTTGGCCTTATTTAAATTTAAATTGACAGTTTCCCGTTAAATAGCTTACATGAACTGGATCTAATCTTTTTACCCTTATGATTTATGTAAATTGTATGGAGACGTAAACTATGTAATCATTTTTCTACTTAGATTTCCGCAACCATTGCATTTTTTCCACATGCGAGAGTTGTTGTATGGAATTGAAATAGTCTGTGGCACTAGTCATATATATATATATATATATATATATATATATATATATATATATATATATATAGGGTGACCCAAAAAAAGGGGAATTTTTGAAGTGCGTATTGCCAGACATGAGCAAGTGGCAACACTGCGAGACAGTGACCTTGAGCAAGTAAACATTTTGCCATTTAGAATTCAAGATGGAATTCACAGTATCCCAGCTGAGATGTTGCAGGAGTCAATGAGGAATCTCAACAGCAGATTTCAAGAATGCATTCGTACAGGAGGACGCCATCTACAGGACGTAATTTTAAAAAAATAAAAATTCCATCATTGTTTCTTAAATGGCATGTTTTAAGATTTCAATTACTAGGGCCAGCATTACACACGCTAATTTTATATCTCATGTATGAAGCGACCCTCTTAAAATTAATTTCAAAATTAGCTTTTCAAATGTCCCTAGATACGCGAGCATATACGGTATATATTTATTCATTTCAATTAAATTAATAAACTTAATAAATAATTAATATGCAATAAGTCATGACCTTTAATAAACCCTAACCTCTAACTACCCAACCAGCATAAATAAGCAACCTAGAGTTTATAAGAATAAATAACCCTCAGTATTAGCCTTAAACAAAAGAGATTGGTAAGACCAGGCGTCATCCTCTCTCTCTCTCTCTCTCTCTCTCCACTCCCTTAACCCCACCCCCTTCCGCGTGATCTACTTACACAAATTTCGTCTGTTGATTTGTTAAAGAGTAATTTAGAGAAAGAGAGTCAGTATGCTGTCCCCTTTTAACTAAGTTTAAATGCAAGCAAGAGGCGCAGTAATTTGTCTTGGAGACAAAATGTCTGCGCCTCATAGGAGTTGGCGAAATTCTTCAAGAAGTACTTCCGGTATACCACAACTGTAGCAAGAAACGGTGTGATAGCGGAAGTTATGAATCAAAGATCCCATTACATAAAAAGTAAGTTATTACTTATATGTTTTCTATAGAAACGTTAAATCTCGTTTGGTAAATTCTCTGGAGACAGTCAAAGACTTCCTGGTTGATGGCGCAAGGAATCCAACACTTTTAGAGGGATGATAAATGTGTTTCATGATCATAAAAATAGACTCAGGAGGAATGCAATATTTTGGCATGCTTCGAAATATATATTTAGTTTCTTAGCGGTTTTGGTAACGAACATCACCAACCTAACTCTTTTAAATATTTACTTGAAATTTACTTCGATTATTCGTGTACACAATCTTGCTTCTGTCTGAATTTCTGGGATGAGAATTTTTTGGTTCATTCGTTTTTTACGACTTATCAACCCTTTACAGGAAAATTTAAAGACAGAAAATAATTTTTGTCTTTAAATATAAAGACATAAATTATTTTAGACTGTAAGAATCTTTTTTAGATTATAATAGTTTAATGATATAATTTTTATTAATTAACCCATAGTTGGGGGATAGGTGGCTTCATACCTTTCCAAGGTTATTTTCGTGTAAGGAACTCAATGAGAATTGTAACTCGTCACTGATTAACAATTCCGAGCCATTATCCATTACATCACACCCGCTAGCACCTGATATTCCTAAGCAATCAGCCATTTAGGTACTGACCAGGCTCGAAGTTGCTTAACTTCGGTCATCCTACGAGAACAGATGTTTCAATGTGATGCGGCCGTAACCGTGAAATGGGAGGTAAGAGTTATATATTTTATTTTCACTCGGACTAAGGTTTCATCTTTGTTGTTATTATCTTAACGTTTCGACCGTTTCGCCGTACGACCTTCTTCAGGTGGCTATCAATCTAAAGCCTTTATTCACTCTATATTGTCCTCGTTCTATTATCACCGTCTAGTGATATCTATGTCTAGTTCTTTTTTTTAATACTGCTCACTTACTACTCGGCCTGGGTCTAAATCTGCATGGGACATTATATTCGTGGATAAAAGCGTTCGTTCGTGAATTTGGTGATATAGTAATTATAATCCCACGAATAGTCTATCCTCTTAGGGTTCAATTTTAACTTCCCTGATGGTTACCTGGATCGACGAATAGGCCGGGAGTGGGGACGTAATAATTTTTGAAACGTTGTTATAATAACAACGCTGATGAAGACAATCGTCCGAGTATAAATAATGTAGATAATTTTGATTCTATAAGTATGATGGTTTTCTATAGCCACCTGAAAAAGGTCGTACGGCGAAACGGTCGAAACGTTAAGATAATAACAACAAAGATGACGACCTTAGTCCGAGTGCAAATAATATAACTCTTACTTTAGATGTGACGCAAAATTATGTTGCACCTAGTGAGGATCGAACTCACTATTCAGTCGTAATTGATCTAGCGAGAGAAGCTTCCAATCGTAGCTTAGATGTGGCAAAAGGCCGAAAGTATGGGGCACCCATTGAGAATCGAACTTACTACTTAGTTGTAATTGTTCTAGCGAGACAAGCTTGTTAACCATTACACCACGTCGAAACGCCCGTGATTCTATAGGTGCGAAGCATGCTTAACTGTATCTGAAGGCTACAGAAGAAAATTTGATTTGTATTACGAGGTAAAGCGGATGTCATCCTACCGTGAAAATCAGCATTCCGAATCTTAGAAGACCTAACCTAATGTTACACGACACGCGCCCAATTTTAACATTTTCATTTCTCTGTCAAGTCTATGGAGACTGTTAACATGGCATAAAACAGGAATTGAAACGCATTACATGTTCTAAACAGTAGCCGTCAATAACGTGGACTAAGCGAAAGGAGGGAGATCACCGACGGGTATCTCTGCGCAGCCCCCACGGACGTAGCCATGCTGATACATACCAAGTCTATGTCGTCTGAGATGAATTTGGTGTTGCGATTTACGATGGACCCAATTTATTCCGAAGGTCACCGTATTCATCGAAATGCTAAATAATTAGTGATCAAGGCTAGGATCGACGAGTTGGCTATAGATATTTCCCGGACTCAGCTCCCATCTACAAGGCCTAGGACTAGATGCCCAGGAATCATCAAGATAATGTCAACCATACAACATGTAGCTCTAGGAGATCCCAGAATATGGAAGGTTTTCGGGTTACGTCGGAACCGACCTACAGTTTTTCGTGGTTACGGCACCATCTTCCATAATAAAATACGTCATCACGCGGCGCTATATGAGGAAGACGGTGTTGTTTCTTCACCGTCTGTAAGCCATACTTGATTGTGTTGCATTCGCTATATCTAGTGTGTCTCGTTTTTTTTTTTTTTTGTTTTTTTGTTTTTTTTGCGGGGTGATTGCCTTTCATTATGGCTCTTGGGAGCCATAATGAAAGGCAAAAAAACTCGTGGGTGATTATGTAAGGTGAGTTCCGACATACGTCGAAAATCACGTTTCGTCGCGCCTTAGGAACGGATCTCCGACGTAAGTCGAAGAACCCCCGTACCAAGAACTGATTGAAACACGCCATCGTGGATGTGACAGTTGAGGTGAAAGAAAACTACCTGATCTGGGCATAAAGTAATGATACCATCTAAATGGCTGAGGGTGATTTTATTGTATCTTTTTCTGCATACAACGTTTTCCCAAGATATACAGATGTTTAGTAAGATGCCTTTCCTTTTCTATTATGTTATATATACACACACACACATTATATATATATATATATATATATATATATATATATATATATATATATATATATATATATTGTTACGAGGCCCCATTTTGCCCTACCTCTTTTACACTTACACTAATAAATACAAAACCTAGCTTAAAATCATGACTTAAATCTGTAGATGCCCTTTTTACATTACGAAATGCTCCCATTCACCAAACCCTTTAGATTTCATAATAATAGAATTGAACTTTCTAGAAGTCTCCAGAAACTTCTACCGGGTTCTAGAGGGTACAAAAAACATATATAAACAGGGGTTCGTACCAACTAGCCAGTTTGCCTCCTGGCTCCACAGCTACGACTATTGAGGTCGACTCCGGTCCTTTTGATTCAAGTTTCGACAGTCCTCAAAAGAAAGGGCTATCGGTAAATACTTCACCTTTTTATTCCTTGATATTATTGACCAAACTCCTTAATTTTTTATACATGTGAATATCTAGTTATTTTTCTAAGAAGGAAATAATATGATTCTTTGACTAGCGACAAATACTCATCCATCGGCTTAATCTTAACGGTATAAGGATTTTCTCTCCCATTTCTTCACGTTAAAGCCTACTACTTTCTGGGCTCCCACACACTTGTTATCTTGTTAGCATTTCCCGACGTATATTGTTTAAACCTCAGCCCTACTCTTTATAAAAAATATTTTATTATATGTTAAATAAAATCCACTTTTCGTTATTATTAGGTTGCAAAAATAACGTCGTTTTCTCACATAGTAACATATGTGAGAAAACGACATTATTTTTGCACCAACCTAATACATGTAATCTTTTCTTTCAACTTTAATTTCTAAGAAACTGTTTCATTTTATTTTTGTGTTGCGCCAGCCGTAACAATATATATATATATATATATATATATATATATATATATATATATATATATATTTATTTATTTATTTATTAAAGACATTTTTTATGTTTAACGTTCCTTTTATAGATACAAGTATTTAAGTAAATGCTCTGTTTATAATAAACAGTATTAAATAACATTTACCGGCCTGAATGTCCGAGAAATTTTCATAGAAAATATTTGTCCTTTGACAGGATTCGAACCTGCTTTCTATACGGAAACGCCATTTAGCCGGGCGTGCCTAACCGATTCGGCTGTCTTGTTTGTGGTAGATTGAAGTTCAACAAGCTAGCCTCGCAGCGCCATTATTGTAATTACTGTGTTTGCTTCGCTCATACACTAAGTTAAGCTTAGTAAATAATCTATACGCATACTGCACTAACGGGATTTGCCCAAATCCCGCATGTGTGATGGGGGTCTGCGCGCGCTTTCCTGTAACTTATTCGTATAGACCTCAAACAGATAAGGAAGTTATCAACTGAAATGTAATATTATCTACTCCCTTTCGGTTTAGGATGCGTTATTAATGTGCTCGTCTGCGCGCGAACGTTGTGTTTGTCTGCGCGCAGGTGGTGTAAGGATAATTGAAATACAATGTTTGTTTTAATAAACAGATGCAGTTGGAGTTTATTTCTTTGATTTATACACACGGCTGGGGGAGGGTTAAATGCGTGTGTTGTGTGTGTCTTTTTAACACGTTGATGACGATGGCAAACAACAGGACGCAGAATAAGAAAAATGGCGACTATGTAACAGAAAGTTCTTTTTGTGGTTGTTATTTTTTTTTTTTTTTCGTTTTGTTTTAATAAATGGAAATATACAAAGGTCGGCCGCAATGGACCTTCCCGACTCATTCAACACCATTGTAGGCACACATCAAAAATGTTAGCCATGAATACACTAGACAACACACGATGGACAAACTGTTTCCATGACAACAGTGTTTTTTTTTTTTTTCATTTTCTTTTTCTTTCGTTTTTTTCTTCTTTCTGTGGTATTTTTTCTTTTTTTTAATGGTTTATTTTATTTTATTTTTTTTACCACGAATCATATTGCGAATACGCCATATTTTATTATATTTCTGTTAGGATGAGATTTTTTTTTTTCAAATTCGGAAAAATACAAATATGAAAAACACGCACAGATGAATTTCAACAAATTGTTTGGGAAGATTTTTTTTTGTGTGAATAGATTATGTGTGTGTGTGTGTGTGTGTGTGTGTGTGTGTGTGTGTGTGTGTGTGTGTTTGTATATATGTGCGTGCGTGTGTGTGTGTGTGTGTGTGTGTGTGTGTGTGTGTGTGTGTTTATTTTGGTTATTTTTAAATTCCCTGGCAGACAAAAAAAAAAGTAGATATCCTTCATTTAACGCTTCGTGTTTATTTTTGTTAAAAAAAAAAATGGCTTTTACAACAGGATATTTTGCGTTTTTCGTTTTCAGTCCTGTTTTAAGATTACTTTTTCAAAATATTTATTTAATGTCGATTTCTTTTTGTTTAAAGACGATCCTGAAGAATGTCTTACATAAGGCGTACATACAATATGATAGAAAGGGAGGAGGAAAGTCACCGTTTCTTTGAAAGTTTTGAACACAGTTTTAATCAGTAGTTTCAAGTTAGGAGGGGAAAGTTGATTTCAAAAAGTCATTTTTAGTTACTTAAGTTTTTCTTTACATTTTTATTTTTTCATTTTTTTTTTATAATATTCTTTTATACACTTTTTAATTTAAATTAAGAAACACATTTTTATATATAACAGCTTTAAATGTCGAGCTGAATATAAAATTGTAGCCAAAAAATACTGACTTATTTTTTTTTCTTTTTATCGTTATTTTTTTTTTTAAATATACACGTGTATATATTAAATCGACTTTGAAATAAAAAAAATGATTTTTTTCTCCCTTTTTCTTTCTTTTTCTCTAGAAATCGGCGTAGGAAAAAAGATATGGTAATAAGCGGGAATCCACATTCTAAAGTCGACTCTTCACAACACAAGTCTTCAAAAACAGTCACAAAACTGATATTAAAACTCCACCAAGATTAACAAGAAAAAGAAGAAAAAAAAAATCCATGGCCGTTTGAAGAACGACATTTGTGTTCCTCCTACGCAAATCTTCCATATTGTAAAAAAAAAAAAAATCTTCGTATTGGGAGAGGAATAATTTGAGGTATTAAAAGGAATTAAGGGCAGTTAGATGAGAAGAAAATCTCTTTGGAGTGGTTGGGAGAAAAAAGAGGGTAAAAATTACAAGGGGAGAATGTATAAGTGAACCATTAATCCGACCAGAACTTTTTCAGGCAGGACACTTTTTGAGTTGATACCGTGTATGTTTTCTCCTCAATTCTTTTGGTTTATATGATATATATATATATATATATATATATATATATATATATATATATATATATATATATGTATGCATGTGTAAAGAGATCATTAAAGAATTAATCAGTAAAGTTAATGTAATTAATGGCGAAATATCTTCACTAGCAAATTTAATATAACATTTACTTACTAACTATTCGCTGAATGTCGCGATCCCTATGTTTTAAATTGTAAAATAGATTTCATGTCCTTGCTAGTAATTTCGAAAATCATCACATTTACATCATCAGTCTTTAATATTTTTTTTCATTTCAGGTAAACTCCAACCCCAAAATAAATATATTATAGGTCGAAAGATGCTTTATTAAGAGTGTGATATTTATTAAAGGTTACATAATTTAAGGATCGCATCATTCAACGAGTGTTTAGTAAGTTAATGCTTTATTAAATTTATTAGTGGAGAGATTTCGCCATTAATTACATTAACATTACTGATTAATTCTTTGGATGACTACCTCTTTATAGTATTATATATACTGGACCATTTAATAATGTTTTAATTATAAACTATTTCTGTGTTTTCGTGTACTTTAAATGACCACAAAAATATTTCCCCCTAAAAAACAGATGGTAGTTTGAAATGAATGATCTAAAACGATAAATGAATTTTATTTACGGTGTTATTCATCTAAAAGTATTCAGATTTAAAAGAAAATAACAATCGACCTTGTTTGTGTGTGTTGATCACGAATTATTTTCTCAGTAAGTCTACAAAAGCTTTTCATAAGCGTCCAGATTTCCAATGACTCGTTCCACGAACGATAACACGGGACATTCTAAAACGAAGAAATTCTTTCAAATAATTAATATTACATTCGGAATGAAATTCGAAATCGAAAACAAAAACTACTGGATATCTATTACTAAATGTTATGTATATATTTTAACTGTGTATATATTTGGCACAAATTTCATATGCAAGCTTACATGGTGAAACGCAAGGGACAAAAGGATGCAGAACGTAAGCACTAAGCGCGTGGGACAGCCATTTAGAATAAACTTACAATAAAATTCTCCAAAATATCTCAACAGCAGAGAGTTTTCAGCTTGTCTGGATCTATATATCACTATCTCTACATATATACATAAATATATGTATTTTTTTTTTTTTTTTACTTCAAACGTTGTTTTAGTATTAGGTTGGTGCAAAAATAATGACGTAATAATGTCGTTTTTTGACGTATTTTTTAACGTCAAAAAACGACATTATTTCTGCACCAACCTAATAGATACTCGTATTCAAGAAGAAGGTCTCGTAAATAAAACCATGTTTGTCTGTTAGGCTCCCCGTAGCCAATTGGTTCAAAGCACGCCAGATCAGATGTTACCTTCTTTCTAGGAAGAAGGATGCTTGTATGAATCCTGCCGGAGGGAACATTTTCTTAATAAAGTTTTCCCAAATGCACAGATCACGAGAGAAAATAAGCATTGTTAAAAAAAAAGGACGTTCTACTTAAACACGGGTGTCCAGCAAAAATAACGATTTTACAAATGAAAATATGTTGGATTAACAAATAAAGAGCCATCAATAAGTTTTTGTGTATACATACATGTATGTATTAGTCTTATTGAGAAAATGTGAAGCTTTATATGTCCATAGAGAGATTATATGGGAATACATATGAATGTATATAGGCATACATATATATGTATATAGATATGTACGTAGACATGTATGTGCACACATATACTATAGAATAAAAAAAAACAATAGGAAAACTTTTATGCCAACGCGTTTCGTTCCTTGAAGAACCTTATCAAACCAAGTGTCCCCAAGGAAAGAAATGTGTTGACGTAAAAACGTTTACATCTTGTCTTTTTTAATTATGTTGTTGTCTTTACAGATATATTTTATTCATATATATATATATATATATATATATATATATATATATATATATATATATATATATACATGTATGAATATATGTGTGTGTGTGTGTGGATAATAGCATTTACCGGTGTATATATATATATGTAGATGCGTATATGTGAAGACGAGCGCGTGCATGTGTGAGAGAGAGAGAGAGAATATTTATGGAAATAAGAAATTAAAACAAAAGGTTAAAATAGCCAATCGATTATATATATATATATATATATATATATATATATATATATATATATATAAATGAAGAAATATAGTCTTAAGATGTGCTATATTTATGGGATAAAGTGCTCAATATCAGAGTGTGTATATTTAGCATGAAACACACTGTCGCCTCTAAGTGTTGACTTCTATGTTCACTTTTATATAAATATATATATATATATATATATATATATATATATATATATATATATATATTGGAGGAAATATGTCTGACAATGTGGAAACAGTTTTCGTGCGTCGTGTTTCGTCCTTTAAAAGTTTATCAGACAAGATATGCTTATTCTGATGCGACTACACTTGCGCACGAACCAAAGACGCTGGAAATTTTAAATTAAAAATATTTTTTTCAGGCGTTTTTTTTGGGGGGTGGGGCGGGGCATAATTTAGCTAATTTCATTCCGATTCTTTTCCTTTTGTTTCCATCATCTTTCTTGTTAAATATCCCACATGTTGATAACAGAGCCCTAAACAGACAAAAAAGACAAAAAAAAAAAAATGATTTTATTTTTTTAATTTAAAATTCCCAGCGTCTCTCGTTCGAGCGCATGTGCAGTCGCGTGAAGTCCTAAGAGACGAAACGCGTCACATGAATACATTTCAATTTTGTCATACATCTTTGCTACTAAATTGTTCTTTCAATATATAGAAGTTGGCATTTACATGAAGTTGGCGCGTATATAGATATATCCTGAATTTTTTACTAACATCGGTTGGTCAAGCTCAATTTTATTGGGAAAACATTTATTTCTATAAAGAAATCTCATATCTTTTTTACGTATGTTTTTTTTCTTCTTATGAATAAATGAATACATACAGACTGGATTCTGTAGCCGTGGTTGGCAACCTGTCTATGAGAAGACCAACCTTGTGTTCAAAACCGAAACCATAGATTTAACTTCTCAGCAATGATCATACTCGTTTTATACACTTACGGAATAAGTTTATAAAGACTGAAGTAAACAGTATTTTAGTCATTTCACTCCAAGCAATAAAGCCACTAAGACGTTACTAATTGTGAGAGAATATGAGAAAAAGAAAAAACGTTATTTAGGAGACAGAACAATAAAAGAACAGTAATTTAAAAAAAATACAGAATATAATGATTGACATTGAATTTAAATTTTTGAAGGTCATGTTTGTATGGAAAGCAAGAAGCCAGAAGATATTACCACAAGCGAGAAAGACGAGAAAAGAAACTGTTAGCATAGAACTTGCGGCTACATCTAGCCATTTCAACCGTAAAATGAGGAGACCTGCCTGCCAATCTAGTACTGCGTTTAAATTCATAAAGTCTACGTGCCAAAAGCGGAAAGTTCATTAACACATTATGACTTAGCCATTATTTCGAGGAATTTCGAATGTACTTAATAATAAATTATATATTTAAGCTTTGGAAATTTATTCCACAAATCGCATATTTTAAACAGTTCAGCAAGTTTATGACTTTATTCAATTTTCTTAAAACAAATATCATAATTAGACGTGAACATAAAATAATACACTTATTCAAAAAAAAAAAATAAATAAAATTCATTTGCGGTGATAACAAGGAAGAGGAAACACCGTAGGCAACCACTATCATCGGAAAGTCATACTAACCGTCTTCAGACGAGATATCTGCGTATCGTGTGAAGACGTTAGCTTTGTAGGTGACCACTAGGTGACTGGATTTTATGGCAACCACAGATTCGAAAGACTGGAAATGAGGAAAAGAAAGAGATTCTCTCTGATATATATATTTTTTTTTATTTAAAAGAAAGTTTGCTAAAGAAAAATCCAATTTTTTCTTCTCTCAAATTTTGCCAAAGTTAGATAAATTTGAACTTGTGATTTTCATGTAATTATTGGAAGACTAAACCACTAACCTTGTCGGTGAGTGCGTGACCTATGCTATCTATCTATCTATCTATCTATATCTATATCTATCTCTCTCTCTCTCTCTCTATATATATATATATATAGAGAGAGAGAGAAAGTAGAGAGAGAGTAATCTTAGTCGCACTCGTTTCATTTCTCTCATGGACATTATCAAAGCAAATGTTGCAAAATAAAATCCTCGCATTTGCGTTGATAGAGTCCGTCAGAGAACGAAACGCGTCGGCTAAAATAAGTTACCCTTTTGTCTTTCTCTCTCTCTCTCTCTATATATATATATATATATATAGAGAGAGAGAGAGAGAGAGAGTTGTAGCTTCTGTTATCGAAATTATCGTAGGGTTTTGGAGATAGACACCATAGCCATATATATTCCGAAACTACATTACCCAGGGTACTTGGATAAGTACATTTCATTTTGATCAAAGTAGGGTTATCGGTGGCGATGGGGACGGCACAAACCTTACGGAAAATTTGTTTTTGCCATTGATTTAAATTAAGTCTAAAATTAAACAATGGAATTAAGATCATTAATATTGAAATGTATCATTTTTCTTCACAAATTATAACAATGATCTAAAATCTACCATCATTTTCTTACAAAAAATGTGTCACACGCAACAAGCCGAGGGTTATTCAGCTAGTTAATATACATACATACATACATATATATATATATATATATATATATATATATACATATATATATATATATATATGTGTGTGTGTGTGTGTGTATGCGCGTGTGTGTGTGTGTGTAAATTTCAGATTAAGTATATGTGTAAAATCACAATAAAAATAAAAACAAAAGGAAAGTTTATCTTAGCCGACGCGTTTCGTCCTCTGAGGAACTTTATCAAAATAAAATCCTTGCCATGACAAAGTCACTCAACGGATGAAACGCGTCAGCTAAGTTTTCCTTTTATCTATATATACAAATGTACCCAATATGCGTGTATATATGTTTATGTGTGTAAGTGTATGTTTGTATATAGCAGTGTGTATGTAGGTGCATATTTCTATATGTACGGCCATCTTGTATATAAGCGAATACATGCACGTGCGTGAATGCGTGAGTCTTTGTGTATTTAAAAAAATGCCATTGGGCGCTTAGAAGAATGATAACGATTCTTTGTCGGAATGAATTAGCGGACAGATTCGATTCTTGAATTCCTCGGATATCGGTTCAAAGCTCATATGTGAAAGGAACAGGGTTGAACGTAGGGTTAGCAACCTCACCTTGTGAAAGACTAGTTGTAGATGCTTCACAAAACACTGAAAAGATATTAACAATTCAAAGCTTATAACGGCCATACATCAAATTAAAAATAAGTGTAAATCGATCGCGAAGAGGTCATCTACTACCTTGGCTATTTAAACCGTTACATAATACTGTGTTCTTACCATTAAAAATTATTGTATAATATTACTTACGTTTTATTTTGGTAAATAAAGTTCGATGTTTACAATATTTAATTACGAACTATTTCCCTCATCTTTTGGAATAATATTCCGTACATAAAATATCGAATTTGACACGGACACAATATGATACAATAATGGAGGCAATTGGAAAAAAAACCCAAAAACACCATAAAAAATTAGTACCGATGTCAAACATGAAGATGATGACAATAGTTATTATGAAAATAGGATAAATAATCCTAGAAATGCAGAGAGAAATTTCGATGTGTTATATTATTAATAACATACCTGTCAAATATGATGGGATTATCTTTTTATAGATTGAAGAATAGAATCAGCGCGCTTCTGGCTACCCTCTAAAAGTCATTATAGTATCCAGGCTCCCACAAAAAAAATCTTATACCCTTTCCCCGTAAGCACCGAAGTGTACCAACACTAGCAGACTTCAGAAGATTCCTACTGCTTGACGACATGGCTTTGAGTCAACGCACTAGAGAAGCGCTATGAAAGCCATACACGGATTCCTAAAAATAGGAGGATCATCTTCTCCTGCGGTATCGACTACTCCAAGTGAATAAGAGAAGCTATCAGGTCTTTTGGGCGCCACAAGGTTTTATAGGTTAGCGTTCTCACAGATTCAAGTCGTAGACTCAAGTGGAAGAGGAGACAGCGGCGTAAAGATCGTTCCAGACACGAAACCTATGAGTCAATCTTACCAATCACCGGCGATCCAGCGATAGACATGGAGCCGTTTCCCAAGTCTGAACACTCGTTCTCGCAGCAAAGTCATCAATGTATATATCTTTGATAGCCACCAACAGATTATGGTTAGACGAGGTGTTTCTTATTCCAATTTCTAGAAACCTGATTGTACCTGCTTGATTATAGTCACACACAGCATACGGAATTCTGTGAAGTGTCAGCATCAAATAGCCATAATCCAATGACAAGTAGAGACTGCCTAAGTCGCGTATGATTCGATTAGTCTGATGTTAATACCTGAATCATATCCTGGATATGTGGACAGGGAATGGCGTTTTTTTGTGTGCGTTCTCAGTAATGTTTTATTTTATTTCCTTCATTGTAGTCGTGTGTGATGGCACTTTTTTAATAAAAAAATGACTCTATGAAAAAAACAAAACAAAAGTAATAATTAAAAGGAAAACCACTGAAGATTTATTATGATTTAAAAAAATTATTGAACGCACACGTGCATCAGATACAAAGAGAACACAGTATGTGCACCAGAGGCAAAATTGGATGCACACCTGCATCAGAGGCAATATGCCTCTAGTTATTTCGTAGCAGAGCAATAAAAAAAGCTGTAGTAAGTCTCAATTTCCTATGGTTAGTTGGACATATATATATAGGAAAAAGCTCCGACTGATGCCAAATCGGGTTTAAATCCTGGTTTGAGGCAATCGGATATCTAGTCACACTGATGAGCTGTGATATCGCGAAACAGTTTGTCTGTGGATGACAATATATATATATATATATATATATATATATATATATATATATATATATATATCAGAGTCTTTCGTCCCTTAGGACTTCATCGTACTAAAGTGATATTTACGTCGAGGTGATAACGCCTCAAGAAGTGGCGGTTATGGTTAATTAAAAACACTTGTCAGATACGTAATATATTTAGATTGATTTGGCAAAGAAAAGATTAGGATGACATTCACTACACGAATAAACCTGATAACTATCAGCAGGGCTGGCTCAAGGTAATTGCAACTGGGGCAGTCGCCCGGAGCGCCATCAAGGCCGAGAGCGCCATCAAGCCGCCATTTCATGTGTTTGGGTTCTTCCAAAACTAAAGCTTATAAAAACATACTTGCGGTCGTCCAAGACTCAGGGCAGATTAAATTCTTTGGCTATTTTCTCAATAGAAAATGATCTTGTAAAGAAGATAGGTGTAGAAAGCGCCATGAAAAGATTTGCAAATCTAAAAGCTAGAAAAATGTTTTAGGAAGGATAATGAATGTTTTCTTTTGCATGTATTAAGTTGCATATTAACTCGTTATCCTACATTTTAAGTTTTTCTCCTTGTGAAAATTTAAAAACAAGCATGTAAGGGCGTCAAAGTTCAGCTTGCCCGAAGTGCCAGCAACCCGCGGGCCGTCATTAACCAAAACTCACTAGAAAACACCCTATGTGTTTGTTTCACAGACATTCGAATCACAGCAGTTATCACGCGTAAATAATTTTGTTTGGTTTTTTAAAAACTATTTAAAAAAAAAAAAAACGCTTTAATGCCTTTTATTAATAAAATCTTTCTAAAAAATGGCTTCTTTTAAACAAAAAAAAAACAAAAAACAAAAACAAAAAACAAGTACCAGAGAAAAATGCAACAGAGTCGACTTTCCTATTAAATTTAATCTTTTAAGCATCAAACCTTGAATTGGCGTTATGCTGTCATAACCCTAGAACACAAGAGAGTCAGGAAAATCTGATACATTTATTTATAGAAGCGTTTACCGACGCAGTGACAACAGTGAATATATTAGGTTGGTGCAAAAATAATGTCGTTTTCTCACATAGTAACATATGTGAGAAAACGACATTATTTTTGCACCAACCTAATATTATGATCAGTTGACGAATTATGATTCCCGCCCACATTCCCGCCCAATGATTGATGGTGACAGAAAACATTGATTTGATTAACAGTGTCCGCGAGTCGTCACTGAAGCACCAAGTAGCTTCGGAAAGTAAGTTAAATGTGTTACCTTCTGTCGCTAACAGTTAATGCAAATACCATTCTAATTAAGTGTTCTGCTTAATTTGGGAGATACATTTATTTGCTTATTTTTCGCTGCTTCTGACGGTCTATGGTATATATGGTAAATATGTGCTGGACGTCTCACGCAGAGCGTTAATTAGATAATTTTGTCGGGCATTATAAGATTCCAGCGGGGCTAAAGTCAACATATCTACGTACACGATGGTGAACTGAAAAGTTCTTGCACCTACCAACTTCCCAAAATATGACCAAATAAAAGGATTTGGAGAAGGAAGGAGTTTTTGTTAGTGGCATAATCTTTCCAATATCTCCTAGTGTGTATGTATGTATATATATATATATATATATATATAATATACGAGAACCAAAAGAATATAAATTGGAACGTTCATAGCATTAATTTGAAAGAGGGCTCAATATCAAGAGTAGAGCAATAGTTATTTATTAAAAAGATGTTACATACGGACAGGTACTCACAACAAAGATGCATTTTTGTTTCGATGCGAATGCATCTCGACAGGTGAGGAACAAAGATGAACCTGTCGAGATGCATTCGGATCGAAACAAAAATGCATCTTTTTTGTGAGTACTTGTTTGTCCGTATGTAACATCTTTATAATATATATATATATATATATAACTTACATCGGGTATATGCTGACAGTAAATGGAATTCATCGATCGAACTTCCTAAAGGCATTATACACACACAATACATATATATATATATATATATATATATAGGAAAAATGTATGATAAAATAGAAAAAGTTTGGTCTGATGAAGTTCTAAAGGACGAACCTTGTCACAAATAAACTTTTTACACTTTGTTATACATTTTCCCCAGTATTGTTCTTGATCTATAAAATATATATATATCGTTATCACACACATATATTAGGTTGGTGCAAAAATAATGACGGTTTTTGACGTTAAAAAATACGTCAACCTTTTTTTTTTTTGCATCAATCTAATATATATATATATATATATATATATAAATAAATAAACCGTGAAAAATTTATTTGTACAATTCTTTTATGATTTTCTTTATTTTTCGTATAAATATCGTTCCACTATCTGTACGTATCCATTCTCACGCTGTCAGTCATCACAGGTCATTTTCAAGAACATGAATTTACAAGGTTCTGAAAGAAAAAAAAGAAGCCGCTTGCAATTGTCATCGACAGAAACGTTAAAATCTGAAGAGCGAAGCCGAAAACCGGCTGACATCGTTGCGTTCACTTCATATGTGAAAGGCATGAATCCATTTCCCCTTACACTGCTACACTTATTGTTAAAATACTAATTTGGTCTGTTTAGCCGCGATAGGGCAACCAGTCAAAAAGCTTATTAAGTGAACATCTAAAAGACACCTGGAAACTACGAATCCTGTAACCCACTGAAAAAATTAGCTATATATATATATATATATATATAATTCGTGAGTAAATAATCCAAGTGAATCCTAATTATATAAAATATTAAAACTGATCCACAAAGAGAACTCAATGTAATTATTATAACCTATATATAATCTCTGAGAAGCTGTCTAAGGTCCTCCCAGTTTATTTGCAGTTTAAACCACAGATGCTCTGTAGTTTGGGTAGAGGCGTCTGTAATAGTAATTTACAAAACACCATGTAAGACGAGTGTACTCTGGAAGGAGTAGCCGGACATTATATGCATATTTACATTTTCCATACCAAGCCGCGACAGTTTTTTTTATCTTCAGGTTTGAATATGTGTTCAATCATGAAAAACTGCTGCTACTTGACCGTTGACATCAGTGTCTATTTCTATATTTACATACGCTCTAACTTTGACATTGAGCACTTTTGCCAATAAATATAGCATATCTTTATATATATATATATATATATATATATATATATATATATATATATATATATATATATATATATAGTTATTCAAAAGGAAAGAGCTAATTTCGGAAATTTAACAACAAATGCGAAGAGACAGAAACACATTCAACACATTGCTGGAAAGGAAAAAGGTTCAAAGTTTATTATTTTAAGATTTTTCAACTTGTATGCACTGAACATGAGCACCATGTGTTGCGAGGTAAAAATCGAAACGTATTCCGCTTCTTGATACTCGAATCAATTAATCTCTGGATATTGATTTCACAGCATCAAAATTTTGATGTCTCAAATCTTCCAGAGTAGCAGACAGAGGTGGAACAAACATTCTTTTATATACCACCCACAGATAAGAATTGGATGGGGCATGATCTGGTAAGTCGGGATGTCACAGACGATGAGCAAGGTCCCTCTTTTCCATAAATTACAAGAATTTAAATTTATACAAAATCTGAAGAAAAAAAAACACGAAAAGAAGCATTTAAACAAGATTAAAACAAATTATCATAGCTTTCAACCTTTTCCTATCTAGTATTATGTTAAATGTGTTTCTGTCTACTAGCATTTGCTTTCAATAAATTTTCGGAATCTGCTCTTTTGAATTACCCAGTATATGACGAAGACTAAGATTTTAATTGTTAAATACGGACATGAAGAAGGGTATAACATTTTCTTTGAAAAATAGTTTTCCAGGTCGCTTTTATATCGGTCATGAGGTTAAAAGCTTAAACTCATAAACTATTGATTTTAACTTTAATCCTCACCGAATAATCTCTTGAACCCCCAACATTACTGGAAAGAATGATAACAGCTACTGGACTCGAGAAAGCTATTTTCCTGAAAAATTGTTTTAATAGAAATATTTCTTACACTATTTACATTATTCGGACAATTGTCCTCATCTTTGTCGCCATATTTATTACAACGTTTTGGCCGTTGTACGCTCCGGAATGTCGAACTGAACCCTTTATTTCGCTCACTGGTGTAGACTGTTCTAGTTCCACGTGCCATGTTTAATGGATATCAGTCATCAGTTATCTTCTGTTAATTCCCCTCTTCAAGTTCTCCACTGCCTTAACAGGGTATTGAACGCACAGTCTTTGGGTCCTATCATTGGATCTAACCAACGCCTTTATCCACTGTGCCATGTGTCCTTGAGGAAGCCTGTGCATGGATTTCTGGTTATTATAAACCTAATGTCTTCAGCAACCATTTTTTTTACCAGAGCTCATATTGCAATTTTTGTTGTTACTATTGCTTTTCTCTGGTACTCCTTATCACTGGTTCCCATATTGTATTCATTTCTATGCTTGGTCGGCTCACGAGATTTTTGTGGCCTAGCATATTTGTTGATATACTTTGATGTTAAATGGTTGGCCATAAAATATCTAAAAAAAGAATTTTATTCCTGATATGACACGTAAAACAATTTTACCGCTTTGGTTTATTTCCATCTTTCTATCCAATAAATTCAGGTTACCCTTCAAGTCTAGAATTAGCCGCAATCTTTTCTACATAGTCCCAAAAACTTCACTTGTCATTTTTTACGCTAAGATTAAACAGTAACCCTCCGCCTTGAGTGGCTCTTGGGTATCCTATTGGGTGAATATTATTAATAAAACGATTAGCGAAAATGGTATGTGTCATAAATAAGTTGATAAATTACTAACGATGGTCAAAGTAATTGTCCCTTATTAGTGAAGTATGGTACGAGAACAACAATTTCAGAGCACTCAAGAAAGAATTGATAACCAGTTGCTTAAAGAAAGAAAAATAACAGAAAAACAAGAGAGAGAGACAGAGAGACAGAGAGACACAGAGAGAGAGAGAGAGAGAGAGAAAAGAATTATCCTCTAGTTTAGTATATTTATTGAGAATGAAGTGAGATGACTTCTGCTTGCCAACAGTAAGTTGGGTTTGGTTAAAGATTATCAGAAGGAGTAAGCTCCCAAGGCGTAACTTACGATCAACGGCTTTTTGTAATTTTTAGAACGCGTGTAGGAATTAAAATGGGTGGAAGCGATGTTTTATTTTTATTCCCATAAAAAAAGTAGGAAATAGGGATTTGGCGGCTTTAGCACAGAAATGGCAGCAATACTCCATTATTTTTTTTATCTGAAATGACTCTTGTAAAGATAAAGCACATGAGGAAGTGTCAGGGACTTTCTGGGACGGTACAAGCTACTGGGCGTTTCCCCACCCCAGCGATAGGTTAATATGCATAAGCACAATTTGGGAACTTGCGTCCCAACAGACATTCACAGTGGGGAACTGGTGTGAGTGCAATCTATATTACGTCTATCGGCCTACGCAGTCGAAAAATCTTAACACAGAAATTATATATATATATATATATATATATATATATATATATATATATATATATATATATATATATATATTATATCTCCATGATCTTTCATTTGACACCAGTGTACGACTGAAAAGTTTTGTCACGAAGCCTTTTCCCGAAACTGATTATTCTTTGATACCGTATGTGACGACTAAATGGCAATTGTGAAGTGTTCTTAACCTTCTTTCAATGTGAAAATATTTGTCTTGTAAATTAATATCATTTGCTTTTATGAAAATCGTAACTTTAAATTTGATGTCTGACTACTGAAGGGTATAAATGAAGTCGAAATCTAGCTAAATTAATCATTTAAGGAAAAAAAAAAAAAAAAAAAACGTGCGGGAAAAATTGTCATTCATAATCGTCGCCTCTAATTGACGATAATTGACAATTTACATATCTCTATCATACGCATCTCATTTGAATAGACTCAATAAAGCTGGGGGTAGTATAGACCTACCTCGGCAGCATCTTCCGATGATTGAAAAAAAAATACAAGACAAAGAAAACAAAAAAACAAGCAATTAAGCTTTTCGTTGACTACACAAAGACCTCACGAAAAAAAAAAAAAAAAAAAAAAAAAAAGAAAATGTCTACAAAAACATCGTGCTATGAAACGACCTATAAGGTGCCGAGTCGTGGGACACATACAGCACCATGAACGCCTCCTCGAACACTTGAAATAATGATGACTCCGCGCCTTTCTAATTGCGATCACAACATTGAAGTTCCCTGTCCGCAAATACATAAATACCATACTATAAACTAAGTTAGGTGAGGCTATAAGATTATCGTCTTAAAGAACACTCGTGTTTTGGTGAACTAGTTTATGGTAAACAGGAACACAGGAGACTAGAGGGCTCCACTAAAGAGAGATAAAGACTCATTAAAAAAAGCACACTGGCATTAAAGAGAAATTGAAACAACTGTCTATGCATTCTGGAGATGCAAATCTATTAAGAAAATTTTCCAGATCGAAGCAGGCTGCAGAAGAATATAGTGAAGGAGGTCATTCTATAAAACCGAAGCTACATTCAGCTGCCATTCTCTTGTAGTCATTTTGGAAAGACATGCCTGTCCCTCATAGTTCTAATTATCCACCTGAGAGTCTGCTATGGACGCCGCGAAAGTCTTTCCTAAATTTTAGTTCGAGAAGAATCCAGAAAAGAAAAAAAAAATAAGGCAGTTAAGTTTTCTCTAAAAATAAGGGCAACAGTTGATTCATCCCATGCCAATTCGTAGGCTTTCTGCAGAAATCCACATAGTCAGCTATGAGATAAAATTTTCATGCATCATCAACAACAGCCTGAACACTGACACTACATTTCTTAGGATTTTCAATGCATTTCTGTTGTAAGATCAATGATTTTTCTCTCTCTCACACACATTATATATATATATATATATATATATATATATATATATATATATATACGTAGTGTATGATGGTTAGTAAGTTTGACTTGCCAGATCAATTACAACTAAATTGTAAATTCAATCCTCCCGGATGCTTCACACTTGTGACAAGTAAATTGCTATATATATATGTGTGTGTGTGTGTGTGTTCCATGTGGCGCGTTTCATCCTTTAGAACTTCATCAGACTTTAGTATATCGATGAAGTCCTACGGAACGAAACGTGTCACACGAAAGGTTTTCCAGAAATTGTTCTCTACCTGGACTATCCAGGTATTATTAACGACATTTACCGGCCAGAATGTCCGAGAAATTACCAAAGAAATTATTCGTCCTCCGACAGGAATCGAACTTGTATCCTACACTGAACCGGAGGACGAATATTGTAAAGAATGTATAAACATAAAAATGTCTTAAAAATAATTTCGAACTTTGCTCATTTCAATATATATATATATATATATATATATATATATATATATATATATATATATATATATATATATATATATATATATATATATATATATATATATATATATATATATATATATATATATATATATATATATATATATATATATAGAAATGAGCAAAGTTCGAAATTATTTTTAAGACATTTTTATGTTTATACATTCTTTACAATATTCGTCCTCCGGTTCAGTGTAGGATACAAGTTCGATTCCTGTCGGAGGACGAATAATTTCTTTGGTAATTTCTCGGACATTCTGGCCGGTAAATGTCGTTAATAATATTTAATATAAACATAGCATTTACTTAAATATTTGTATCTATAAAAATGTCATATATATATATATATATATATG
>OZ010579.1:109184965-109232465 GCA_963932145.1 Acanthosepion lycidas
CAAACGGTGTCGACCATTATTTGAACATCGCTCGTCAATAACAATTAAATTACCTGCTTCTCCAATGTCTCATATATATTATTTTTACTAAGCTTTATATTTTCCATGTTTGAGTAGACGCCTCATTTTTTAATAGTGTAAATTACATCTAGGCATACAATAGTTTTAATAAAGAAAATTTTCCCCACAGCACAGACTAGTAGATGTCATTTTACTTCTATATGCTTTATCCCTTCCGGACGTAGGTAATCATGGTTCTCCACAACATTCTCTCCTTTTTAGCTCTTAGCAATGATTATCTTTTTGCTATCGCGTCCTAGGTAAGACGGTAAATTACGTCCAACAGCAAGGTCTCTGATCAGGAGTGATCAGGAGGTTTTGAGGAGCGTGGAATCCTCTCAGTTGCTGATGTTACCAGGTCCGCCCTGATCCGGGCTGGTAGCATCTGTCAGATTCCTAGGTATGGGCAAATAGTTACCCACCACCTTCAAAAAAAAAAAAAAAAAAGGTGTGCGTGTGGGGGTGTGGTAAAACACTATGAAAGTATAAAAATAGATTTTAATAATAGCAATACTTTTTTGTAGAAAATACTTTTACCAGCAATACGTTTTAGGGAAAAAAATATAACTAGGAATATAAAAAAAAAAAAACTTTTCAGCATTAAATAACTCATTCAGGTGTTGATATGCCGCTAAACAAGATCAAGCAACCAAGTATTGCGCTTAAATTCGTGAAGTCGAGATACTAAATAGGAAAGTAATATTTCTTTTGAAAATATGAATACAAAATATGTGGTACCAAAGCAAGAGGAGAGATGCGGGAAGTTTGATCTTCAATCTGTCTTATCCTAAATTTAACTAACTACAATTACTGACCCAAACCTACCACAGTATTCTTTGCACCAAAACACATTCTTACTTACCATTGTTACCAGAGCCACTAACACTTTTTGCTATCTCTCTTAGTCCCTATTCTGCCAACTATTTAGGTAGGTTATTCGCTTGTTTTTTCCAGTGCTCTGTAAGTTTTAAATTTTCCAAACTATTCATGTGCCCTAGAAATCTCAGTTGTGTCTTTATGATTCTAAATATGTCATTTTTGTTTTTATTTCCTTAAAACTTTACTCACATGCCCAGTCAATTGTATTTTCTGGATCCTTCCGATGAACCATATCTTGTTTCAAGTATCTCAATCATTTGTGAGGAGGTTGTCCAGCATTTACTGTCATATAAGAGGACCGATATTACATAACAGTCCAGTACGCTTTTCTTTGTTTCTAAACTAACGAAACTTTCCTGTTTCTTAATACTTTGCTTAGCTTTTTGAGGGCCTTGTTCGGGGTTTTTCTATCACGTTGTCCGTCTAAACATCTCCCAGATAGTGAAATTTTTATACTTGCTTGATTTTGACAATTCCAATTCCTAGTTCGCATGTGAGACTGTTCCTTTTTCTAGCAACCATATATTGTCTCTGTCAACACTTTCATCTTTATATCATATGTTGTTAAGACTGTGGCCGGTAATAACGAATTCTCGTTAGAATTCTAATTCTCTCAGAATTACTGTTATGATTGAATATATCTAGTGATATGTCCGCTCCGTTACTTTTTTTGTGTAGTGACTGAATTCATTTTCTAATCACGTGCAGGCGGCTTACTACCAGAATAAATTCCTAAATATGTCAAGTTACCTAGCAGTTTTAAAAAAATCTTTTTCTAGCGTACTTTATTAAATGCTTTTGCATAATGTATAAAACACAATTCACACGGTTAAAAGAAATGCGTGTCTACTCAAACACGTGTATACACTAAAACATAACCATTAAGCAATAAGAAATAATGTCGAATTATATATATATATATATATATATATATATATATATATATATATTCCCGAATTCGACGTATGAGGGTCAAGCATATCGGTTCCTAGGAAACTAACAGCCCGACACCGGCACATGAGAATTGATTATAGTGGTGAAGGTTTCGTGCAGGACCATCCACACTTTTTGAAGGGCCGAATACAGACACTTGTTGCACTACGTGCCACAAGGTCCTCAAACGACCCTCCGCAGGTTTTGAATTCAGAACTGTCCTTCTCCTAGACCAGTTGCCATCAAAGGCTGTAGAACCTAGTCTGCCCTGCTATTTACCCATAGCTGAAAGGAGAAGAAGAGGATTCACACCTCTCCCAAGAGTATGAGCACGTGTGAATATAATGAATTCGAACTCGGCTCTCCGATTCCTCAATCCAAGCCGCTACCCATTACTCCCCGTGCATTATATATATATATATATATATATATATATATATATATATATATATATATATATATATATATATATATAGAGAGAGAGAGAGAGAGAGAGAGAGAGAACAGGTATCACATGTTTAAGTTTCATGCACAATGCAATCATCAGGTGGTGATTGAAAATAATTTAAATATTGATATTTATATCATGTTGTAATAATAGTGGAGCAGTCCATTTATTTACGGAGTGGGGGTAATAGCATCAATGTACAATATTTTATATATATATATAAATATATATATATATATATATATATATATATATGTGTGTGTGTGTGTGTGTGTGTGTAAAACACGAGTGTGTATACGTGTCTACGCTCTCTATAGATGTCTGTGTGGATATATACTATACTCTAAATGTCATCTCCTTTCACGACGTAGGCCTTCATCGTAACCCACAAATTTTTTTATTATCTGTAAATTCATTTATTGAAAAGAATAGTTGTGTGGTTTCCCTTTGCCTTCTCGTGGGATTCAGAAGGTTTTTCTTAAACTGCCTGCTTTTCAAGGCTAGAGAACTCTATCTACCCTGATATAAAAGTTCCAAAAATCTATCAATTTGATAGTAAGTAAATTTGTCTGTATCGATCACGTACATTAAAGAATAAATTTTACAAATATTAAAGGCTTACCTCATCCCGAGTTTCCGTTTAAATGTTAACTTATCCTTGTCAGAGATCTTAAAAGGTTGAAATGAAAGCAACGGTCGAGATCTGGTGACCCGGTATCCGACTCCTAATCAATTCCCTTCCATTGCACCTACAGGAGTAAATCCTGGGGTTAATTCAGACGACTGTTACGGATCGCGACGCTACATATTAGATTGATACCGATGCGCGTCGTTCCGTCCTCTCGTCACCGCTCTCCGGGTTTCGCGCGGTGGGGCCAAAAGGGCGGCGCGCCCCGCCTTGGTAACTATGGATAACTGACTGGTCGATCGCACCGGCTTTCACGCTTGGTAACGGGACTCTCGAGGATCCTCCCTATCAACTGTCGTCGGTCCGTTAAGATGCATAAACCAAGCGAACAGTCATTATTTATCGCGTAGTTTCTGTTGAGCAATTTCATTTGACGGATGGTTACTTGTAAAATCTGCGATACTCTGCGTGACGCATATCCTAAGTTTTCAATAATCACCAGCCACTGTGTTTGTTTCGTATTTGCACATGTAATATTCCCGATGTCGAGATTTTTGAGCCATGCTAAACTGTTTATAACTTTACAAATTTCGTTTAGACAATGAAGTCCTTTTGATTCTTGATGTTGCGACGACGTTTCGACCAATCCATTTTCCTTCCTCAGTCGATAAATATATAATCTATTTTCTGAAAAAGAAAATTTCTATTTTCTTACAGATTATACACCTGGCGAAGACCGAAGAATGAATCGTCCGGAAATGTGCAGCAACATTAAGAATACAAACAAGCTCAGTTGTTTGAAGAAAATTTGCAATGCAAAACTTATTTTCAAGAAGAGACGTTTTCGGACCCTTCCAAAAAAAAGTAAAATAAAAATAAAAACAAAAATATTACACTATTTTTAAGTTATACTATGAAAACATTTTCCAATGTTTTTAGTCGACAAGGTCCCGATGAGCCCCTATACAGACACATACACATGATAGACAAGGCACCAACATATTTTTCACTTTTCTAGTATTGACATTATAAGCTTTTCTTACTTCAGAAATGAAGGATTAAGAAAAATTACTAGTAATAATGCTACCACTACCAAAAACACCAATGTCAAAATTAGTATGGCTAAGAAATAAATTGTGTACAGACTGCAAATTTTGTCGATGTCCAAGAGGAAGAAAGGAATATCGATAAACGAATGCTTCCTTATATATCAAACACACAAATATCGCCAAAGTTTGAGAATAATAATGGTAAAAATATACAGAGGCTTGATTTAAGAAATGGATGGTATAATTCTAGAGACGTGTGATATTCTTTGTGTGTGTGTGTGTGTGCGTGCGTGCGTGGGGGGGGGGGGCGCTCACGTGTGTATCTGCGCATGGTTCTTTGATTTGCTGACGTCTTAGAGTTCTTTCAGCGATAGCATTTAGCGCTAGACTCATTGTCTCTGGAATGAAATTTAGTCAAATTCTACAGTGTGTTGACAAAATTTAGCTCCATTTAGATTTGAGTAATAGATAAATAAATAACAAATAAAACTAGTATTTTTTGTAATTTCTTTAGATTATATATAATAAAAATATAGATTTAGTATATACTATATTTATTGGTAAAAGTGATCAGTATAAAGAACAGAGCCTACGACAGTCTTTTATGCTTGAGCGCAATCTTCCTACGACATCATATGTGTGCGTGTGTTTGTATATGTTTCTAAAGAAATAATAGATTTTTATTTATTAATCCGACAATTTTTATCACTTTAAACGTTATTTTTGCTATATATATATATATGGGAGGAAGCGTGGGTTTGTAAACAGTGACTATTACGGCTAATAATGCAAGACTCTTCGGCAAATCGAATCGAGTTCTCTCAGTCACTGTAAATACGCTTAAATTCACCTTTATCACTGCCGTACGCCAACGGCTTAGTGGTAGAATCTAACGCCAATTCAGTTGTGTTTCGGTCCTAGCTAGAGGCAGCCAGACGTCTAGCCACACTGATGAGCTGTGATACAACGTAACAGTCTGTCTGTGAATGATAATATATATTTCTGTAAACGTTATATTCTGATGGTACATATATTTAAATAGCCATCCAATTTTTTTTTTTAACAGTAAATTAATTTCTGCCGATCCGGATATGAATCGAACCTGTATTCCATTTTTAATCAGGGAAACAGGTTTTATGCCAACGCGAAGCCATCATAACAAAGCAAAGCTTAAGAAATGCACATCTCTGGTTGGGCCATTTCGAAGTCTATATATGCTAAATTTATTTTATCACCCGAAATGTAAACAAAGTGATTTTTAAGCAGTTAATGGATATTTTTAATCCGATATTATTTCTTGATACAATAAAACGGTATATTTGGTGAGCGCACTGATATGTCATTTACAGTCTGTGTGTGTATATATATATATATTTGTGTGCGTGTGTGTTTGACAAGGTAGAAAAAGGTTTTCTTCAGGACTTCATCGGACTAAATTTTTTATGTTGGTACGACTACGCATGCGCCCGAATGAAGAATAATACTGGAATTTTATTTTTATTTTTTAATGTAGCCGATTTCATTTAGATTATTCTTCGCTTTCTTTCTATCACATTTGTTAGTAGATATCCTACACTGTGATAATAGAAGTTCTGCCAGGAATTATGAAATGCTGTAAGAACCCGGGCGCAAATTTATTGTAGATCACCTTGCGATCAAGGCACTCTCTATACATTTTCGTCGGAGTGAGTTGTATTCTCCTTTGATCAGAGTAGCATTTTTTTATGCCAAAATTGTGGTCAGTCGCGTTACGATGGGCAACCAACGCATTTAACGTATTGTTTTGTAAAATGTCTCTTTTGTGTTCATATAATCTTGTATGGTCGGTCCAACCTTAACAAATTTAGTCCGATGTGATCTTAAAGGACGAATTTTTTCTACTTCGTTATATTTTTATCCTAATATTGTTCTTGATATATAAGAATATATACCGTTATCTCTCTCTAATATATATATATATATATATATATATATATATATATTAATGGGTCTATTTGATATTTAAAAGTGTTAAAAAACAACGTTGCGTTGTATCTATTACCTTTGTAATGTGTGTGTGTCTCACTTATTCTATCAATTAAGAGTACATGAAAAAAAACATAAGTATGGAAAATTAAATTGATTCAGTGTCTTAATTAGAAAATAACTTTATCAGGTATTCAATAATTCCGTTCCTCTAAATATATATATATATATATATATATATATATATATATATATATATATATAAATTTGCTTTCGACCGTACCAAGGTGTTTGGTTGTTAAACCGGCATAGTTTGGGTTGGGTGGTCGAAGAATGAAAAATTCATATAAAAGCTGAGAGATCGTCATGGATGCTGGGGGTGGGGTATGTGTACGTTGAGCAGGTGCAAGTGAGGAGACGGGTGTTGTTAAGATTTTAAAAAAAAATAATGAAATAAAAAAAAAAAAAAAAAGATAGGGACCAACAGTAGCAACAACAAAAACAACATCAACAACAACAACAAAAAACATTATCATATCACATTACTAGTATTTATATATTTATACTGGGCGTACTGATAAAGGGTTTAGGGTAATGGTGGTTGTCGTGCACCGTGCCACAGTTCCCTTTTCGAACCTCCCCAACCCCATATCATTTTATGTCACAAGCCACCCACCCTCCCACTCAATAGTTGACAGTCTACAAACTATACATTTTTCGTTTGTTTGTTATTTTTGTGTCTTCCTTTTAGATTGGCTGGTTTAGTCATTTACTTTGCAATCTTAGATTCTTGTGAACTCGCAAGTTTATTCCGGAGATGAGTTGTATTGTTACTTGACTGTGTATGTGTGTTTTAATATTATTATTATTATTATTATTACTAATATTGTTATTATTTGTTGAAGGAATTAATTTTTGTTTGTCTTTTGCTCGCTGTCAACTGCTAGGATGTTTTGTTCATCTGATCAGTATCTAATGTCCCAGTTGATCCCCATTTCTTTTCAATACTGGGACCAACTGCGCATGAGCGTGAAGGCGTGCGCATGCGTATACATACACACGAATGTACACATACTCAGGCAAGTCATTTTTAAATCTTGTTTTTTTCACCTTCTGTGTGTGTGTCTGTGTGTGTATATATATATATATGTTTGTGTGTTCGAGATGTGTTCAATGTTTGTTTTGTAACTATATACATACGCACGCGCAGTGTTCAGATAGATACTTAGGCAGACATTAAACCTTTGTTTTTATGTTATAACTATGGCTGCTTTTCATTCCACATCACAATGTCACTAAACACCATAAATATAACCCAGAAAAAAAGAAAGCCATATATTTGTCTGCCTTTTCCCTGATCAGTACATCTTTTCCATCTCCGTTTTTTTTTTTTTTTTTTTTTTGCTTTTTTTTTTGTTTTACAATTCGATTTTTTAAACTACTACTTTGTATTTCATTAAAACAATTTTTATTCGCAGATTTTTAGTCATTTTTTTTTTCTCTGTCTCTCTTTATCATATATTTACTTTGGAGACTTTCAGAGTATGTATAATTATACACTTTCACTGCTTTATTTTTTTCTTTCCTTCCTTCTACTTCTCTGAGTTTCTCTGTCATTATCTTCTTATTAAAACGCTCTGTCTCCTCCACCGGAAGTCTACTTCTTGTACTTCCGTTTCCATCTTTCTTTCGGTTTCTTTCTTCATCATCTTTTCTCTCATTCTTTTATTCATCTTCCATATCTATACCTTTCCTTCCTTCCTATAGACCGTCTCTGTCAATGACACGGAACCGCCATAGAGATATCTAATACTCCATCAGTTTAAAATCATTAATTAATTTTTTATTATATGTCACCGATCGATTACTACTGAGGAATCTGTCGGAATCTGATCTTTCTTACTACAGTCCAAATTTTCAGTATAAGAATGGGGTGGGTCTTTCGATATTTTCCTCGGGCTCTTGCCACTGTGATCACTTACCCCTCCAGTTTGGTCAATCCCAAAAGCCTGATAGTAATCGTCGGGCAGATTACCCATTTTTATCGTGAAGTGACCATTGTGACGAACAGACGTTGCAGCGCCGGCAACCGTGGCTGTGGCCGACTTAGACCCCGGAAATACGCTGTCCATAGCTACACGTTTTTTCTTTGTAGTCCTTGTTTGTCCGCCAACAAATTTGTCTTTGAAAGACAATGTTGGAACGGACGTTTCAGCCACAGATTCCTGGTAATTGTCAGAATCGTCACTTATTTTGGTCGAGTGCGATTTTTCCGCGGTACTAACAGATTCGATTTTGGTTGCCAATGTTGTCGTAACGTTAGCAGTTCGAGTGGATACGGTAGTGTTTTCTTTGGCCGAATATGTGGACAAATCAGGAGACACCTCGAAATAGCCAGAATTTGCCACGTCTAAGTGCGAGGCTTCATCATCCGACATGGACAAAGGGCTGAGCGGAATGTCCTTATTCAACGGACGTTCTTGTCCATTAAATGCCTTGTCGGAAATCTGATCTTTGCATTTGCTGCTGTTGGTGCCTATTTTGGAATTGGTACTGGTTGAAGCATGGTTAAGCGGCAAGATTTTCTTCGAGTCGTTACAAGGTCTGCCTGAGAGAGCCGCCATGACGTTGTTGTATTCGTCAGCATCGATAAGTTCAACGAAATCGCTCTTTTGAGCTGTGATTCTTGACATTGTCGCCTGCAAGCATGCCAAGGATTTCGTTTCGTTGACAAACTTGTCAAATTTCATCGTAAAGATGTTCGGCTGGCAAAGCTCCCGTATTTTATTCAATTTTTCACCCGTATTATGAGCAATGTCCAGTACTGTAAAAAACCTGTAAATATACGAATAAACATGACAAATATTAGGAATAATAATAATAATAATAATAATAATAATAATAATAATGTGTGTATATTAATTAACACGAAATAATTATCATAAATATTAGGAATAATAATAAATAATAATGTGTCTGTATTAATTAATACGAAATAATTATAATAAATAATAATATAATAACCGTATTTCTCGATGTATAGGACGCACTCATAAAATGTTATGTCAAAATCTGCTTGCGTCTTATACACCGAAACATATATATATATATATATATATATATATATATAGATAGATAGATAGATAGATAGATAGATAGATAGATATAGATATGTATGTATGCATATGTGTCTGTATGAGTGAGAAAGAGATACACGAGCTATATATATATATATATATATATAGCTCGTGTATCTCTTTCTCACTCATACAGACACAAACACACATATGCATATATATATATATACACATACACACACTCTCACATACACGAATGGTTTGGTTCACTTGAATGTGTTATTTTTAATAATGGTATGGATTTCAAATATGAAATTCATCAAAGTGCTTAATGCAGTTAACTTCAGTAATCGCATAATCGATATCTCAATTTTCAATGGATACTCGGCAAAACTGTTTTCAAAATAAGGATGCGTCTTATACACCTGTGCGTCTTATATTCCGAAAAATACGGTAATAAATGATTAACAATAAATATTACAAATATTATAACTAATCAATACTAATAACCTAATTTTAGATTGTAAGAATTTTGGGGGGGTCATTTAATGATTTACTGATTAACCCATAGTTGGGGGGAAGAAGTGAAATCATACATTTCCCAAGGGTTATTTGTGTGTATGTTATAATAACGAACCCCCCTGGAATTGGAACTCTGTTCTCTGATTTCCAATTCTGAGCCGTTATCCATTACACCACCCGCACATCCAAGCTTACGGCAGCGGGTATTCCCAAGCGGTTACCCATTTAGGTACTGACCAAAGCTCAACGTTGCTTAACTTCGGTGATATTGTGAGAACCAGTGTTTCAACGTGATATGGCGGTAAACCCTCTGCTTAGAGAAACCTTTTTTGTAGTTGAAAAAAGTTTTCCTGATTTTAGAAAGGAAATGATAAGCGGATATTATCGAAGATGGTTGGTTTGTTTTGTTTTACGACATATCACCCTAAATGGGTTATTTCATGTCGACAATTTTTATTGTTTGTAATTTTTTTTTTCAAAAATGTATAGCTGGTAATAATTTATTTTATTACAGAAAAGTATTTCTGTTATTAAAATTTATTTTTACATTTTCATAGCGCTTTGGTCCCTTTCGGGGTGGGGTTAACTATTTGCCCATAGCTAGGACCCTAACAGATGCTGTCACCCCGGGTCAGGGTGGACCTGAGAACACCAGCAATTAAGAGGTGGTCCCAAGCTCCTCAAAACCTTCTGGTCAGAGGCCTTGCTGCTGAACGTAGTTTATTGTCATACCCAGGACGCTATGGAAGATGATTGGAAGTGTTGAAATCCAAGGTTTTGTCAATTTGTGCAATCTCTGTTCTTGTTTAAGATTAAGCTTTGAAAACAGGAACATAATCTATAACAACAACAATAATAATAATAATAATAAAAGTAATAATAATGATAATGGAAAGAACTTACTTTTTGTCGATATTCGATTGCAGAGAAAAAGTTGACAACGGGCAATCATCAAATACAAAATCATCTGTGTCAGATTCGTTTGTTTCTGAATCGGAAGGTACGTCATCAAAAATAGGATTGCCGCTAGACGCATCGACTTCTGTGAAGAGAGAGAGAAGAAAAAAAATATCAAGATAAAGAAAATAAAAACAACGGGAAATCAAAATCACACCCCAACACCGGATTCCCAAGATGACAGAAAATAATAGCTTAGTTCACTGAGAGGGCAACAACAAGATCAGCTGAGACCTATATGGGTCATAGGTTGACTTTTATGACAAAATTCAGGACCAAAGAAAAAAATATCTACTTACTGACAGATTTTTCCAGCGCGATTTTTTTTACTGTTATTCGCCCAATGTAAGACACAAGAGCCAATCAAGGTAGAAGGTTACTGAACGAGGTTGTTGAAGGTAGATTTGAAGTTAAGGCTCTAGGGATTGGGTATTACGACTTACAGTAGGTTTGATACTCAAAGTTGGACGTAGATGTTTGTGATGACCCATTAAATCGCCATGAAGTCATGCAGAGTTATTTCCCTTTATGAGATCTCTCTTAAGGAGGGACAGAGGAGTAATGGATAGCGGTTCGGATTGAGGAATCGGAGAGCCGAGTTCGAATTCCAGTCGAATCCATTGCATTCATTTACGTGCTAATACCCTTGGGAAAGGTATGAATCCTCTTTTCCCTCCAGCTATCGTTGCCTTTCTGCAGTAGACCAGTTGCCATCCAAGGCTATGGAACCAAGGCTATGTTTGCAGTATAGATCGGGTTCTATAACCCTGGATGGCAACCGATCTACAGCAGAAAGAAATGGCAACCTACTGCGGGAAAGAAATCTGCCTTGTCAGATAAATAATCGCCTAAGCGAGTTTCATGCATGGCACATAACTAACTGATGTGATCTCTCGGGGCAATTGGAGGCTATTTGGCGGGTAGAGGCAATCCTGACAGTGAAGGTCAGTGAACCGAAATCAGGCTTCATGGTATGCGTTAAAGGCCTTAACTGGCAACCATACGTCATCAAAAGGTTCATTAAAAAAAAAGCGTACAAATCAAAGAAACATAACTTTTGTATCTGAAGTGTTTTTTTTTTTTTTTAAATTGGGAAATATTTATAAATTACACCTGCTAAATCTACGGTTCTTTTCCAAATCGTTGCATTCATTTTCGCACAAATATTATTCTCCCCTTCCACCCAACAAACAATTGAATAAAGAAACAATATTCCTTGTCCGTCATGTTTAACGAACATAGAAAGGATAGCTATATATATATATATATATATATATATATATATATATATATATATATATATATATATACGCACATACTGGAGACTCCCATCATGTTCGACGTATGAGGGTACAAAACTCAGTTTTTAAAACCGAACAACCACACAACTCACATATATGATTATATGTGTTTAATATATATTTTACAGTAAGGGTCAAACTTTACAAGGCCCGGCATGTTTGGAGGGAGTTTGTACGGATAGGAGATGAAGATAACAGTTAACCCTAGACAAGAGCAGATTAAGATTGTAGTGATCGGGGAAACATCCTCTTGGGAGTCGGTTCCACAGAGCAGCAGTTCGCGAGAAGCTGTCCGAGCGGAACTTACTTCTAAGCGATAGAATTTGGAGGAAATGTGGGTGGTTTGCTACAATGTATGTGGTATGGTGGGTCCTTGTCGTGAAGATTACGCCTGGCAAAGCCAAGGAATATAGTTCTTCCGAGCATTTCCCGTGAAAGTAGCGATAGAGCAGCGAGAGGCTTGCCACATCTCGCCTGTGAAAAAGAGAGAGAGAGAGAGAGAGATTTGCGGGTAGAATATATATATATATATATATATATATATATATATATATAGGTAGATACAGATATATAGAAAGATAGGTAGATACAGATATATAGATATTCTTAAGCAATGCAAAATATTTTCCCAAAGTTTTACTTCTCCCTGACCAGTTGCCACTCAAGTATATAGGACCCAGTCTGCGGAGAGAGAGAGAATGAGAGCGTGAAAGAGAGAGAGTATTGTATAATGTGAGAAGAACGCGAAAAGACGAATTAAGATTAACTTTTAATCAGCTAATTTCTTCTGCTTATCGTGAGATCGCAGTCAAATGTGGGTGTAACGGGTGGTCCGAAAATATTGTCACCCCTACATAATATAATTTTGTATTTCAGATGACTGACACGAACTCCTACAGTGCGACAGCGTTAGTGAAAGTGAATAAACTGAATCCAATACATGTGTTTTGTATTACTGTATTACTTGTTCTACTGTTGTTCTCATTACTTTTTGGTTAGTGGGTGACAAGACTTTCGGACCAACCTGTATTGCAAAACAGTTTCCCCATCCTCCTAATCAAGGGGATAGACAGTTTTATCCACAGAGACGTCAGGCGGTGGCCCGGACATCCTGAAAGAAATCAGTAGTGAGAGAGAAAGAGAAAGCTGGCATCTGTTCTGATAGCAGAACGGAGACTAACCCAGTTTTCCAGGTCTAATGGTAGTTTATAAGTAGAATGGTGGGAGAAATCAAAGCGAGGTACAACGAAGAATTTAATTTCTTTCTTTTTTTATTTTTTTTGCCATAAGACAAATAGCACACGTTTAATACGCCGTGACACATTTATTTATACGCAGTGTTCATATGTATCAACACATCTAATACGATTACACTCTCTCAATACTGTCGGCCAGAGAATGGAGCTGATGAAACATCGACGTAACATGAAAAACAGGACAAACAATAAGACCATTTATCCCCCAAAACTCTCGTAAATATATATATATATATATATATATATATATATATATATATATAATAGGAAATGCGTATATTTCGGCAGCATATTTTCATTAAGACAAGTTTCATTATTTACATTATTCGGATTATTGTCCTCATCGTTGTCGCCATATTTATTACAACGTTTCAGCCGTTGTACGCTCCGGCCTTCTTTATGTGGTTGCAATGTCGAACTGAACACTTTATTTCGCTCATTGGGTAGACTGTTCTAGTTCCACGTGCCATGTATAATGGATGTCAGTTATTAATTATCTCCTGTTAATTTCCCTCTGAAAGTTCTCCACTGCCTTAACCGGGTACTCGGTTAAGGCAGTGAGCGAAATAAAGGGTTCATTCCAACCACTTGAAGAAGGCCGGAGCGTACAACGGCCGAAACGTTGTAATAAATATGGCGACAAAGATGAAGAAAATAGTCCGAATAATGTAAATAATGTACATAATACCTCATCTCAGAAATATAGACAGATACGCAAGACAGGCTAAATAATTTAGACGCGTTCTGTCTACTTATTCTCGAGATGATCCTTTTCATATTTGCGGATAAGCTTTTTTGCGCAGTTATTAAAAGACTACAGAAATTTGAAGCCCTTTTTTCGGGGCCTAAAACACCTATTACATTACAAAATTATTGTAAATACGCTATATATGTATCAGTATTTTATTTTTAAGTTACCATACAGTAAATTAAAATAAATTATATACATAAATGGATGCCTTAGTGAAGAGCTTGACAAATAAACAATACTGTACGAGAATCAGTATAAAAGGTTCGAGAGAGACGATGCATGTGCATGCACGACGAGCGTCCAAGTAAACAACAGCGGCTATTCTCCGAACTGCCACTATCTGTCTGTGGATTGCGCCACTAAACAACGGCGTCCAATTCTGGAACTAACGGAGTTTGCGCAGGCGTTCTCAGTTCTAGCCGCATTCTAGCATTTCTGCGGATTTTGTCCGTTATATCCGGAGTCCATCGGTTCCGGGACCGTCAAGTTCAGGTTTTATATATATATATATATATATATATATATATATATATATATATATATAATGAACGACCAGCCTTACTATAAGTCTGTTAAATTGAGCATCCACTCTCTTTTATATATATATATATATATATATATATATATATATATATATACACACTAAGAAGAAAATAATCTTGCCTATCAGTGTCAGTCTATTTCGATCTGTCTGTGCCTATTTTAGTCGCACCCCGATCTATCTATTTTCCGATCTACTTGTCTATTTTAGTCTATTCCCATATGTCTGTCTGTATCTATTCCCATATCTCTGTCTGCATCTATTTTAGTGTATATCGATCTGTCTGTTTGCCTCTCTAATTTAGTCGCTTTCGATCTGTCGTCTAATTTATCTCGTTCTATCTGTTTCACTCTCTCCCGATCTCGCCGTTTTGGTCCACTTCACTCTCTCCCGATCTCGCCGTTTTGGTCCACTTCACTCTCTCCCGATCTCGCCGTTTTGGTCCACTTCACTCTCTCCGGATCTCGCCGTTTTGGTCCACTTCACTCTCTCCCGATCTCACCGTTTTGGTCCACTTCAGTCTGTTCAATTCTGTCTCATTTGTTTATCCCCATATAATATTTTCGTCGTAATATCGAGATTTGTTTTAGCAGAAAGAATATGGCAAACGCTAGACATACAAACTTGTATTCGTATATATATATATATATATATATATATATATATACGGAAAATGTTTGTGCCTGCGTGATAGCTGTCGGTGTAGCAACGGCGGTTTGTGAAAAAAAGCATATTAAAACGAAAGACCGAAGAAGAAAGGAGAGTGGGTGGGAGGATTATAACAGAAGAGCTTTTGATAAACGATGAAAAGGGGAAAAAGTAAAAATAAATGATAGATTACGTCAAATGGCTCTGTTGTTGTGAACGGTGAAGAAAAGCGGCATTTTATCCTGCACTGCAGCCGCGAAACGTGTGGCGTAGTTCATGGTGCCGGTGGTAAGTAGGACGGGGTGAGGATGGCAGCCTTTACTTTCTTAATTACCATAAGCAGAGAGAGGCGTCGGTGCTCTGGTTTCGATGGCAGACACTGTTCTTTTTACTAGGTTATGACATGAAGTCGTAGTTAATTCTTGAGGCCTTTTTTTTTTGATCTTATCGTTAACTAGCTGTTTATTTAGCTCAAGATATCACTAGTAGAATCCATGAAACAAATATGCCACAGCTTTCATTCGGGAGGGTCGTAGAAACGAAACAGTCATTGTTGTCTTTAGTATTGACTGCATTTGAACCCCGTTTCACAATGATGTTCACCCTGTACAATGCTAGAGAGCCACTCGAGGTAGAGGTTTACGTGGGGAACATAACAGTTAAGACTTGAACAGATTAAGATTTTAGTGATCAGGAGAGTATCCTTTTGGGAGTTCGACAAAGCAGCGGTTCGTGATAGCTGCTGCTCGAATGGCAGTTATATCTCACCAATAGAATACGAGGGGAATTAGGGTGAGCCGCTACAATGGGCGTGATATGGCGGGTTTTAGCCGGGATGGTTAGAACTGGTGGAACTAAGGAATTAGTTCGTCTGAATATTTTCATGGAATCCAGACTATATGTTGCACACCAAAAATCAGTACGGAAAGTATTGTCAATGGTCGGGAATTAAGATAAGCATTATTAAAAAATATGTTTACTTTATGCTCACAATTTTCAAGTCTATTAATTTCAAGTGCAAGATACGTAAACAAATTCCTACTACGCAACCTACAACACTCAAAATACTCCATAAAATTCCATAAATTAAATCTGATAAACTAAACATTTACAATCGAAGATACAAGGCGAATAAATGAATCAAATATATAAATAATTAATTTAATACAATAAATAGACAACAAAATAAACAAAATAAAAGATCAAGATTATAGATATCTTAAAGCATTAGACCTAAACAAAAGAACTGGGAATGGCGGTTTTCTTCCTTCTCCTACCTCTTTTAATCTCCCAGTAACCTATAAATGTAAACGTGGCCGAGTGGTTAGAACGTTCGCTTTCTGACCATGAGCCTGGGTTTGAATCTTACTTCGTTGATTTGTCAGGAAGGTGAATTGGAAATTGCCTGAAAACCATACCTAGGGCTGACCTTGTTGGTGAAATTGTGTAGACGGAACACTTTGTGAGCCGTCGATGATTGTGCTAGCAGAAAGTCACAAGTCATCGTGACCGAGGGTTTGAGTGTCTTGGCCTTGTTAAGACTGTTGATCACGCTCCCAGAAACTGTAACTAAGTTCCACTTAGCATAGTCGCAGTATAAACCACTCTGAGCAGGTGTCTGTAATGGGGATTAGCTAGCCGCCCTGGTAGAAGGGCATCCTCGATACCAGTGGCTGTGCCATTTTTTAGCCTATGTATAGAATAAGAAGTAGCGAAACATGGTCTGAAAATGGCTTAAAATGGTATTAAAGACGTGATGTTGGTAACATTTTTCAGAGTATATATTTATATGAATTTTTCACAGTGTTTGTAACTTTCAATAATAATATTTAACCTTATTTAAAAATATTGATAGTTACTTGTTTTGGAGGGTGTCACTTTTTATTATGCAAGCAAACTAAATTCAAATGATCTAGGTTATACGGACATATTTGATTAATACGATATCCTATTTAATAACTTTTATTATTTTGCACTTCGGGTGGACTTTTGGGCCTTCGGCCTTTTACCTTCAGTGTCCTATGTAGATAAAAGTTATAAAAATTTAGAAATAAAATTATTTTATGTTTATTCGACACCTTAATTCGGCATAATCTTTCTTCGTATACGCAACCGATCTCCATAGTTTGTTTATATTTATTTTGCACGCAATTTTTATTTTCTTTTAAAATTAGCATTCTTTATGATCGCTTCACATAAAGTCACTCTTAAAAGACATTAAAGAACCCGAACTATCTAATATTTCGAATACGTCACAGTATCCGTGCTAGAAAAAGGGAAAAGAAACATGTGCAACGTACCGTGTCCCGCTTAAGTTTTAATTAAACGATATCAATTGCAAATGCAATGAAAAGTGAAATTAAAGTTAAACCATTAAATAAATAACTGTTTTTTTTAAAAAACTTTTCACTCTGTTCGATATTTAAATTTAAATTTAAATGAGTTATTTATTTATTTTTTAAATTTTACTACCTGTTACTTCAGGTTGTTTATGATTAGCCGAGATCAAAAAACGGACGGACGGACTGACACACGTACACTGCGCTTTATTTATATAGATAAATGTTAATCCGGGCACCTTCGGTCTTTCAAATATTGCCTTTAAGTTAAACACTCTTTTGATTTCAGCATTACTATAATTTATACTTTACATGAAATGGTATAGGCATGTCATAGGAGCCAACAATATTTCCACTGCCATCCTACCGAGGATTTCTTTCAATTTCACTCGTTCCCAGGTGATTATATAATAATTTTCTCAGTGGCACGATTATTTTGTTCCAGGAATAAAAAGAACCCCCTTATTTTACAAGTTGAAAAATTCCCACCGGCTTGAATATTGCAGGCAGCACTTGAGTCTGGTATACAAAAAAAGGGGTTAAATAGTAGACATGTGAATCTGCTTTGTACAAGAGTCAAAAAACGTAGACACGGATCCGCTTTGCAGGACAATCAAAAAGTTTGCACGAGAGGGATAAAAGGTAAACATAAATGCGGAAAACAAATGTGTCCATTTTTTGAGGAGTTCTTCCTTCTGCAATCGGTGTATTCTTAACCCCGATCGAGAGGCCGACAGACTTTTGGCTTGAATTTTTAACTCATCGAGCGCAATTCTGTTGCAAGAACTGGAGGGAAAATTATAAAGCTAGAAGATGCGTCAATGCTTTCAAAAGAAAAACACATTAGCAGGCATTAAAGATGGCGTTGTCTCTTATGCTGAAATCGGCTTATTGACAAACGATTTAAGCGAATTCATTGCGTCTATTTATTCCCAAGGCTGGCGAATAGGAGACCGTGTTACAGATCGGAAGATATCAATATCGCTATTATTAACATTGTTCTTGTTATTATCATGATGATCGTAATCGATACGATAGAGGAATTGGGGAGGGGGGAGAGAAAATTGAGGAAAGGACAAAGTAAATACGGGAAAAAGAAGAGGAAGTTGTAAGAGCAAAAGAAAAAAAGAAAATGGATGAAAATGGAAAAGAGAGAAGTGCTGGCAAAGCAAAGAAGAAAGAGAAATAAGGAAAAGGTGAAGAATAGAAAGAAATAAGTAGGAAAAAAAAAAGAAGAATGGAGAGGGGAAAAGAGTGTGAGATGAGAAAAGAGAAAAAAAAAAACTTAAGGAAATAAAATAAAGAGAGACCAGGAAAACCGTTTTGGGGAGACGACGATAGAAAAAGAAAATGGAAGAAAAAGAATTGAAGAAAACAAATATTACTAGTATTATTTACATTATTCGGACCGTTATCCTCATTTTCATTGCCATATTTACAACGTTTCGGTCGTTGAACGCTCCGGCCTTCTTCAGGTGATTGGAATTTCGAATCGAACCCTCTATTTTGTCCACCGGGGTAGATTGTTCTAGTTCCATGTGCCATGCCTCTTCCTGATGTCTCAGTTATTTCTTTTTAACTCAACTTTCCAAGTTTTTGGTTTACCACTGCTGTGGTCTGGTATTGAACTCACAACTCTTTGGGTCTAGTTACTGGATCTAAACAACGTCTTATCTACTGGGCCATGTGTTCTTGACACGTGGTACTAGAAAAATCTACCCTTGTGGACAAAATAAAGGGTTCGGTTCCAAATTCCAATTACCTGAAGAAGGCCGGAGATTACAACGGCAGAAAAGTTGAGAATATGGCAATGAAGATGAGGATAGACCGAATAATGTAAATAATACTAGTAATCATAATACCTCATCTCAGACATAGATAGATACTGAAAACAAATATATTAGAAGAGAGAGAAAAAGTAAGTAAGTAAGGAGGTAAGAGAATGGATTAAAAAGAAGAAAGAAGGATAGAAAAAAAAACATGTAAGTAAATGCGGGATCGAAGATAAGGCAAAGACGGGAAGAAGACGGGATAGGAAAAAAGGCAAAGACGGGATAGGAAAAAAAAGGCAAAGGAGAGAAGAGGGTTAGAAGAATAAGCAAATGGAGAGAAGAGGGATAAAAGAAAAAGCAAGGAAAAGAAGAGGGATAGAAGAAAAAAAAACATCAAAGAAAGAGAGAGAACGGGATCGGAAACAGGCGAATACAGACGGTAATATAGAAAACAAACTAGGGAAGGATAAAAATGAGCAAGAAAAAAAAAAAAAAAGAAGTAAAGTAAGAGAGTATGAAAAAAAAAAAAAGAAAGAAAAAAGAGGATAAAGATGGAAAGAAAGTAAGAGATAATATATAAAGAAAAGTAGAATGACAAAAATCAGAGAAGTAGAGGTGAAAATGCAGGAAATGAGATAGCAAGTAAATGAGCGCCGGGTACAGAGTGCATTTGGCTGATGCTTATATTTACAAATAAAGTAAATCTTTGTCTCTTTCTTCTCGGCCATTGCAAATAAGTTAACCAAAGATGAAGTCTCGGTTTCGGGAAATGGGTCACAGTTTTTTTTTGTTTTTTTTTTGTTTTTGTTTTTTTTAATTTTTTTTAGCTGTAACTTGGATACGGATGGTTGAAATAGACGTGCCGAGGAAGAGCAACATTAGGAAAATGAGATGCGAACGTTGGAATCAAGCAATAGGAACGCATGCGGAGTCGAAAGTCATAGCGTGGAAAAGAAGCCGATTTGGAGAGGATAGAGAGAAGTTGGGAGGAGATTGAAGACGTGTAGCCGGAAAGAAAAGAAAAAGGATCGTTGTTATAAAGTGCAGTTAGTGGCCACGAAAGCAAAAAGGTCACCATCGACGACATCGTCTTCAGCGATTCAATCTGGTGGCTGAAAAAAATGTCACAGGGTCGTTGGCACCGAGGAGACCCAATCTGATCGATTAATGATCGATATTTTCCCGTGTAATCATTGCGTTACTGATTGTTGGCAAATCATTTCTGGTGATAATGTAAGATTCAACGCCACCCAAATTTTATTACATTTGTGCAAAAGTGCCCAGCGCTTTTTTATTTATTTATTTATTTTGAAAACTAGATAATGAATTTACGTTTGAAGCACGTTTTTTTGCTGGAAATTTTTGAAAAACCAAGATGTATATATATGTGTATATATATATATATATATATATATTTCCAAGAGGATAGAATCCAGGTAGAACTCAATGTCCAGGACAGAGTCGGAATATGATAAAAAGGCTCAAACACTAATATTCCATGGCTATAATTTATTACATTGGAATTGTAATGACGATCCAGTTCATCAGACATACAAATTCAAAAAGAAATCGGAAAATATATTAGGTTGGTGCAAAAATAATGTCATTTTCTCACATAGTGACATATGTGAGAAAACGACATTATTTTTGCACCAACCTAATAACTCCGGGTATAAAAAATAAAATTTTAGTGAGAGTGTGTGTGGGAGTGGGAAACAAGTGTGAGATGGAAATGTATGAAAGCTCTAGAGAGAGAGAGGATGTAACAGAAGAAAGAAGAACAGGAAGGCCTAAAGGTGAAGGTGGGGATTAAAATTTAACAGAGAGAAGTTTTAAAGAGAGGAATTAAATAACGGTTTAAATGAGTGAGATGCAGATAATTATAAATTATTTTCAGATGCATAATTCGCTGAACTAAATTAAAATTTAAAAAAATAGACACATGTACGTATGTATGCATGTATGTGTGTGTGTGTATACGCATGTATGTATGTTTCGTTAAAGACAGCTGACAAGGTACTGCGATATATCTATATAATAAATGCGAATGCCAGTGTGTCATTGTGTCATACTTTTTTCAACTTTACTCCCAAAGGCTGTAGCCCAAGATATCGTACCATTTTGGAATCGGGCCGACTCCGTGAACAAATTAAAACCATTCCGGGTCGGATCTGGAGCCGCAATACTGAAATTTGGAATTCCCAAGTTTTCATTACTGCGATTGTTTTCGGCTATTTTTTTTTTCTTTTTAATTTTATAACTTGGAAATTAATTTGGGAATGATCGAAATTAATTGCGGCATCCAGCGAAAGTCACCCATGAAATAAAAATAATTGTTTGTATGGAAAATAAGGACCTACGTACATCAAATTGTTTTTTAAATTAAGTGATTTCAAAAGAATTATCGTTGAATTATCGTTGAATTATCGTTGAATTATCGTTTTAAATGGTAAGCTTAAATATTAATGCAATATTTAAATGCAGCGATCAATTTTGAGTTATTTTGTAGTTTATTGTTGTCTATGGCATCTACTCCTCTCTACCTTTTGTCATGAAGGCCCAATCAAGAGCCCTGCACAGGAGATAGCTTCAATGCCGCCCGATATATATATATATATATATCACTTTGTTGCCCTAGACAATATTTCTCACTAGAATCCATTTTATCTCTTTATAAGTCTGTCATTCGTCCATACTTTGAATATTGTTACCAGATTTCAACTGGTGCTTCTGCTTTGTATCTAGAGATTCTTGAGAAAATCCAAATAAGAATCTGCATCGTTGCTGGTCATGACCTGGCATCTCTGCTTCGGTCACTTTCTCACCGCCATAACGTCGTTTTCCTGCGCCTTTTCTAGAAATATTTTCATGTCAATTGATCTGATAAGCTTTCCTCGTTGATACCTAGACTTCATGAATTTCAGCACAGCACTAGATTGGCAGCTAGGTCTCATTTTACTGTCGAAGTCGTTGATGTAACCGCATGTTCTATGCAAACTCTTCATTCTCTCGCACTTCTCACTTGTGGAACTGTCTTGGGGTTTCTTGCTTTGTTGTTACATTTTTCAAAAATGTCAATGCAGCATCAATCGCCGTCATCTATCTCTTTGAATAATGTTCTTTTAATACTCTTTCTCCTCCATATCATTTTATCAGTTACTTTCACACTGAGTAACACCTTGCGTCTTAGTGGTTTTATCGCCTTGTTTAATGCGATTTTTTTTTATAGTATTAACTTTAAAAAGACAATGCACGGTTGTCAACAAAAGAGACATCCAAAATTACGAACTACATATTGGGGACTTCAAAATTAAACAAAGATAGACGAACTGTGTCCTGGTATGACAAACAACAGAAAGCGTGACAGATATCTGAACGGTCTGAGAAATAGTGGAAGATGGTTATCAGAAAATAATGAAAGTTTTAAGAAAGAGGAAAATATATCTTTAGAAACAAAGAGTGTTAATCTGCTATGTAACATCTAACATGGCAGTGACTTGCGGATATTTTCATCAGAGATAAAGGAAGAGAACTTTAATATACAGATTTGGGGTTCTTTCGTCGAAGGCTGAAACTACTTTGGCTAAAATACATGAGGAACGAGGACGTTTTAAGGAAAATAAGAGCGACAAGGAAACTGATACTTATAATAGACAAAGAAACAGAATTACTCTAGTATTTATTGAGGAAAGAAGGCTTGGAGAATTTAACACTCACAGAATATATTGTAAATAACAGCGAATAACCTGCTTGAATTTTGAACGAAAAAGAAGAATTGAGTAATACATGGGTAAACGCATATAGAATTGAATTATTTTAAGCAGGCTAGAAGCAAATACTAGAGCTACTCTTTTTTTGGACGGATATTTTGCCACTAAAAATTGGAAAAGGTTGGTAGTATCGGAGTGTACCTTAATAGAAGGAAATACGACAAACGCATTTATTTATAGTCATTTTCCAAGCGTAAACAAGATGTGGCACAAGGCCGAGAACATGGAGCACCCAGTGAGGATAGAACTCACTACTCAGTTGTAATTGCTCTAGCGAGACAAGCTTGTTCACCATTACACCGTTTCGAGTTGCCCCTACATATTTATTTACAAGCAATACACAAAGTGACGAAGATAGCAGAAAATACAGTTGAACTGATGAAAGGACCAAGTTTCAAGTGATGTGCACTTTTAACTTTGACATTTGAGTGACTGTCTTTTTTATTGGGCGAGTTGGGGGTTTGAAATTTGGTAGGCGTTGAGCGAGACGTGAAATTTGCGCTGGTCCAAATGTCAACCGACTACCCGCTGACGTCCCGCCTCTGCCTACCTCGAACACCCTGAGTACGCACAGTAATAATAAAGACCTTATTGATAGCAGCCAATATTCAGTTTTCAGTAAAAGACGTACTACATTCAGCCGACACAGCCATTTTGCTTTGGGGACTAAATTGAAGGAGTGGAGTAATGGATAGCGAATCGGATTGAGAAATCGGAGAGCCGATTTCGAATTCCAGTCGAATCCATTACGTTCACTTACGTGCTAATACCCTTGTGAAAAGTATGAGTCCTCTTCTTCTCCCCCTAGCTATGGGTGAATAGCAGGACAGACCGGGTTCTATAGCCTTGGATGGCTATTCTACTGCAGAAAGAAATGTGGGAAAAAAATCTGCTTCATCGGGCACAAGGCCAAAAGGAGGGAAAAAGAAGGTTGGTCTTCAATCTGTCTCATCTTATACTTCACTAGCCACGATTACTGACCCAAACATATCACAGTATAACTTACACCAAAAGGACACATTCTTACTTACCATTCTTACTACAGCCACTATAATACCACAAAGTCTCTACGTAGTTCTAACTTGTTCCCGTGTGTATATAATTTGTCTGGTGTTTTGATGAAACCCCAATGAATAGTTACAATGAATACAATTTATATAAAAGAAACTAAACAAAACAATGTTAGCAATAAAAAAAACAACCCAAAACAACCCAATCCTTAAATGTATCAGAAAATCAGTTAACTCGACGAAATTAATGCGGGACTGGCTAATTAATAAAAATCATTCGACCAAGCACTCACTCAAACACACAGCCATTCAAACAAAAACAAATACGCAATACACACTCGAAAAACGAAAAGCAGCCCACATCTACCAGAGAACTGATATCTTTCTCACCTAGCGGGGGAGACAAAGGGGAAGTAAACTAAAGAAATTGGGGACGAAAATAAAAGGGGCCAATGAGCCTAGGAAAGTGATATTTATTTGTATGATAAATACAAAATATGGCATAAGGCCAAAATGGAGAATGGGGGGAAAAGGACGTTCTTCTTCTGTTTTAACGTTAAACTTAACCCCAAACACTGACCCAAACATACTACAATATTCCTTACATCAAAACATCGCATTCTTACCATTCTTACTTCAACTACCATAATGCCTCAGAAACTCTATGAAGTCCTAACTAGTCCCAATATGCACAATTCACTGTTGTGGGGAGGAGGGAAATAAAACAACAATTTAAAAAAAACAAAAAACAAAAAAAAACTAACCCTAATAAGTATTTACAATATGAAAAGAAAAACTATTTTTCTTTTCATATAGAGAATAGGAAAGTTCATTAGAACAAATACTGGGAAAATATTTATAGAAAAATGGCACAAGGAAGCTACCTTACAGCGATGCCCAAGATGCCAGGTCACGACCAATAATGTTGCAGATTCTTTGGATTTTCCCAAAGATACATAACAGAAGCACAATTACATTACGTTTTACACTGATAAAAATATTTTATACTTTTCATCGTTTATTCTATTCAAACCAATCAAAATTTTAAATTTTCGTTTAATACAAATTTTTTTGTTTTCCCCTTCTGAAAGAAACATGTTGCTCCACGACTTCCCCATCATTCACTTGCTTCAGTCAACCAACCAAAAACAGAAGCAAAATTTGAACCCCTTTATCTTTTCATGGGGTGCATAAAAGCGTTTATTGGATATACTTGTGATGAGCTCAACCAAGAAAAAATTAATACTTCGGCATAAGTCAACCTTGTTTTTCCGTTCCCCCTTCAAAAACAAGTCAGGCTAAGAAAGCATTTTATGTCAGAGAAAAACAATTTTTATAGCTTTCAATTTGCTTTTGCTCGTCACGAAAATGAGCCCATAACATCTCCGATATCATCCCAACCTCAACAAATTTAAACAGCTTTCTCTTTACTGGGACTGGCTTACTCTACCACAAACCGGAAGTTCCTTGTCCTCCTTTTGAACAATAAAATAACAGACGTCGTCGGTCGCGTCCTTCAACATTACTTCAAGTACTTCCTGTCAAGTCTTGCATGACTATTCTTTATTTTTAAATAGCGGTGACATTCCTTTACACCAAAAAGAGTCCAGCGATTACATATCAGAGTTGTTACTCATCGGAACAGACAGGCGTGGGTAGGATTCAACCGGTTGTTCTCTGTTAGCTTTTTTTTTTACCCCTAGGTCATATCAATTCACAATTAGAAAGAACACACACACACAAATTTTTCATCGTCGGCTGGGGCTAATCACAGTTGCATTGTGTCGCTGGATACGCCCTTTGGTGTATTCTGCTTTAGAGTGTAATGTATGTATTCTTAGTTCATGAAAATGACAGCCCATCCATTTTCGATGACTTGAGAAAAAACAAACATTAAAATGCAAAAAGCCACTAAATCTTGATCTTGAGACCCCCCCCCCCGCACCAAAAAAAAAAAAAAAAAAAAAAAAACCACAGGAACCAAATTGTTCTTTAAATATCCATAAGATTACTTGTATTGTTTTCGTGAAACAGTGACTTTCGTATGTCAACACTGATTATAGTTACAGAAGCCATTTTTCGTTCGATTGCTTTGCTATAGACGGAAAGATTTTGTCCAGGTCTCTCAGCCCCGCGTCAATAACATTACTGATAACAAGATTAGACACGTTCTACACAAAATCACTCCGTAATAAAATACAGGAGGAATTTTGATCATAAAATATGAATCCTGTAATTGACTTTATCAAAATGCCCATCTGAGAACGAAACGCGTTGGTGAAGAATAGCTTTTTCCTTTTGTCTATGTTCATACTGTCTCTTTACAGATATATTATATAATTTATATCTGTATTTTTAAACGTACACACTCGATATATTTTTCTTTTAAAGGCTGGAAAACCGACCGTTGACATTTTATTTACGGTGCAGGCCGAACATATATATAACAAAAACGATTCTTAGCCGGTGCGTTTCGTCATCTGAGGGACCTTATCAAGGTAATGTAGTATTTATTTTCTTGCACGTGTTTATATACAAAAAACGATGATATCATTGGTTTATCAAGACCGTTAAGTTTGAGAACATTCATGAATGTTCATCAGGTCGTTGAAAGGTCAGTCAAATCATGTGGGGGCCAAAAACTGTCATAATTCAAAATCTGGTAAAAGGTAGCCGAGTAAAATCCAATAAGTTTTTTAATGAATATTATTTAGATTGCAATCAGATTGTTAATGGATGTATGTGTTTTACATCTTCAAAAGCATGAAGTGATGGATTTAACCAAATCAACCGATGCGTCCACAAGTATGTTGAAATATCAAAAGAAAACAGTTAAGCTTTTAGTTATATTGATCAAATCAAGATAACAAAACGATAAAATTTTAGCCATTTTAATTTCGTTCAAATCGCACTGTACGTCTATTCTCGCACCAGTTATTATAAAACTGAATTCGACCCAAAGCTACAGATATACGGCACCCAGTAGAAATCGAACTCATTACCAAATATTAATAGTCAAACAACCTCGCCAGCCCTTAACGTCTTCCCCGGCGTATACATGTATATACATTTTTTACAGAAAGTACTTTTTTTTTCCAGATACGGACGAATAAACACGTCCAAAAGAATGTTCAAAAACCAGCTAGGGCCGTGTTTATACGTCGATCTTGATTCATTTTATGCCCTTTTGACCTTGAAACGATTGTCAACTCATACGTCTGGTAGAGGTTAGAGCCACCGCTCGGGTACTTCAAGGTCTCTTTGTTACTATATTAAAATCAAATCAAAAAAAAAAAAAAAAAAATATCGCCAAAAATTGGAACGTTTTTCCAGAAAATAATTTGGTGGGAAAAGAGTCAACTCACACTGAGACGGCTAACATTCTCAGCAAATACAAAAGGTGGGGGTGGTGAAGAGGAGTTAGAAGTTGAGAAGGCGTTAAAAAGTTAAGAGAGAGGAAGAAGAAGAAAAAGACAAGAAATGTGGGTGTGGGAGTGGGAGAGAGAGAGAGATAAAGAGATAGAGATCGGAAATATGTGTTTCTAATAAATTTTTAAATGTACCCCCTCCTCCCTGAAGTAAACAAACTCCACTGGCTTACCTTGTATGTTCCAAGACCCATGAAATTCCCAAGGTGTAACTTCATGGCTGTCATCACCATTCATGTCGCTTATGTGATCTGAAAGACAAATGTAAACAATATTGAAAATTGATTCGTCGTTTACTTGGCTCAGCTAAGATCTGGTTGAAGGCTTTTTTAATATATTCTCTTTTCTGGAAGACTGTTCAGCACCAATTCGTGAGATGCTGTTAACTGGCGATAGAGTTCGATATTGAATAATGATAGACTTGTCGACCTAAATAATTTTTTTCTTTTTTTTTAAAAAAACAAATAATTTCGGACCGGTTTCTCTAACAAGGTGTGGTTTAATATTGTGTGTGAAAAGAGAAAAAAAAATTGGCGGGAAAAGCTTACACCAATCTAGGACAGTGTGAATAGAGGAGAAAATCTGAATTGTCTTACGCCAATCTTCCAACTGGGGAGAGCTTGCTTGCTTAGAACGGCAACATAAATTGGTTATACTCGAGTGAGAGAATTGATTTGCAAAAATATAAAAATAGTTGTGTGTGTGTGCGTTTGCTTTTGAAATATTTTAAAGGGAAGAATTTGTTTGCAATGTTTTGATTTGGTTGTAATTTTAATTAATGTAGCAGAAAATACAATAGGGATAACAGGAAAATCCTTTTTAGGAGCGGGAGCTGAAAAGCTATAGGCTCGGTCAGAAATCCCTTTGAAAGAAATTTTGTCAGAATTGGGAGAGGGTAGTTGGTCTGGATGAAAAATTTTCATCACCGCTTTACACTAAGAAGAATCAAAATGACAGAAAAAGGAAGAGCAAGAGTCTATAGAAGAGGGCATACGAACTGTATATAAGTGGGTGTGCAAAAGTTTTCAGCGAAAACTGATTGTTAACACTGTATTTAGTCTATAGTTATTAAGTAGGTGCTATGAGAGCTTTTTTGCATCTACATTAAAAACACACAAAGGCATATACCGACATAAAAGCAATACGCACTGCGCGCAGAGGGGCGCACGCGCAAAAAAAACAAACAACACCCACATACACTATGAAAGAAGAGAAAAACTTGTACCAATGAAAATTGAGAAGTATAAGCAGTCAATTGCTGCTACCCGCTGACGAGTGGACGGAGTGATTCCCAGAGGGTTCGTCGACGAAATTCTTGAGTCAGAATGCTGAAGGTAACATCAATCAGCCAAGCGACAAACCTTTTACTTGTATTAATTAATTAATATTTTGTATAGAAAACATTAAGATTTCCCTTTCTCTTCCGATAGCCTAGGGGTAGGATCACTGACTGATGCCAAATAGGTCGGGTTTCGATCAATCGGACGTCTTGCCACAAGACGTCGGAAGAGCTGTAGATACAGCAAAACTGTCCGTCTATGAATGATATATATATATATATATATATATATATATATATATATATATATATATATATGGCCAGCAACTTTTCTTTCAAACATGTTTGTTTCGTTCGTTGAATGTGACAGACGAGGAATTTTTTATTCATTTTTAGTGAATTTTTCTAATATTCTTAAATTTTTCTGTTTGGTTGGGGGGTTAGACGGTGTAAAAATTGTCCCAAATATACAGGGTGCCCCCCCCCCCAAATAATTGACATCATTTAAAATGTGAATATCTGAGTAAGTGCATGTCCCAGGCAAACGAAATTAAATAAGCTTCATGTTGAACAATAAAATGTTTATTTATCAATTTATTCAAAAGGAATGTAGATTTTATAACCGATTTCACAAAGCTTCTCAAACGTTCAATAAGCATACCACCTGTGACTCGACAGATGTCAAGTCGGTAATCCAGCTCCTGCTAAACATGCTGTAGTATGTCTTGCGTAACATTCCCCAATGACTCAGAAGTCCTCTGCTTAAGTTTCTCCAGGCTTTTAAGAAGAGGAGAAATATAGACCTGTCCTTCCGCATATCCCCATAGGAAAAAACTCACAAGGTGTCAAGTTAGTGGAAGGTGGTGGCTATTTCAACAGCACATTGTCATTATCACTGGCACGCTCGATTCATCTTCTTGGCAGATTCTCTTTAAGATAAGTCTGCACAATCAACTTTGAGATCATTTGAGCTAGAATGTCAGTTTTTTTTTTGGCGGGGGGCACCATATATATATATATATATATATATATATATATATATATATATATATATATATATATATGATGGATAGATAGAAAGGTGTGTGTCTGTGTTAGGATAATCTATGATAAAATGGAAAATTTTCATAAAATTGTATTTGATATATAAAAAAAATCATATAGTTTTCTCATATAACGCAACAGATACAATATAAAAACGACCCCTCCACACACACGGCTAACGGCCATATCACGTTGAAACACTGGTTTCTCGTACGATCACCGAAATTAAGCATTGAGCCTGATCAGTACGTAGATGGGTGACCGCTTGGGAGTACCAGATGCTGTAAGCTTGGAGAGACGGGTGGTGTAATCGTTAACGGCTCAAAATTTGAAATCAGAATAGAGCATGGTTCAGTGAGGGTAAGGCCGGAGTTTTTAATGGCTGCCCGATCTTCTCCTGCGTTCGATGTGATAAAGCATGCTTTGCTCATACAGACCTGCAAGACCAAGCCATGTTTTGTCATTACCCACAACCGTCGAACACGGCTGTGTGAAGGGTGAAGACATTATTACGACATGTTAAAGTTTCAGGTTTTAAATTCAAAAAGACAAATAGGATTGGTCTATTCAAAACGATTGCGAGTTAGCCGATAATAAGAACAGACGACTCGGAATAGTCAACCAGTAAAATCTAATCTGAAAACGCTTGATGGATTGCTGAGAATATTGGTAAACAATTGAACGTAAACCAATGGTCGGAAGTGATCTGTGTAAATGGATTTACCTTTGAGAAGGTTTATCATTCTGCCGGAGCGTGCGATTTTCATCGGGGATTTGCCACTGTACGTCGTTAGCAGAGGATCAGCACCAAATGATAAGAGAAGCCGTACCATTTCAATGTGGTCATTTTCCACGGCGTCATGAATTGGCCTGAAAAGAAATATAAAACAAAGTTTATTAAAGTCATTCATTCGGAGCATTTTATCTAAACAACAACGACGATTGTTTCTACCTGAATTTTCACATCATCTTTCGTGTTATCACAACGTTTCGACAGTTGTATCTTCTTCATTATCCAGGGTGAGAAGTAACCGAAAATTACTAAATAAAAAAAAAACTAGATGGTATATCCCTAGACATGGACAGCAGCTCAACCCCCCGTTGTTTAAAGACAGGGTTCATTTCTAAATTCCTAGAAGGTTACCCGGATCGACAAGTACTTGATGAAGGCCCGAAGCCACAATCGAATAATATGGTTTATCAACTGCTTTTGTGGGTTATTTAAAGCCGAAACATATTTTGGATTGTAATAATATTTTTTCGTTGTTTTTCGAACGAATATTCCATTGACAATTTTTTTGAGATAGCAATAATTTTTTTGTACTACTGTTTAACCCATAGTTGGGAGGAGAGAAAAAACTGATTAATAACATTACAAAAAGTAGACTAGTTGCCATCCCAGGCTATAGAACCCGGTCTGTCCTCCTATTCACCCATAGCCAGGGGGAGAAGAAGAGGACTCATACCTTTACCAAGGGTATTAGCACGTAATCGAATGCAAAGAACTCGACAGGAATTCAAACTCAGCTCTCATTACAAAAATGTAATAATGGAAAACAACAATTTATATTTCATATCGTTCAGCAAGGCGCATAGCCAAGCATTTTTATTAATAATTTAACGAATTCAATTAAGAAACAGTCATACATTTTTATTTATCTCCAGTAAAACCAGGAATTTGTTTGAATTACGAAGATAAAGAATTATCATTTTTTTTTACATCATGTAAAATCGAACTATTGTCCTCATCTTTGTTGCCATTATCACAGCGTTTCAGTCATTATGCTCTCCGGCATTCAACAGGTGCTTGTCAATCCGTTAGCTATCTCTAAGAATATCTCATCTAAATATTATTTATTACAGCTCAGTTATTGCTAGTTTTGTTTCCATTGAGTCTAAGTCTACACTATCCGGACCAGGGATCTGATGAAGGCCAGCGGGCACAGCAGCCGAAACGTTGTAATAAATAATAACAAACGTAAAGACAATTGTCAGAGTGTAATTAATGCAAATAATATATAAAACCAAGAATGTTATTTAGCAACAAGTGAAATGAAAATTATTTGATGGTCTCATCTTCGAGTGGCATGGCTGAGTTTTTACATTTGTAATTGCGATGCTTGCTTGTTTTTTATATATTTACGTAAATTACGACAGTGGCATAAAAATATAACAAGCCATGGTGATAACTGCATGGGACCAAAAGAAAGATTTAAGTTTTAAAAGAATTCAAAAGGTTTAATGGAAAAGTGTACTTTTATTATTATTATTTTTTATTTTCGGGATGACGAAAGAGAAAGACAGAGAATTTGAATCTTGCTTGTTAAGTATATATATAAAAAAAACAAACAATCACCTTTGGGTTTGTGTAAACAGAGAATCAAATTAAATGGAATGTATATAAAATATTCTGTTGGAACTTGTAAAAGAACAAGTGGAAGAGTATATAGGGAGAATAAAAAGAGAATTTGAAATGATAACGAGAGGGTGGCAGACGAAGAAAAAAGATGAAAGAGGGAGAGAAACAGGTAGAGGACAGGGCGAGAGGAAAGAGTGGGACGGAGAAAAGATGGAAAGTGAGAGCAAGAGAGGAGAAAGAGAGAGAAGGCAAGAGAGGAGGGAGAGAGAGAGAAAGGAAAGAGGGAGGGGAGAGAGAGAGAAGGAAAGAGGGAGGGGAGAGAGAGAAGGAAAGAGGGAGGGGAGAGAGAGGAAGAAAAGAGGGAGGGGAGAGAGAGGAAGAAAAGAGGGAGGGGAGCAGAGAGAGGAAGGAAAGAGGGAGGGGAGCAGAGAGAGGAAGGAAAGAGGGAGGGGAGCAGAGAGAGGAAGGAAAGAGGGAGGGGAGCAGAGAGAGGAAGGAAAGAGGGAGGGGAGCAGAGACAGGAAGGAAAGAGGGGATCAGAGAGAGGAAGGAAGTAAAGAGGGGATCAGAGAGAGGAAGGAAGGAAAGAGGGAGGGGAGAGAGAGAGGAAGGCAAGAGAGGAGGGAGAGAGAGAAAGGAAAGAGGGAGGGGAGAGAGAGGAAGGAAAGAGGGAGGGGAGAGAGAGGAAGGAAAGAGGGAGGGGAGAGAGAGAGGAAGGAAAGAGGGAGAGAGAGAGAGGAAGGAAAGAGGGAGGAAGAGAGAGAGGGAGGAAGAAAATTAAAGCCTGCCAAAATTTAGAGAAAGTCAAGAAGTGAGGGTAAAACTCGGAAAGAGAGAAAGAAGTGGTAAGCATGAAAGAGAAAAATCGAGAGAAGAAGAGCAGAGAAAGAAAGAAAAAAGAAAAATCAACATTGAAAAGAGAAAAGGGCGAAACGAAATTAAAATTATCCAGAAAAAGAAACGAAAGGTAAAATATGCAAGACGAAAAGATACTGAAAATAAAAATATGATTTTTCGGAAGTGGGCGAGCCTAGAACTATCCTCGATTGAAACGTCATACTGTATTTTTGTTGGGCGTATGAGCCGAAAGGAATAGTTTTTATATTGTCTTCGTTTTAATTTGTTTTCTTAAATCTTATTTTTCTAGGTTGTGGTTTGACTGTATGTATCCTACTCTTTTACCACAGCAGTTTCCGTTGCCGTTGCCTCTCCCTCTGTGTGGTCGACGCCCCGCTGTTCCGCTTACGATGAGATCAATACGCGATTACGAAGGGAATTACTCCGAGTTCCGTAAGCGATATCACCATAGATACGAAAGTGAAAGTAAGCGTTGAAAGAGGAGTGGTGGGTGGGTGGTTGTCGGATTTATAAACCTGGGGACAGAAAGATAACTGGAGCGTGGGGTCCGGGTTGGGTTGGGTCGACTTGGTTCTGAGAACAGATTAGAGGAGGAAACTATATGAACAATGACGAAAGAATAGAAAAGACAACGGAAAGGAAAGGACTATGTAAATCATGAATTAGGAGAGAGATGAAAAAGAACAGGAGGAAGAGAAGAAAAGTGAAGAAGAGAGGAAGAGGAGAAGAGAAGAAGAGATAGGGAGAGGAAAGAAAAAAGGAGAAAAAGAAGGAGGATGAGAGAGGAGAAAAGAGAAACGGGCGGGAGAGAAGAAAGAGATAAGGAGAGAATAGGAGAGGAGAACAGAGGAGAGAATAGGAGAGGAGAACAGAGTAGAGAATAGGAGAGGAGAACAGAGGAGAGAATAGGAGAGGAGAACAGAGGAGAGAATAGGAGGAGGGAAGAAGAAGAAAAAGAGAAAAAAAGAAGAAGAAAAAGAGAAAAAAAGAAGAAGAAAAAGAGAAAAAAAGAAGAAGAAAAAGAGAAAAAAAGAAGAAGAAAAAGAGAAAAAAAGAAGAAGAAAAAGAGAAAAAAGAAGAAGAAAGAAAAGAACAAGAAAGTGAGAGAAAGGCGAGATAGAAAGCTATGTCGTAAAAAGGTTGGAGTCGTAATTCAAAGTTGAACGCAACTGCATTACGAAACGAATAAGATGAGAAGAAGAGGGAAATAAAAAAAGAAGAAGTAAGGATGTCGATGACGGCGAAATGGTATAGCTTCGCTTCGCCTTTACCAAGATTTCCCAGTTGCAAAATAACACGATTTACGTTACACCATTATTGATGCCGCTGCCACCATTAAGATTACTCTTTATGTTGATACTACTACTACTACTACTACTACAACGAAGACGACTCCTGCCATCATCATCATCATCATGGTGGCTGGGGCATTGGTTTCCGTTACCGATGCATTATGAGAAACGGAGTCGGCCGTAGAATTCGTACGACAGGGAACAAATAAAGGAAAGAAAAAAAAAATCTGAGCGAGCTTCGATCGGCTACAACCATTATTTTAACAATCGATCAAAATATTTCGATAATATATATATATATATATATATATATATATATAACGTGGCGCTGAAATATTCTAGGCTTGACCAACTTCTCAAAACCTAACCAAATGAATAAACAAAATCTTTTCCCAAAGGCCAGTTTGGTCGAATCGGTAAGTTTGCAACCCACCCTCGTGTCTGTGTCTGTGTGTGTGTGTGTAGAAAGTTCACGTTTTCGGCAAGTTTTGCCGATTATCAGGTGTCACCAGAATTTTATTTCAGAAGGGCAAAAATTTACATTTAGATTTTGTTCTCGAGAAATAAAATTCTGTTGGCGCCAGGAAATCGGCGAAACATGTCCAAACAGAAGTTCTCCAAATTGTCTTACATATTTACCATTCCGTCGGATTCTCATCCGCCCGCGCACACGAGAGAGAGAGAGAGATGTTTACATATTGAATACGTCAGGTATTTGAGAACATGCCTTTAGCGAGACATGAATGGAAGGCAATGCGCAAATTTTAGCATTCTCTATTTCAGACGTATCGAGAGCATTAACACGGGACAGAAGAGAAAAAAAAAGAACGTCATTCTCATAGCACTAGGCACATGGCACAAGAAAAAAAAATTAGCTTTTCTAAAAGTGGCCAGAACTTTAAAGCTTAAGTTAAGGAATAACCCGGGACGAACAATTTGCAGTCAAGTGGAAGAAACATTCAAAGTGATCAGAAGGGCCGTTGTACCTTTCTAATTTCAGGATATGGCAATAGCCGAGCAAGTGGCAATTAGCGGAGTCCACTATCAAACGTATGTTGTACGAGAACATCAGATACATGTTCTTCGTAATGAGAAGTGGGCAGTTCTTGTTTGATAAAACACGGAAGAACTCTGTGATGCGATCAAAATTCTTGCTGAACCAATTCAAGCACACCGAAGAGTATACGCAGAATAATTGTGCGTTAGGGTGTTTTAGCATCGGAGCATACAAAGGGCATTGCAGAAGTTTTGAGACTTTTAGGAGAGGCAATTATAACTGTCCTAGATTAGTTGAATTTTAGCATATAATTACTATACATCTCAGAAGCTGACCTGCTACATGCTGTTATTCCAGATTGAAGAAGACGGTTGTAAAAGCTCTTTGAACACACCGTACTAAACACAGCTTGTCACAGCTGACTGGTTTGCTGAATGCAGTTGAGTTGTGAAGACAATTTGGAAACTCGCCATGCAATCAAGTTTTGTGTTGACAGAGTCCAAACTTTATTCCCTGTGACTTTTGGCTGCTCCCCAAACTGAAAGAGAACCTCAAAACGTTTTGGGGATAATATTTTTACCATTTAAAAGTCCTACTATTTAACCCACAGATGGGGAATGGATTTATATATTTCCCATGGGTATTTGAGTGTAAGTAGATGTAGTGAACTTGACCAGAATTCAAACTCAGCTCTCTGATTTCTCATTCTATAGACAGATTATACTAAGTCCTAGCATGAAATCCTTTTGTTTGCATAAGGACAGTTGTCTTGATTTCATATAAATTGTTTCGAAGACTTTCAAATGATAGTTGACATGTTATTCGCTTAACACTGAGAACAAATCCCCATGGAAAGACGATGCCCAATTTTTAATAAGGTATTCTGAGATTTGGAGACCCGGGTATGACCGAATACTCATGCAAATTATCCAGCAACCTTTTTCTAATACGCATTAGGACATGTTGAGCAATGCACTTCTCGGGAAGTTGAGTACGTTCAATAACATCTTGACTCTGAGAGTGGCAAATTATTTTGAACAGTGGAAAGGACGCTTGGATAAATAGATGAAGTTCCTATAAGAATAATCCCTGAAGGGCTATGACGCTACAAGACAAAGACAGTGATAAAAAAAGCAACTGATACAAAAAAAAAAGAGGAGAAAAAGAAGAAGGAGAAAAAGAAGGAGAAGGAGAAAAAGAAGGAGAAGGAGGAAAAGAAGGAGAAGGAGGAAAAGAAGGAGAAGGAGGAAAAAAGAAGAAGAAGAAAAAAAGAAGAAAAAAAAAAGAAGAAGAAAAAGAAGAAGAAAAAGAACATACTATCTAAAAGAAAAGAAAAAACAGACCGAGTCATTACACAAGCTAGGGGCACCTTGACGTAGTCTGGCTAGATCAATTACGACTGAATAGGGAGTCCGATACTCACTGGTTACCCCATACTTTCGACCTTGTGCCACGTCTAAGCTACGCTTCGAAAATCACCAAGGGGCCTCGGCGTGGTGTAATGGTTAGCAAGCTTGTCTCACTAAATCAATTACTACTGAAAAATGAGTTTGATCCTCAATAGGTGTTGCATACTTTCGGTCTACGCCTACAAAATAACCATTACACGAGCTAGACTATTTTTTGCTAATATGTAATGGCTGCATACTTTCCGGATGAACCTCATATTTGGTGCAGGGGTGAGAGGGGAGGGGAAGAAAATATTTATCTGTCAAAAACTATGATAATAGTGATTTGCTAAACGTAGCACGAGAACGCATGTATGGGACACCTAGTGCGGCTCGAACTCAGTCGTAAGCGATGGGAGAAGACAAGATTGCTAACGAATACACCAGGTCGGAGAACCATAAAACACTAAGTATGACCTAGTTTTGACACACGGCCACAGATATGGAGCACCCAATGAGGATCGAGCTCACTCCTATATAGTAGCAACCAACTAATCTAGATCGCTAACCGCTATCCTACGGCAAGGCACAGAAAAACACTCATAATAATCTATAAATAAATTGTTTTTTTGTCGCCCGGGATGCGCAGCAATCCCATAAATCTAGTGAATTTTTTAAAAATCAAAATATGATCTGATACAGATAAGAACAAGAATGTTGATCGTTTCCGGAGATACTTCTCTTGGATTTAAAAACAAATTAAATTGGTTTATGTGTGATAATGAGACGCATGCGCCCAGTGTTGACGGGAGAGCACTGATATGTCGGCGAAACTTATAGCTGCTGGGGGTCAATGCATCACTTTACTCTCCGCTAATCTCGAAGTCTGTTAATTGGCATTCAGTGCAGATCAAATGGAGACATCATAAATTGTTTAAAAAGGTGGAAACTCTTCTGCCAGATTTGAGTGAATATTACTGCTGACCTAAGTTGATGCGAACGAATCTAATAGATTCAGGATGAAATCAAATCTTTTCCTTGACCATGATGTCTTTCTGATAAGGATTGAACATAACGGGATACGCGAGATGAGTTAAAAAAGCGAACGTGAGGTAAACAGGATGTGAACGAAGTGAGAGGGTTAGGGAAGGAAAAGTGCTAGCAAAAGAGAGGGGGAAGAGATAGCGAGAGAGAGAGAGAGAGAAGAAAGAGCTAGCGAGAGAAAGCGAGAGAGAGAAAAGGAAGAGCGAGAGAGAGAAAAGAAAGAGCTAGCGAGAGAGAGAGAGAGAAGAAAGAGCTAGAGAGAGAGAAGAAAGAGCTAGAGAGAGAGAAGAAAGAGCTAGAGAGAGAGAAAAGAGAGAGCGAGAGAGAGAGAGAGAGAGAGAGAAGAGAGCGCGCGTGAGAGAGAGAGAGAGAGAGAAGAGAGCGCGCGCGCGAGAGAGAGAGAAGAGAGCGCGCGAGAGAGAGAGAGAAGAGAGAGAGAAGAGAGCGCGAGAGAGAGAGAGAGAGAAGAGAGCGCGAGAGAGAGAGAGAAGAGAGCGCGAGAGAGAGAGAAGAGAGCGCGAGAGAGAGAGAAGAGAGCGCGCGAGAGAGAGAAGAGAGCGCGAGAGAGAGAGAGAGAGAAGAGAGCGCGAGAGAGAGAGAGAGAGAAGAGAGCGCGAGAGAGAGAGAGAAGAAAGAGCGAGAGAGAGAGAGAAGAAAGAGCGAGAGAGAGAGAAGAAAGAGCGAGAGAGAGAGAAAAGAAAGAGAGAGAGAGAAGAAAGAGAGAGAAGAAAGAGAGAGAGAGAGAAAAGAAAGAGAGAGAGAGAAGAAAGAGAGAGCGAGAAGAAAGAGCTAGCGAGAAGAAAGAGCTAGCGAGAGAGAAAGAGAAGAAAGAGCTAGAGAGAGAAAGAGAAGAAAGAGCTAGAGAGAGAAAGAGAAGAAAGAGCTAGAGAGAGAAAGAGAAGAAAGAGCTAGCGAGAGAGAGAAAGAGAAGAAAGAGCTAGCGAGAGAGAGAAAGAGAAGAAAGAGCTAGCGAGAGAGAGAAAGAGAAGAAAGAGCTAGCGAGAGAGAGAAAGAGAAGAAAGAGCTAGCGAGAGAGAGAAAGAGAAGAAAGAGCTAGCGAGAGAGAGAGAAGAACGAGATAGCAAGAGAGACAGAGACAGGAAAAGAGATAGCAAGAATGAGGGGGAAAGAGCTAGAAAGTGTGAAGGGAAGGAGCTAGAAAATGTGAGAGAAGAAATGTGCTAGCAATAAGGAGATGGAAATGAGAATGTGAATGAAGAGAACCGGGGAAAAAGCTAGTAAAAGTAGGCGAGAGAGAGAGAGAGAGAGATGTAAATAGAGCTAAAAGAAAAAAGGGACAAGAGAGAGAGACTAGAGAAAAGGACGAAAAAAAAAAAAAAAAAAAGAGAGAAGAGGAGAAAGAAGAGAGCGATATATTCAGAAAGTGAGAAACTGTCCAAATCTCTACAATTTATCTTATGACGTTGCAACATGGAAGCAAATACTAAATCACGATTCAAAATCTAATGCATTTTGGAGACATCTTAACCATAAGGTAATAAACACATTTAAATAGTTCTGAGGACACAAGTACATATACCCTTTCTATCAACGTATAGAGAAATATAAAGACGGACATTTGTGTCGATTAAAGAATCGGAGAGGGGAGATGAACGATTTAGTACAGAGATGCCCGAATTTATTTTAAATTGTCGCCCACCTTTTTTTTGGTTTTGTTTTGTTGTTGTTTTTCTTTTTTGGTTTTGTTGTTTTTTGTTTTGTTGTTTTTTGTTTTGTTGTTGTTTTTTTGGGGTTGTTGTTGTTGTTTTTTTTTGGTTTTATTGTTGTTGTTGTTATTTGTAATAGTAGTTGTAGTAGTAGTACCTTCCAAAATTACAAGTTTAAGTAATGATGGTAGGAGGCACGGTGGAGTAATGGATAGGAATCGGTGAGCAGAGTTCGAATTCCAGCCGAATCTATTACACTCTCTTACGGGCTAATACCTTTGGGAAAGGTATTAATCCTCTTCTCCACCTAGCTATAGGTAAATAGCATGACAGACCGGGTTCTATAGCCTTGGATAGAAACTGGTCTACCGCAGAAAGAAATGGCTACCTACTGCTGGGAAAAATCTGCCTCGTCAGTCATGTATCGAAAGATACATGATCGCCTAAGCGTGTATCACGCATGGCACATAACTAACTGAAGTAATGATGACAAAACATACACAGTGTTTTGGATTTATAGTGCGGAGTACAAATTGTGTTCACTTACGTTTTAATGCCCTTGTGAAATGCATGAAGCCATTTCTTTTCCCCTCCAACTATGGTTTAAATAACAAGGTAAATTGGGCGCTTGTGCCTTGGAAAAAAAAAAACCACTGAATTCAAAATCATCGAGAAGGCAACGGGAAATCACTACACTATATTACCCAGGAAGTTGTAGCAATTCACATGTAACAAAGAAAAGGAACCTGTAGAGAGCCATAATTGTCTATGAAAGGACATGGAATTATAAATAAAATAAATATGTTGAATTATTGAATGTTTGTCCCTTACTTTCCGAAATATATATATATATATATATATATATATATATATATATTCATACGTGCACTCGTACAGAATATGACATAAAACTAGAGTTTATAGCGTCGTTTAGTAGCGGTACAAAAAGTTACTCGTGCCCTCTTAGCACTTCCCCTGATGGGAACGCCACAGATATGCCGGGTAATGGCATGAGCCCTCTCCCGAACGAGGGGCAATGCCTGATGGGGCCGACCCGTCGAGGTACGAACATAATATTTTGTTTGAAAATCGCCCAAATAAATCGGCCTCACTGGGCGGAAGGCTCCCTAGACTGAATTTAATAACCAGATCGGAAGATTCCCCCCAATGGTATCAACGACCCCATGTCTGTGACCAATGCCAGTTTTCAAGTTGAAGAACATCAGTTGTGGTTTGACCTGGGAAGGAATGAGCTCCATCAGGACTACTTGACCAAGACACGCTACACATGAATGACTACATCTTCGGCTTTCAACACAGATATGTGAAGTGAATCGGTCAGGTGTTCAATTGCGCAGTGTCCCTACGATCATACCTGATCATGAGACTGGTGATGACAATTAAATCAGAGTAAGACATCTTTACAAACAAATAAAGTATAAATTATTTTACTTGCTGTGATAGATTTGTTAATTTTAGCCAGTGTTGATTTATATTTCGCGAGAAATTATTTAGAAACACTCCATGAAGTGAACATGCGAGCAACGATGAAGTTCTAAAGGCAATGGCAACAAAAAGGACACTTACGCTTAACGTTAGTTAGAGGCAGTTGAAATTTCATATAGTGAGGAAACAGGGCTTGGGAAATGTGATACTCACAGGACAAATTTAAGGCAAAGGAGAGGAAATTGTGGAGAGCCATAATCACCAAAAGACTTAAGGGATACGACTAGAAAAAGAAGAAAATGAATTACTAACTCGATAAACAGAAGTACGAAATCAATCTTCCAGTTTCTGTGGTTTCAAAGCCTTGGCAGTACAATGATTTTTTTCTCTCGATCCACTGACGTTAAGTAATTCATTCAATAACAAAGATTAAAGTGATTATATCATCAACACTAATCATTGTAGGCAGATTTTATTTTAACGATTTAACCTAATAAATATTAACCCGGATAGTGACTGAGAGATCTATGTATTTTTTTTACCGGCTCCAGAGATCCGTGGAAAGATAGATAGATAGATAAAGAAATAGAGAGATAAAGAGAGAGAAATATATATATATATATATATATAGAGAGAGAGTAACAGAGAGAGAGAGTAACAGAGAGAGAGAGTAACAGAGAGAGAGTAACAGAGAGAGAGTAACAGAGAGAGAGAGAGTAAGAGAGAGATAAATAGAGACAGATAGAGAGAAAAGTGAGAGAGAGAGATAATTGAAATGCTGTGTTTGAAATTGGCTCTTTTTCTCTTCTCTCATATGACGTGCCCCTTTAGAACTTGGCCGACCATTCATGGCTCTCCGTAACTTCCCATTCTTTGCAGCTCTAAGTATTGTTTATCCCTTTACTATCTTTCCCAGTCTGTTCTGACATCGATATACACAAGCTCTTTAGGTAAGTTATTCCCCGCTTTCACTCGACTCTCTTGCTTTCAATATCGCTTGTGAGTGTCAAGTTCTCCAAGTCATCTTTTCTTATTATGTGTTCTAGAAATGTCAGCTGTCTATTTCTGATTATTTTGTTCTTTTTTTCTAAAAACGTCCTCGTTGCTCTGATTGTATTCTCAGCATCCTTCTGTAGAACCCCGTTTCTGTTGCCTCGGGTCTCCTCTTCATTTCTGAGGAAACTGGCCAGCAGTCACTGGCATATAGGAGGATTGATATTACATAGCAGCTCAGCACTCTTTTCATTGTTTCTAACGAAATGTTCCTCTTTCTTTATATTTTGCTTAGCTTTTTTCAGTCATCTTTCTCTGTTCCAATACGCTTTCGAAAATAGTTCTTTTTTTTAACGCCATGTCCGTTCAAGGCGTTCACCATTATTTACTTCTTGGAAATGACTTCCCGTTGCTTTCTACACGGTTTGGGATTTGGAGTAGCCATTTTCTTACGCTGGTTGCTAGACTAAAGCTATTTTTTTAAACCATAGCTAACGAAAGAATAAAGATGGGTTCATGCCTTTCTCAAGTGAACATAACGGACTCAGTCAGAATTCGATCTCGGCTCAGAGATTTAACTTTCCACGTCGATAACCGTTACGCCACCTACTTCACGTAGATTCCTCTGATAATTATTCTATTCAGTACAACATTTTGACTGGGAGATATATAAACTAGTGGGGGGGAAATATGCCAGAATTTTAAAAGCTCTATCTGAAAATTCTGGATATTTTGAGACCACCGATGGTTGTGAAATGTTAAGCTGTTTATGCCTAAATCTTGTAGCTTCATAGTCTATTTGGTACTATGCTGCAGTAGGCTACGTTTAGTGAATATAGTTTGATATTATTTCCTTTCCACGCTTATTTACACGGTTTATTTTGGTTTGATACACGCCACAAGTACAGAGCTCTCGGCGGCTTTTGTCTTTGTAATGTCAAACCTAAGCGACATTCCTCAAAGAGGAGATTAGCGCACAAACACCTTGACTAATCACAGTTCGATGCAAAGAGAAAAAATAGCTGACATTCACTCCGCCCTTTGAAGAAAATACGTGCTTCTACTGAAAACACGCACACACTCGCATGTCTATTTGACACGAGGTTGATACACAAATTTCTTCACCAATTCGGCCGACCTCGCATTGAACTCTCGCCAACTTGTCCACGACAAACACACTTTGGTGATTAAACTATCACGCATTCTGGCCTGAATCCATAGCATTTTCATGAACACATGCTTGTTTATTAGTAGTTTTAAACTAGTTACACATACCAGCTCCGTTACAGGATTGAAATTATTTAGTAGGCTTACGGCCATATCCTGTTGAAACACCGGTTCCCATACGATCACCGAAGTAACATCGAGTCTGGTGAGGAGTGACCGCTTGGGAAGACTAAGTCCTGTAATCTTGGATGTGCAGGTGGTATAATAATGCTTCGGTATTGTCAATTTTTAGCGCAAAATCCATCCTTGGAGGGATTTTAACACAGGCTTATCATCTCTCAGTTGCGTCTCTGTCTTTGGGCAGAGTGCGCTCAGGGGCTTCTCTGTCAAAGGACTGACGAAAATTATACTGAGAGGTGCCCAGCCCTGGAGAAAAGCTGCCCGAGGCCGCGCCCTTCCATTGCACCAGAGGGAGGGATCGGTGCTCGCACCGAGGCCAGCGTAACCGACGGTTGCGAGGGCTGTGGGGAATTTTTGTCCCTTGCCCGGGTGTACGCACTCGGGTTCCCACTTTAAAACGAGCTTGTGTCACATCTCGTTCTGGTGGGGGAACGTATAAACACTGTATTGTCAATCGGACAGCCGAGTTCTAATTCCAGTTGGGTTCGTTATATTCCCTTACGCGCAAACACTCTTGGGAAATATATGAATCTAACTATTCTCTCTCCCAGCTATGGGTTAATTAGTAAAACTTGTATCACTAAGGCATTATTAGCTTAAAAAAAAAAAAAAAAAAATTCTTACCACCTAAAATATTTTCTAGCATTAAAAAGCCTTCTTAACTTTACCCCACGACTTTCTCTATAAAATTTATATCTCCATTCACATGGAGTATGTAAATATAGAATGCATATAAATAAATAAAAAAAAAATGATTTTTTTTTTTTTTAAATTACGAAAAGATCAAAACAGAATCAAGATATTAGTTTACACCAAAGCTACAGAAAAAAAATCACATCTCGTAATTTCGACCAAATAAATCTTTTTCCGGAATATTGGAGGTGTATCAATTTAAGTAAAATTATTTTTGGCTTTAACCACGTTACATAAGTGGTAGGAAAATTCACGGAAGAAAATTCTTAAGGAATTCATTTTTAAGACATCGTATGAACTAAATAATATTCTCATTTTAAATATCTTTAATAAAATAAGTGAATATTTTAATTTATTTAATAAGAATTAATAAGTGAATAGTTAATTTATAATAATGAACAAATATTAGGTCGGTGCAAAAATAATGTCGTTTTCTCACATAGTAACATATGTTACAAAACGACATTATTTTAGGTTGGTGCAAAAATAATGTAAAAAATAAAAATAAAAATATAAGATAAAAATGTAAAATAAAAATATAAAAACAAAGAAATAGTTAAAAATACGTAATAAAAAGTAAAATAAAATAAAATAAATATAATATTATGATAAAATAAGAAATGTTATAATGAAACTAAGTAATATTTCAATAAATGATAGCGACAGAAATTTAAATGACGCGTTTTATAAAATATATATATATATATATATATATATATATATATATATTAAACAAAAGCATTACTTATTTTATTGAACATATTTCCAGTTTTAAATGAAAATATTTCAGGCTTTTTCTTACACACAAGACGAAGTTACGATCTTTTTTTCGCCTACTCTAACAAAGCGTACCTTATGGCTATGATTTTTCTCCTGATCAACATTAAATAAAGGGTCCAAACTGATTGAGAAACAGAAAATAAATTAATAAAAAAAATAGTAAGGAGTCCAAACCTCTGATTACGTACAGTTCTAACCTTTTCGTTGACAATTTTAACTGTTAATATTAGCGATAAATAACAACTAATATTTTCGGTACAAGAGAGAAAATAAGACAGAGGTGATATTCTTATTTGCTTCATATTACGAAAGGAAAACGGACGCTTAATACTAAAGTAGTAGGGGTTTAAATAATTGCCCATACTTACCTGTTAAGAGCCGCCATTGCCACACACCTACCACTACCACTACTACTAATACGTTTATAGTAAAACGAATCATTCTCCTAACAGCAGTCACCGTAGTTATTACTTGCAAAACATACTTTTATTATTACTGGTAATATTATTGTTTACTTCTGCTACGGCTGTTAGTAATCTGTTCTAGCTTTCATGATGGCGACGGCGGCTGCTTCTATTACTGTCGTTTTAATAGATTCGGACGCCATTACTTATTTGAAATGAAGTGCTCTGGGCAGCCGACTTTGGTTGTGTGTGGCCAAGGCGGGAAAGGTGGAAAGAGAAATTTGGGAAATTATATAAATAGAATGAAGGAATAAGAAAGAGAAAAAAAATGGCGGTGCAAAAGGGGAGCATAAAAAGAAATACAATATGTGTAGAAAAGAGAGAGAAATGATTTGGAAAAAGGAAAATTTTGTAATAAAATAAAAAGGGTGAAAGAAAATGTAAGACTGAATAAAATCAAAATAAGAAACGATTAAATTAGTCAGTAATCGAAAAATTGATTGGAAACGCATCGGCCGAAAGGATGAATAAAAGAGAGTTATTGAAAAAGGGAAAAGAAAAAGGGAGAGAAAGAAAGGGGAAAAGAAAAAGGGAGAGAAAGAAAGGGAAAAAGAAATTTGAGAGGCTAAGAGAGGGAAACGGAGAGAGGCTAAGAGGGGGAAACAGAGAGAGGCTAAGAGAGGTAAAACGGAGAGAGGGTGAGGTAAAGACAGTGAGAAGTGGCAGGGTGAGTAATAAGAGAAAGAAATGAGACATAATGCAAGAAAAGGAGATAGAGAGAACTAAAGAGTTATAGACGGAGAGAGAAAGGAAAAAGAAAGAACAAACCAATGAAAAGGAAATAAAGAGGAATAAAACAAGAGAGAGAGAGAGAGAATAAGGGGTGCCGAATAGAGAGGGGAGGTGTCGGACGAAATAAAGAAGAGTATAAGAAAATAATGGAAAGAGAAAAGTAAGACTTTTGTACGAAAATAGGTGATAGGCAGAGAGTGGTTAAATACACGGAAGCTTTTTTTTCCCCTCGCGCCTCGATTGTAGGCACGGTTCAAAGCGGTCCGATCGCATCAGAGGAATATAAACTGATGGATGAAATTATTGATCAAAATAGTAAAACGGTGGAAAGCGAGGGGAACAAGGTGGGAGGAGCCGATGAATGGTCGGCATGGTAGTGGCGGTGGCGATGGATTGGAAAATAACGCCATTGAATCAAGGAATATACGAAAACCAATCGACATTGTGGTCACAGGTGGAAAAATAAAAAATGTTGATAGAAAAAAAAAAAAAAAAAGAAGAGAGTGAGGGAGAGATAGAAACGGTGAGGTAAGGAGGCTGAGAAATACTTAGATTGAGAAAGGGATCAGAGAGAAAAAACGTCGATGTCCAATAGGAAAGAGAAGAAGGGTCCGGTAAAATGTAAAGAGAGAGAGAGACAGATGAGAGCGAGGGAAAAGTGGAAAAAAAACGGAGGGAGAGAGAGATAGAAAGAGAGAAACGAGGAGAGAGAGATAGAAAGGGAGAAACGAGGAGAGGGAGAGAGAAAGGGAGAAACGGGGAGAGAGAGAGGGAGAGAGAAACGGGGAGAGAGAGAGGGAGAAACGGGGAGAAAGAGAGAGAAACGTGGAGAGAGAGAGAGAGAGAAAAAAAGTGAAAAAAAGAGAAAGAGCAAGTTGCGTGCTTGGGAGCGAAAGATTCTCATGTTATCGGGAGACAGTAAGTAGAAACTACTGACGGAGACATTGGAATTTAAAAATATACGTGGAATATATTTAGTGCTTCTGTCCTGTTCTGTACATTTCCTCGTTTATTGCTGGTGAGTATCGTCGTGTATGTGCCTATGCGCTTATATCAAGTCAGAGACAATGAGAGATTCTTGCACTTACAGACGCAATGTGAGAGAGCAAATTCAAAAATACCTTTATCTACTTCCTTCTCTCTCTTTCTTACACACAAATATATAATAGATTATCTCGAAAGCCCATAGTTTCGAAATAAGCGAAACGTAAAGAAAGCTATTTCTAAAGAGGTAATGAGTGTCTTTTATCCAACATTATTTATTCAAACATTTTTATTGGATACGCTTGTTTGAAATAGACGCCCCCACTTTTTTTTTAATTATCTTAAACATTGGAGACACGGTGGAGTAATGAATAGCGGCTCGGATTAAGTAATCGAAGAGCCAAGTTCGAATTCCAGCCGAATATGTCACATTCACTTACGTGCTAATACCCTTGGGAAAGGTATGAATCCTCTTCTTCTACCCTCAGTAAGTAGCAGGACAGACCGGGTTCTATAGCGTTGGATGGTCTGCTGCAGAAAGAAATGGCAAATGGAAAAAATCTACCTCGTCAGTCAAAGATAAATGATCGCCTAAGCGTGTATCACGTATAGCACATAACTGACTGAAACATTATGTATTACGCCTACCGGCCTGAGACAACATTAAATGAGAAAATATAATATTGTTGGGTTGTAACGCCCTCTGTAGGCGAGCGGTTTAAAGATTGCTGGATCAAACGCTGGTTTCTCCTACAAAGGGGGTGCAGGTTCGTACCATGCCAGAGTACACATTTTCTTA
>OZ010579.1:109234965-109357465 GCA_963932145.1 Acanthosepion lycidas
AGACGATTCCCAAACAAAGTGTGTGTGTGTGTGTGTGTGTGTTTTAATTCGATGACAGGGGGATCTTGAATTATGGGTTTTCTCCATCAAGTTTTCTGACCTCAAACCGCACTTATCGCAAACTTGGGATACTAGGCTTTATTCCGATTTTCTTAATATCGGATTAAGTTAGGTGACGCAGACCACAAGCCTTAGGTCAATGGCTGGGTCAATAGCGACCTGAGCGTCCCTTTTTCTGGTAACTTTAATCGACGCGCCATAATTTTTTTTTAATCAATTTATTCCAAGCAAAGCAACAATGCCACTAAGATGGAGTTATTGGGAATGAAATGAGAACGAAAATGCTTTAGAAGGAATAGGAAACCCAATCCTAAACAAGAAACAAGGGATAAATCTTTACTCCTGTTTAATAGACGAAGGCGTGTGAACTGAATTTGGAGGTATACATTTTATTTTCCAAATATAAATATATTCGATGAGCATCTCGATATGGTGTAATGGTTAGAATCTCTAAATTACGACTGTGTAGTGAGTTCAATCATCATTGGATGCGCCATACTTGTGTCAAATCTAAATTACGCTTAGTAAATCTAGTAAACTAAAATATATTCGCTTTTACAAAATATACACACCAGAGGTAACCTCTCGTGATTATTGAGATACAATCCAATGGATTCATACAATGAATATACATTAATTCACTTTACCGTTCAGGTTTTGCTCCAAGTCACGAAAACTTCTGACATTAACTCCCAATTCTCTGTCTCTCAATAGATGCGTGTGTGCGCGCATTTTTTGTTTTGTTTTTTAGAGGGAGAAAGAGCGAGAATGATAAAAGATAAGAGGCATAAAAAAAAAGAAACTTATATAATTATTCCATCAAGTTTCTATTAATGCGACGATTCTAAAAACAGCCAACCATTTTCTCCATCTTCTCTTGCACGATACGCCATTAATATACAACGTAGATATTTTTTCCTGTTTCCATGCGACGTTGACAAAAAAAGTATATAAATATATTGGAGTGATTACGACTAAATTCCACTCAACTATGTCGACTGGCTAATGACAGAAGATAGTTGCCTCAATTACGAAGAAATAGTTGTTATTTTTCTTATTAAATTTTAGTTTTTTTTACACATTCAAGGATGTTATTACTAGGGGATACTCTTATTTGAGTAGACACCCCGTTTATATATTAAACGGTATATTTATTTTTCACCTACCGGTCTGAAATTTTGAGGAATCCTTTTAAAGAAAAATTTGCACTGTTTGACAAGCTGACCGTCTGTCTCAGCATGGTCACTGCAGTATAGGCGCACCCGGCTAAACGGTGGCTCTTTCTACTCTGAGGGTTGCAGGTTCGATTCCTGCGCAAATTTATACTGTTTAATAAATATACAAACGAGGTGTCTACTCAAATACGAGTATCAAATTTTTCGGATTAATAAAAAAAAATCGTTCCAATAAATTCCCTTTCAAGAAGGAAACCTGAATTATCACAAACTGTGGGAAGACAATAGTTTCGTTCATTTAGATCGATACGGACTGAGACAATTTAGGTGGAAGATCTCTCATGAAAATATTTGTTCGCAGCGCCTTGGGAGAGCTGATTGTCCCTAGAACAATAGCCTAGTAGATTAAAGCGTTGTTGCATGAATTTTGGTGATAGAGTGGTTGTTAGTTCAATACCGGGCCGGGCCGGGCAGTGTTTACGTGGATAAAATGGAAAACGGGCGAGCAATGATCGAGACGACACACCTAGACATGGGAAGTAGAGAAGATCGATTTTGAAACCGTGGTATCGCACTCAATTTGATAAATAGCGACACAAAATATATTGTTCCAAATCGTTCGCGTTTTTTTGAGAAGACTCGCTTAAAGATTAACTTTCAGTTCGAAATCGTAGAGCATAGACTTATAAAATCTGTAATTTACTGAAGCTTTACAAATTGTATATGGATAAGATGCAAGGAAAGGCACGTATTACCAAATCATTGGGCCATCAAATAAAAACCTCATTTATTTCAAAAGGAAATTATACTGAACAATTGAGTTATCATGATGTAATGTTATTTTCAATAAATAATGCATATTTAAAACATTTTGTGTTTTAATTATGCTATTATGATGTTATATGCACTTTTATCTATTTTTGTTTTTATTAACCCTTTGAGCCCTGCTTTCCTGAACAATTTTAATCCTTCTGCCTGAGCTCCTGAGTCAAAATTCGCAAATAATTGGTATGTAATATTTCACAGTAGATATAGAAATAGTTACAAGAAATATAAGCATTATACTTAGCAGGAAAAAGTATGATCACATGTCTTCACTTTATCGCCAAAATTCTTTCTTTGTGTGCCTGTCTACCCAGCAGGTGTTGTCTCTTTTGATGCACATGAATAACAAAACTCGACGAAAGCGTTTACCCAACATTCAACCAGTGGCTGGACATTAAGTCATTTTCCTCTACCACAAGTAAAACGGTAGTCAAAGGGTGAATTATGATTTAACAAATCTTATTCATTGAGTAACCTTTTTTTGTAATCTTTTACAATTTCTTGTACAGTTTGTACTTATCGAATACAGTAAGCGAAAAAAAACAAAAACAAAAAAAAAAAAAAAAGGTTGTATATTTTGCTTGTGTTTATTTCTAATTGGAATTCTGCTTTGAATATATATTTTTTATTCAATGTATCTAATACAAAAGTTATGAACTTTATTTGGATTTATTCTTGAAATAGTAAAATTTGGACACCGAGCACAATGTTGATTTTCTTAAAAACATGAAAAAATCAAACTTCCCTCCTAATGAACGAGAAGAACCTACCGCCGTAAATTAAATAAAGGGTCCAGTTCAGAATTTCATGTAGGTTACCCAGATCGATATACTCCTGAGGAAGACCGGAGGGAACAACAGCCGAAACATTGCGAAAAGAAGGTCAAATATGCGAACAACAGCCCGAATATAAAGAGTGTATATAAAGTGATAACGATTTTTTTATATAAACATGATTATCATAAAATATAAGGAAAAGCAAAATGATGCTCTTAGTCGTTATATTTTCACAATGGTAACATGAAACTTTTTTTTTTTTTTCATATAAAAGAGCCTCACCAATATTTAAATTCACACATACGTACACACGTTATATACACGTGTATGAGTACCGAGGTAAACACACATAGTGCGTCGCAACAACTGCGCATATCAAGGTCAGAGGCATTTAATCAGGTAAGCCGACCTCAAGTACTTAATTTTAATGCATTGAATGCCGTAGTTATTGTTATGAAGAAAGATTTGCGTGACTTTGATAAATGCCAAAATGCCGCACGGGTTGTAAGGTCAGCACGTTCATTTATGCTGGGTACCGATCGGCATTAGTCCGAAAGTGTGGGGGAAAAATCACCAGCCATCATCAGAGTGAGAGGTAGTGAAGACTTATCTGTATGGAAAATAAAATGGAAGGGTTTCTGCCAAGAGACGCTAAAGAATCTAATGCTATCCAAATTGAAGATTGTTTTATTGTTTTTTGGGGTTTTATGGCATATCAACCACTGTGGGTTATTTAATGCCAAATCCAGTTTATATGAATTTTAAATGCCTATTTTGTATGGAATAAAAAACGTATAGCTGGCAACATTATTGTTTCAAAAACGTATAGCTGGCAACTTTATGGTTCCCAAAACGTATAGCTGGCAACTTTATGGTTCCCAAAACGTATAGCTGGCAACTTTATGGTTCCCAAAACGTATAGCTGGCAACTTTATGGTTCCCAAAAACGTATAGCTGGCAACTTTATGGTTCCCAAAAACGTATAGCTGGCAACTTTATGGTTCCCAAAAACGTACAGCTGGCAACTTTATGGTTCCCAAAAACGTACAGCTGGCAACTTTATGGTTCCCAAAAACGTATAGCTGGCAACTTTATGGTTCCCAAAAACGTATAGCTGGCAACTTTATGGTTCCAAAAACGTATAGCTGGCAACTTTATCTTTTACAAAAAACGTATGAAGATTGCTTTAATCAAGAGGAAAGAAACGATGCGTCATAACACACTATACATCGAACTTTGTTGCGTAAGGGGGTGCGTCGCTTCAGTACAACCAAAATACAATGTCCCTTGACAAAATGTCAATAGGCACATGCTCGTTGAAAGTTAACTTTTCTACTGAATAAATTTGACGACACTGGTGAGATAAGCCGTTTCCAAGCAGATGAATTCGACATTACTTGATATTTCTCCACTGCCTTTACCGGGACAGTGGATAAAGACGTTAGTTTGATCCAATGACAGGACCCAAAGAGTGTGAGTTCAATATCCGGTTAAGGCAGTGGAGAATTTTCAGAGGGAAATTAACAGGAGATAACTGACAACCAACATCCATTAAAACATGGCACGTGGAACTAGAACAGTCTACCCCAGTGAGCGAAATAAAGGGTTCAGTTCAACATTCCAACCGCCTGAAGAAAGCTGGAGCGTACAATGGCCGAAACGTTGAAATAAATATGGCGACAAAGACGAGGACAATAATGTAAATAGTGTACATAATATCTCATCTCAGAAATATAGACAGAAAAATTCTTTATCTCTTAAGTTACTAAACGTTTCCAGTGTCTCACCGAATATTTCTTCCAACCGACAAAATCACTCACCCTCTCCCATCAACGACAGGAAATAAAGGAAATCATTTTGGACGAAGTTTTTCTTTCATTCTCCACAATCTTCGTCTAAGTTATAAATACACCCACGCACGCTAGTCAAATAAGCGATATGGTAGAGTGGGGTCCACATCTGCGTTTTTAATTCGTTCTTTAGATGCTTATGTGTGTAGAATTAACACAAAGCTCGATTGACAGTCACTCTACAATCTTTTTTGAAAAAGAGAAAAAAAAAAACATGGAGGAAGAAATGAAAGAGAAAAAGACATGGTAAGATAAGAAAGAAAGAATTAGTAGAGAGAAAGAAAAAAATAAGAACTGAGAGAGAGACATTAAAGAGAGAGCGAGAGAATAAACGCAAAACAGAGAGAGAGAACGAAAGCGTTGACGAAAAAGTGAGAGAAATAGATTGAGCAAAGGCAAAAGCTTGAGGGAAAGAGAGAACAAAAGAGAAAGCTAGAGAGAGAGAGAACAAATGCTTGAAGGAGAGAGAGGTTGAGAAATGCGAAACAATGAGCAAAAAAAAAAAAAATAAAAAGGACAGAAAGAGTGAGCGAAAGAGAAAAAGAAATGAATGTTTTCTACTTCTCATTGGTGGAAGTAGATAAACTGAGTTCCTATCCACGGCTGAAATCAATATTTGTCGCCTCCCAAATGAAACTCTTCTTTAAAAAACAAAAAAGAAACAAAAACAAAAACAAAACAAAAACAAAAAAGAAAAGAAACGAAACAAAAAAGAAACGAAACAAAAACGAAAAGAAACAAAAAAGAAAAGAAACAAAAAAGAAAAGAAACAAAAAAGAAAAGAAACAAAAAAGAAAAGAAACAGAAAAAAAAGAAACAGACAAAAAAGAAACAGACAAAAAAGAAACAGACAAAAAAGAAACAGACAAAAAAGAGACAAAAAAAGAAACAGAAAAAAAAGAAAAAAGAAGACAAAAAGAAAACAAAATGAAAAACGTTATAAGACCGAGATTAATAAATTGGTACATTTTGTAAACAAATCTCTCTTCCCGTTTCTCCGACATTGATGATGGTGTCTTTGATTTTTCAAGCGTTTGCAGTTCGCTTTTCTCCTTCAGTCTAGTCATCTGTACCGCTTAGGATTTAGAGACAGATTAACAGACCGATATCAAATGCCATGGAATCTTTGAGAGCAATTTAAAGTCTGATTGACAGTGGCCAAGTTGAGATTGCAAGACACTGAGTTAACGAAACGTAATATTTACCGTTGCCTTTTCATCCCATATCATTTATGACTTAAAATATATTATATCTGCTTATTACTATACAGAAAAACATTCTGTACTGTCGTTAAAAGTACCGTTTTTATACGAGCAGTTTGCAAATAGCAAAGCTTTTTTCTTTTCTTTTTTTAATATGCTACTTATTATAACATTTGGATAAAACTAATTTCTTTCCTAATTCTCTTATGTGAAGACCAGTTTCAAAATGTCTGAGATCGCATCAAAAGTTGGAAACGGTTGAAAGGATAACTTCATGAAAAGGAAATAAAAATCAGTTTTAGATCCGATCAAAGTGATTTAATCTGTTCGATTCTTGAACCCCCCCCCCGCCCCGACACAGTATTTTGGGCTGGTATCAACGAGAAGGCAAGAAAAAGTTATAGAGAAATTGATCTACATTTTCTATGCGACCAGAGAATATAACTGGAAAGAATAAATTAAATTATGAGAAGAAGAAGAAGGAGGTGGATTGTGAGCAGGAGGAGGAGGAAGATTGTGAGCAGAAGGAGGAGAAGGAGAAGGATGATTATGGGAAGGAGAAGGATTGTGAGAAGAAAAAAAGGATGATAGTGAGAAGGAGGAGAAGGAAGATTGTGAGAAGGAGGAGAAGGAAGATTTTGATCAGAAGGAGAAGGATGATTATAAGAATAAGGAGGAGGAGGATTGTGAGAAGAAAAAAAAGGAAGATTGTGAGGAGGAGGAGAAGGAAGATTGTGAAAAGGGGGAGAAGGAAGATTGTGAGAAGGGGGAGAAGGAGAAGGATGATTATAAGAAGGAGAAGGATGATTATGGGAAGAAGAAGGAGAAGGATTGTGAGAAGAAAAAAAGGATGATAGTGAGAAGAAGAAGAAACTTCAGACAAGAGAGTGAAAAGATGCTTCAGACAATAGGGCCGTGTCAGGTAAAAAAAAGGAAGAAAAGAGTTTTCGTTCAAGAGGGTCGAAAAGAAAAGAAATGACAACGAGTGGTTTAGGAAAAGAGGCTTAGAGAATTTTTAAAAAAATCTACAAAAAAAAAAAAAAAAAACAAAACTGTGTGTGCGAAAAAAAATGTGAGGCTTCGGATAAAGAGGTCACAAGAGAAAAAATGGCTACTTTAAATGAATGCAAGAAAAAAGATTGCAATGAAGGAAAGAGGAATACTTATAGTGAAAGAGGATAACAAAGATAATAAATTCTTTGATAAACGAGAGTGATCGTAAAAACGTGTAACCGCCAAACAAATAGAACAATTTCTTAATGGAGATTCATATTTGTATACCAACAGTCATTCAAAATAGCAGGAAAAAAATGTTGGAAAAAAAATAAAACAGCACAAATAAAAAAAGAAACAAAGAGAAACTGATAAACAAAAGAAAGAAAAGAAAGAAAGAAAGAAAAGAAAATATAAAAGAAAGAAGCAAAAAAAAAGGACCAAAGAAAGAAAAGAAAGAAAAAGAGAAAGAAAGAAAGAAAAAAGAAAGAAAAAGAGAAACAAAATAAACCGTGGATGAAACCGGTGTACACAGCCTGACCCAGATATGTCAAATTGTAAGCATACAAATAACTTTAAAAAAAAAATACAACACAAAGAGAAAAGAAAGAAAAAAAAACATTCTTAAAACCAAAAGAAACGATGGAATGTAAAATTAGGTCATGTCAAGAGGCCGCGCCGACATTGGCGGGTGTTGTTAAACAAGGCTGTTGTGACGTCAGAAAAAGGTGAAGAGTGGTAAGAGATGTGGGTGGCGGAGGGGACACCGAGCACCAAAGGCAGGCAGAGAATATAGAGGCACACAGACAGATAGACAGGCAGCCGGCAGCAGCCAGCCATTATTGTGTCTTTGAGGAAGCTGTGCTCCAACTTTCACCCACCACCCAACATGACCCGTTCGCCGCCATTGTTCAGTACAACGTTTTTTTTTCTTCACACAAAGGGGAAAAAGTAAGAAGTAGACAAAGAGATAGAGTTAGCTTGACAGAAAATGGAACAGACAAAAAAAATTATTTCCATTCTTAATCTTTGAAGCAATTTTTTCGTGCAAAATTGGGAAACAAACCGTTTTAAAGAATCCAGGTTGAATAATTATATATATATATATATATATATATATATATATATCCTAAACGCAAGCAGGCATCAACACACACTAAAAGTCGGGCAACGTTCAACATGTGTTGTTTTTTATGATTATTGTTTTGACTGTTACACACACACATTAAAAGACAATAAAAACTTACACAAAGGCAACAACCGGAAACGGAAATATCGTATTTTTTTAATCTAACGAGTATTTCTCTCCAGAGCTGATTAAAAACATTCTTCGCGTTTCGAGAATAACGGTAACGCGTGGCAGATTAACTTCCGCTCTACGGCATAGTATCACCAGTTAATAATCAAAATTCCGCACTTAATTTCCAAAATAAAACCATACGACTTGCAGCTAATCGTAAACACTGCGTCGAGTCAACGTAATTTAACACCATAAATCCAGAAATAAGCATAAGATTTCCATCTATTAAGTGGTGTAATAGTTAACAAGTTTGTCTCACGAGATCAGTTACAACTGAGTTGCTAGTTCGAGTCTCAGTGAGCTCTCCACATTTTCGAACTTATGACACGCTACGCTTAGAAAACCATTAATACTTCTGTGGCTTCGGCTATGGTATTTTGAAGTAAATAAATAAATAGCTCAAGCCACAGAGGCCCACCCTCCAGCCAGTACCTCTCTTTCCGGAAGGTGCCTGGGGTCGTTAAGCGGTGCTGGACGCGTTCACAGAACGAGAAAGTGCCGAGAGAGGCTTGAGCAATTTTTCAATGGTATTGCTATCAAATTCACTTTAAACTGGCCTTGTGTCACATTCGATAGTAACGTGAGCACACTGAAAAATATTGGTTTAGAAGACACTTCGACGTTGTGCAAACTTTTGCTCGCTCAACTGCGACTGAGTGCTTCCATACGCTCGGCCTTGTGCCACATCTAAACTACGCTTCGTAAATCACTATTAACATTTGGGGAACACTCCGACGTTCGGTAACGCTTAACAAGTTAATCTCACTACATCAATTATGAGTAAGTAGTGAGTTCGATCCTTACAAGGCGTTTCTTATTTTCGCCCTCATGACACATCTATTTTAATTAAATAAAAAATTAACGATGAGACATTTGCACCCCTTTTAGAACATATACAAGGCTATTTCTAGTTAAAATTACAAGTAATCTAGTACATTAGTAAGCCTATACAAGTTACAACAATACTTTTAAGAAACAGATTTTTCAGACTCCCAAACTATGTCGAAGAGTTTCAGAAATCTCCAACCGAGTAGACTGAACGATTAGAAAAAGTTTCGTCTACGAAACTCTGGAGTCGGAATGCTGATTATAGCACCAATCAGTTAAGGCAAAAGTGTTACATTTGTTTAATTATTATATATTTTGGATTTGGAGGTCTGATGAATTGGGGCCGTTTTCACGACCCTAATGAAATAAATTATTACCTCATGAAGTTTTAGTGTCTGTGCATTATATATATATATATATATATATATATATATATATATATATATATTGCGGGAAAATGTATGACAAAATGTAAAAAGTTTTCTTTTGACGCATTTCGTCCTTTGAACCAATTAATTCCTAAACGACGAAACGTTTTTTCCACTTTATGAAACTTTTCCCCATATATATATATATATATATATATATATATATATATATATATGTGTGTGTGTGTGTGTGTGATTTTCCAAGCGTAGCTTAAATGTGGCACAAGGCCGAAAATATGGGACATCCAGTGAGAATCGAACTCACCATTCAGTCGTAATGGTTCTATTGTTGTCTGTTTGGGTTTTATGGCATATCAACCACTGTGGGTTATTTAATGCCAAATCCAGTTTATATGAATTTTAGATGCCTATTTTGTATGGAATAAAAAACGTATAGCTGGCAACATTATTGTTTCAAAAACGTACAACTGGCAACTTATTTTTTACAAAAAAAAGTATAGCTGGCAACATTATGGTTGCAAAAACGTACAGCTGGAATAATTTTTTTTCCAAAAAACGTATAGCTGGCAACACTGTTTCAAAAACGCATAGCTGGCAACATTATTTTTAACAAAAAACGTATAGCTGACATTTTTTTACAAAAAACCGTATAGCTGGCAACATTATTGTTTCAAAAACAGTATAGCTGGCAACATTGTTTCAAAAACATAGCTGGCATCATTATTTTTCTGAAAACATTATCTGAGGCCTTGCTGTTGGATGTAGTTTATCGCCATACCCAGGACGCGGATGTAGTTTATCGTCATACCCAGGACACGTAATGGTTCTAGCGAGAAAAGCTTGCTAACCATTACATCGCATCGAGTTCATATATATATATATATAAGACTGTAATTTCGACCAACATCATAAGATACATATTTTGAAACCAAATAGCCAATAGACATCGACTTTTCACCCTTTAAAATAGGCATGGAGGTAATTACATATGCAAACTAATAAATGACACGAGAGTTCCATGAGATTACTACTAAACTGTTTTGTTAAAGAGTAATCGTTCAATTAAGTATCGGGAAATTTTACGTTGGTCACGCCTCCCATCATGTTACACACGTTTTAGTTGCATTCCATTACACTGGCTCTGCGTCATTCGTTTTGTCGCGTTGATTACCAGTACACTTATTTCATACCCTCAACATCAGGCAAAAAATCTTGAAGACCTACCCATTCTTTAGCCAGCGCTTTCTTAGTCATTTACTAAGTGTAGCTTCATTTTAGCACAAGGCCACAAATATGAAACACTATTCAGCATTTAAGGACAGTGAACCAGCTTACTAACCATTATACTACTTTGAAGTACTCAGTAGAGTACATTGTAATTAAAATTTAAATTACGCTTATATACATTCGTGGCAATGACTTTCTTAATTATAGTTGGGATTTTCGAGTAAGTCGTTGTGCCGTAGCGATTAGTGGGTGTTGCATGACCAATTTGTGTTTTTACTTTGTTGAATTTAACCCTCACTGACTATCTTACTTTAATCGCTACCTTTCGTATTTGTGGTGAAGGCCACCATATTTGAACTACTCGACTATAAATGAAATGGTCGAACCTTACAGATAGTAGTCAAATTCTATTAAATTAAGCTTCACTGCAAGCTGAAACTTTCGTCTGTTTATTTTATTTTTATTTATTTATTTTTTTGCGGCATTATTAACACTTCCGCTGCTGTATTTGCGTTTTATACAAGCGTTTCATGATATTTCCAGACCCACGTTACAATACGACGTATTTTTATTATACTAGAAATTTTACTAGAAATCCTCACCGTATTTAATATTGTTGAAATTATCGCTAACATTTTCTTTGCCGAGATTTACAAACTCTACGTTTTGTCCATTTTCGCAAACGAATCGATGAAATTTGAATAAAATAATTTGTTTGGAAAATACTTTGACAAAAAAAAAAAACCCTACTTCGCGGTTTCATAATTTCTTTAATTTAGCTTTATAGAACTTCATAGTAAACAATACTTTTTACGAAATGTTATTTTTGCCCCTATTTAACAGCGAAAAATAAATTCTTAGATTTCTTACTCTTGAGCATGCAACATACAACTGGCCATACGTAAATATTTCTTTGTAGAGCCAAATTCAAACTTTTTCAAGCGTTTGGCCCTGTGATTTGTTTATAGTTCTCGTAAACGCAGGGCGAACTGGAAACTGGATTCTTGTATATCTAAAAACTTAAAAAGATATGCAAAAATAATATTGCATTTCTATTAAATAAGTACGGTCTTTGTTATTTTAATCATTACATTTTTTTTTAAATACTGAAAGTATTTTGCCTGTTAAACAATAAATCTTTTAATTTATCACCCAAAATTAATGAAAATTTATTGTACGAAGCTATTCACCCTAGTAAAACCAACTTTATTTAGTACCCCCTTAGCTGACCATACTGGGCCGTGCTATCCGGCCAGACCGTCTCGCCTACGGTCGACATCTAGTTCTTTTTTACTGGCTTGGTGTTCCCTTTATCACTCGAATACCCTGTTGTCTCCGAGACGGGAGACGTAGTCAGCCCATCTATCTTTGCTCTCTTTGATAGTTTTGATTTCTTTTTACTCATATGCGAATGTAATTATCATTTAATAGTTATCTTCCTTGCACATTGTTTTTCTTTATTTGCCATTCTAGCGTAAACACTGACCACGCAATATTAAAATCCAATTACAACTGAACCAGTTTTTTTTTCTGTATTCTTTGTGTCAGTACATTTTAAATGTATATTAATCCAACAGTCTCTATAGGTGAAATAGTAAGGCAGACTGTGTTCTTTAGCCTTGGTTGGCAACTAGTCTTAGGGAAAGACAACGCTGAATTCAAAACCGGATTCAACAGTGTCAGAAGCGCCATCCCTTAAAAATCTAGAAAACCACAGCGGCAACGCTGTGAGTTCACGAGTGTTCAATGTGATTTCACGAGTGTTCACGGAAAATAACTATTAAATGATAATTATATTTTGATATGAGTAAAATGAAATCCCGATGCCCCCAACCCAAGTACCTGGCCGCTTAGACCCAATACATAGATTTTGGAAAATTTTATAACATTATAAGAAGTCGTAAGTCAACAATTGAAACGAAGAGAAATATATTCTGCCGGTGATGACTTCTGGAATTGAGACATGGGCAAAGGCACCTATAGTGGCCGAACATAAAATAGAACAAACCATCAATGAGAGCAAACATACATGGGTTGGCTACGTCTCCCGTCTCAGAGACAACAGCGTATTTGAGTGACAAAGTGAAAACTAAACCAGTGGAAAAAAACGAGAAGAAACACTGCGGCAATGCGTAGCATGCCGAAGGCCGTATCGTGTCCTCCATTCTGCTCGGCGGAGCCTTCAGGATTTGATCTAGGGAATAATTCAATAACTCTGGATACAAGTCACTGTTTTTGACTCCCTTACAAATAATTTCTCTCTTCATTTGAGCGTGAATTCAGACCCCTACAATATTATATCTACCTTCAAAATTATATTGATATGCCGCACCACCAAATTAAAATTGGTAACAGAGCCACCCCGCAGATCATTGCTACTGAGTGTCACACAGCATAGCTCTGTATTAGACCTAAGCTAAATTTAATAAATAAGTATTGTATCAGAAGCAGTGCGGATTTTGTAACGGTTATTAGGACAGAAAAGGCTATTGGCGAGCCTAGTCTGTTGCATTCCCTTTTGCACTAATACACTTTGGAAAGGCATGAATCCATTTCTTATCTCACCTACCAGTTATGAGTTAATACACTATCCTTCAAGAAAGTATGGAGATTCACAGATAACAAATAATCTGTGGAGAGCCATGATCGCTTACATTCTGAAAGTACGAGGCATTTCAAACAAATATAATGGGTCATTATTTTGCAATCTTTTGTTTTATTTTTTTATTTTCTGTTTTTATTTACATGTCTGCGTATATATTCACCTATGAATAATTTTACCTATTACTTTCTTCACAAACCAAAAAAACAAAAACAAAAAAAACAAACGTACTCCATACACACACACACACAAACCCACGGAGATTACACACGTAGGTAGATCCGCCATTTTGTTCCAGTTAATACTTCTATCAAACCCACTTTGACGCCACAACTAGTCTCGCTCCTTGCACACGTCGCCATTACTGGCGAACAGCCAATCAGAGACAAGTGTAATCGATATATTTAAATTCCCCGTTCACCACCTTCCATCGTTTCTACTATCATAGCTTTACATCGCTTGGCAAGAAATTCACCAGTCGGTTCATCTCCACCACCACGACGCACGCCACTCAATTATACCCTCGAAAAACGCCAGCGATCGACGCCTGCTGACGCAAGCCGACTCTGACGTAGTTCTTATAACGACTGACGTAAATGCTTCCCCACATCCCGTAGTCGAAGCAGTAATAGTAAACAGTCGTGTCTGTAATAGTAATGGCCGTAGTCTTTCTTAGCAACTCGTCGCCGTAATAGTAGTAGGAGTCGATCACGTTTGCTGTTGCTTTCTCCTTGAGGCGGGAAGCTACTGTCGATGGCGTTCATAGTTTTGCTTCATTTGTTATGTAATCTTACTTCCCGCTTCCATCCGATCTTATGTTCTTGCCTCAGTTCCAATACGCATGCGCACTTGAATTCTCCCGTTTCTTCTAATTTTAGTTTTTATTTATTATTATTTATTACCGTTTTCTTGTGTCTCACGGCAGTCACATACCTCCATTTTCTTTTTAATTTCTTTTTTTTCCCCGCCACCTCTTCTATCAAACTGCCTTTCATCATTTACTATGGTCTATTAAAATTTCTCTGCCTTCACATTCTTTTTATAACGATAAAAAGAGCTCTCTCTCACACTTTATATTATATATATATATATATATATAAAGTTGCTGGCGTGTAAGACCCCCCACCAGATTTACATTTCATATAAGTATTACGGAGTTCGTCTAAGTACACGTACTCGTCGCCTAGGTTGCCTTGGCCTAGTAGTTTCATGAAAGACTCTGGAAATATATTTTGAATCATTCTTTAATTATATATATATATATATATATATATATAGGGCTGTCTTTTGTACCATCTACTACAGTACATATCTTATTGCGATAATAATTCAATTAGATAGTATAACACCAACCTACACAACAACACCACCAGAAATCCGTCAGGTACTTATCAATACGATAAAAATAATTGTGCCATAAAAACTGTAGAAAAATAAAAAACAAAACAAAACACACAAATTAAAAAAAAATTAAATTAAAAAGAATTCATTCAATTTAGAAGTAAACATATGAACTATATTTCAGAATTAAAAATATAATAAAGTAAAAATAAAACACGACAAAAAAAAAAAAAAAAAAAAAAACTTGTGGCATCACACCAAATGGCGCGACAAGAGTAGCATTGGAAAACCAAAAACGAATCATAATGCATACCTATAAAAGCAACCCTACATATAGAGACCACTTTACCAACACAAACACACAAATTAATAATAGCTTCTGAACACCGAAACGATCAAAACATATTGAAAAATTTAAGCTCAAATCCCCCGTGGAAATGAGGAAAATAACCCCGGATCATAAAAAAAAACTTAAAACAAATTCTTCAGCATAACTTACATAAATCTTATATACGGTTCTTTTATCTACCATTATGACAATTTTAATTAGATTCACGCATTATTGATGAGGATCGACATCAATAAGACAGTCCTCGCTCTTATCTCAAAACGTGAAATCTGACCAGACATACAATGAAAGACAGTTCTAACGATTTATTAGCACGCAATAATCAATGACGTGCTTATGTCATTGATAACTGTGTAATACTGATATTGTTCTTTTTCTCAATTCGTAATAATAGTACGCAGTTATCAATGACGTAAACACAGTTTTAAACTTGACATTTGTAAATAAAAACAAAGTGCATGTAGCTCTTTAAAAATTAGGGATCGACTTGATACTGTCTTTATATTATGACCAGGAAACCGTTTCTAAAACGATAAAAAAACAGGCAATATTTGTCGATACTGACAAATGCGGTAGTCTGAAATAGGTCTAAACTATTTCTACCCCCTATATTTTTAATTGTAGACCAATTAATATAAGTAATATTACTAGTAATACTATATATACATATATATTAGTACTGGTGGTAATAAATCAGTGTTTTTATATAATTTTAATACCTATACTCGGGCGGTCTGTAATACAGTAAATAAAAATATATTTGAACAAACCGATAACATGGGGAAAATTCAGTTAAAAAAAAAAAAAAGAAGAAAAAAAAAGAAAAGACTAAAGACATCCGTGTTGGTCGAAAATAATCAATCAGCACCGCTAGTAGTACCCTGAATATCCGTTAAGTGAAACTTTGGTGGGTAGGTTCTGGTACACTAGATTTATATATATAAACTCTCAAATTTGCAGGTTGAGCACTGCTGGTCTTGAAACTTCATTCCAAATTCTGTGTTACCGCCGCTACCTACGTCACCAACTAAGCTACCATCAGTAAATAACTAACTTTCTCTTATATAAGGCAACACAGTGAGGATCGAACACACAACAGAGAATGGATGGAAAACCACTGCTCTTCACATCAACGTTTCTCAAACGTCTTTTATGAAATTCCTAAAATTCTCGAGCCATAATTGAAAAACTGCGTAATTGATGGGGTCTGGAAGGATTTGAGAGGCGGTGCCTGTGGACTGATGCTTAATTAAGAGCGCCGGAAATTTAATAAAGCGAGCCGAATTCTGATTTCGTCTGCGATAGTTTGTAGACATTTCGTCGCTCACCAATACAGCTCTTCTTTCTAGAAGAGTCCCGTTTTAACTCTTAGCAGTAACTAAGAGTTAAAACTCGACTTTTTAGCTATGGTTGGCAACCAGTCTAAAAGAAGGAAAACGGAACTTAAAAACAGAACAGAAAGACACACCTCTGTCTTGCTAAAGTATAATTGTAGCAACGTACAGTTTGCAGATATTAAAAAAGAAGCTGTGGAGCGCCATGAATAAACAACGGATGAATTTTAATGAATCGAATTAAGCCGCATAAAGACTTTTCGAGTAGCTAATTACATAAGCTGAGATAATCTAAATGCATTTTCGCCTGTTAAAAAAACCCTCAATTATTTGAAAATATATAATTTGGAGACTACAAATGCAGCATTAAATTGTATGCTTTAAATGCAAACATTATGTTGAAACTGGCACGGTGAAGGATTTGTATCCAAGCGAAAGGGGAAAAAATCGGATGTTGGAATTTGGGGGATTATTTTAGAGCGCTTCGCCGCGGGTATTTCGAGCTGCTATTAATGGCATCTAGATAGAGCTGAAGAATTTCGGAAGCAGGTTGGGATGGGGAATGGTGTCGAAGGGAAAGAAAGAAAGAAAGAACTAATCGTATTCTCTTATCGACGTACGTACACCGACGGCGTGCGGGACTTTGAACAGAAGGCTTGAGATACGCTGTTCATTGGATGCAAGAGGAGCGGGAAGAGAAGACGAATACGGTCACGGAACTAAAACGGAGACTAGATTCTGCGGTGCGTAATGCTTTTCAAACCACGTTCAATTCCATTTAGACAACCCTTGACTCACAGTCGCAAAACCACCTTGAAAATAGTCACACACATACAATTTTTGTTATTATTAGGTTGGTGCAAAAATAATGTCGTTTTCTCACATGAAAACGACATTATTTTTGCACCAACCTAATACAACGTTCAATATCAGTAAGAACATTAATAATCAACAAAAGCAAATGTTTACTTACCTTGCCTCTACTTTCAGTCTCGTGGAAATTGCATCCAGTTGTCAGGGAACTTGATTCTAAGCTATTGCAGCCAAGTTTCCTGATGGGGTTTGCAATTTCCGTGAAACTCATAGTCAGGGCAAGATAACAGAACATTTGATATTTTACACAAAGATCTTGCTAAGAAGTTCTCATTAAGATCAACTTCTCGATACGGGTTAGCGAGTTTAGATTTGATCATTACTGCGGTGTAGAGAGTTCGATACTCTCTGGGTGCTCTATATGAAAGTTGACATTAAATAAGGGTTGGCATGATGTCATAAAATTAACCAAAATCCAACCTTTTAACACGCATACACACACACATATATATCTCGGACGTAACAGCATGGGATAATTGCCCATCTCACAAAAATGTTTACTGTCTATAAAACCGCTAAACTAATTGAGTTTTTTTCCAGGTTTTCAGATAAGGCGTTTAGCCATCTTGACACTAATGAGTATATATATATATATATATATATATATATATATATACATATATATATATATACATACACACGCGCGCACATCTACCGGTTTGAATATTTCAGGAAATATTTTTAGAAAATAAGCGTCCTCCGGCAGGATTCGAACCTGTGTCTTATAGAGGAAACCGTCATTTGATCTGATGTGCCTTAGACCAACTAGGCCACGTAGGACTTCCTGATCAAAGCCCGAATAGTGCTTTTGAACACATACTACCCGATTCTCGAAATCGTAAACAAGAACAAATTTTAGGAAATGGATTAAATCCTAATTATATATATATATATATATATATATATATATATATATTGGATATTCCTGCTTGAGTAAACATCCCGACCTAGACATAGAGATGCTTAATAACGCAAGTGTGCTCACGGACAGGAATTTAAACTGGATTGCATTTTAATCAGAGAAACCACTTTCAATGCAAGTGTGCTTTACCACAGAGCCACGAAAAGCCATCAGGTAATGTGGTATTAAAACATTTTTTTTTTTAAATACTTCATAATATACATATACGTACATATAAGGGTGTGCTGAAAACCTTTCGTTCCTATCCACTCTCTGGAATCAGTATTGTCATGTTTAGCCGTTAAAATATTAATTTGGATAAGGGAGTCAGGCTGAGAACTTTTCAGCACTACTTTTGGTGCTGAAAAGTTCTCATTTAACTGTGGAAGATCGATTTCAAAGTCCCGTGAATATTTACGATTTCGCACCGAGTACATATCGTTTACTAATAGCAGACTTTGAGGGAGGAGGCACAATGGAGTAAGTAATCGGAGAGCCGAGTTCGAATTCCAGTCGAATCCATTATATTACGTGCTAATAACCTTGGGAAAGGTATAAATCCTCATATTCTCTCCATGTTGGATGGCAGCTGGTCTACCTACTGCGGGAAAAATCTGCCTCGTCAGTCATGTACCGAAAAAATGGCACACAATTGATCTGTGTCTAGCTATTCCCTTGTCTGAGAAGAAAAAATGCTGTAGTCGGCCTTTTTAAGTAATGTTTTATATGTTGCAATAATAAATAATAATGAAGAAAATGCTTCCTCGCGGACGTTGATTTTTCCCCAGTGACTTTAAATAATATCAAGGTCACACAAATTGACAGGCTTAAGCTTCGGGTTGAAGTTATCAGAAAATCCGACATTCTGGCTGCTATTGTCCCAGCTATCATTGAAGCGTTGGGGTCTGCAGCACCGAAGTTAAAGTACCATATTAAGAAAATCGGAATAAAGTCTCGTATCCCATCATTTCAGGAGTTGTCGTCGTTTGGTACTGAAAATATTCTGCGAAATATCTGAGGTTAGAAGACTTGATAGAGAAAACACATAATTCAAGATCATTCTGTCATCGAATTAAAACAAACACACACATTTAATGAAAAATTACCTATCGCCCGGTTCACATTCCTCCCCAGTCTTTTGAACAAGAGTCAAGGTTTACCTTTCGTTTCATATTTAGGATTCAGATTCCGTTTAATTTTTTTTTTTCATTCTTATTTCACTTCCAGTAGCCTCTTGCGTGCCATTATCAACTTGTTTGGAGTAAGTTGATAAAAAAAAAAAAAAAAATATCTGTGGCGCGAAAATTAATTTTCTTTTTTGTATGTTAACAAGAAAAGAGAATAAGCGGATATGTGCGGCCCTTTGAGGTTACATTTATGGCTGAAGTTTTATTGAAAGCAAATATATTTTCTAACAATTGTAGTATCTTAAATGGACAAACAATTTAGATTTAAAATTTTATCTCGCCATCAGCGAAACGACGGGTATCGAGCTTGTAATAACAATGATAATAACAATATTAATAAAAAATAACTTGAGAAACAAGAATAAATCGATGACAACGTTAATAAACTTTATACTTGTAAAATATCAAGCATATTTTAAGTAACATCCAACGTTATTCATTTTATCGAATAAATGAATACAAACTCTTAATTTTATTTTCTTTCTTAAGGAGTTCAGTACATATATTCATCTTAGGATCGGATTTGTTATCCGATAGAACAAACTATTATATCAGTGGTTCTTAAACGGGGGACCATATGGCCAGGGTTTGGTGTAAGTGTAAATTTTATGGGAGCCACAGAAAAAAAAATTGGTGAGGGGACAAATTCACTGAAAGAGGGCATAGTAGCTACAAACCTGTTGACTTCTATTTAGTTCTAATAAACTTGTAATGACGTAATAAAATAATTTCCCAGTGTTTTCTATGTTAGTATTGCGCATTTATGTAAAATTTATATGAAGAATTTATTTATTTATTTTATTTTGCATAACTTTAATTTTTTTTTTATTGTTTTTATTTTGCAGATTTTTTTTTAATTTGTGTATGCATTTATGTGCAATGATCTTTGGTCTAAAAATAAAAGTATATTTCATTTAACTGCTTTGGATTTTAAAATCAATCAATCTTGAGGTTTATATGGAGAAATATAAACTGTTTATTGGTTCCGGAAATTGTAAAATGAACTTTTGTTAAGGTAAACGGTTAGGAGGGGGAGCCAGAAAAAGTCATTAATCAAAAGGGGGCCCATGATTAGAAAAAGGTTGAGAACCGCTGAATTGCACTAACAAAATAGAACCCCCCCTGTTTCCTTTAGAAAAACGATGTTCCACTGTGAGTATATATATATATATATATATATATATATATATATATATACACACACAAGTGTGGGAGCCAGCATACATATGTACCCAGAAATAGCGAAGAAAAATCCGTACAGTGGCACGAATTTAAAATCTGCTACCTTGTCCGACAAAGAGGGAGAGAGTGAGAGAGTACACACACGGTTGGACAAGTAAGCAGATTTTAAATTCGCGCAACTGTACGGATTTCTCTTTGCTATTTGTGGATATATGTATGCTGACTCCCACACTCACCCATATACCTTTATATATAATATGTATATATATAGTGTGACGTCGTTTTTCTGAAGGAGACAGGCAGGTTCTATTTTGATCATATAATAGATTTTGTGTGTGTATGTACGTATGTATGTATGTATGCATATGCACGCGAGCGCTGTAAGTCTCTCTCTCTCTCACACACACACACACACACATAACGGGGAGAGAGAGAGAGAGAGTCATTCGTGCAAGCACGCCAATTCGCTCACAAATATATTGCGAGCGATTTGCAAATTCAGTTTCGCACGGAGACGTGGGCTGGGGATGATCGGCGAGGGAGAAAGAAAAGGCGAATCGATATCTACGCAAATGTAATCACCTCCACCCTCTTTCCCTTCCATTCTACTCCGCCCACCTCCTTCACTCTTTTTTTTTTCTCATCGCGCGTGCGCGCAGAGCCAGCTCTATTTTTCATCGGCGGACGCATAAATTTTTCTGAACGCAATGCAAGGAACGCGGTCACTGCCCGCTGACTTACTTTCGAGTGAACGCGTGCGCATCACACACAAACACACACACATACGAAGAAGGGCGTATGAATTCGGTAGATAATTGTATCGGCGTCAAATGCGAGGCACGTTTGTGTACACATATGCACACACGTGCAAGAGAGTTGGTTTGAGCGTGAAGCGATGCTGTAAGTAGAGCCTGCCTGCCTGCTTGCTTACAATTGTATCTTTCAAGTTAGACGCATTATTTAAAGTGTACATGTGTTCATGCGTGCGCACAAGAGGGAGAAAGAGAGTGAGATGGAGAGGGCCATAAAACGTGAGGGGTAAAAAAGAAAAAACAATTCCGATTAATGTATCATTTCGTTCTATGCCCATGTGTAGGTGGGTATTTTTCAGATTGCGAGAAAGGAGAGAAAAATCAAAGAATGAGCAATTTAGAAGAGAGACAGAGAAAGGAGAGACGTAAAGACGAAAGAGAACGAGGTAAAAATAAGGCGAGAGAGGACAAACGAATGACGTAAATGGCGTGAGAAACAGACGTATAGAAGAGAGAGAACAAACGTAAATGCAAAAGAGGTAAACATAAAGGTGAAAGAGAGCGAACGAGATATGGGGAGGGAGAGAGAGAGAGAGAGCGAAAGAATAAATAAAAACAAAAACAAAACAAATAAAATCCATAAGAAACTATGTATCGCTTTGAATAACAATCCGAAAATTTCCGTTAGATACAAATATAAGATTTGAAAAACCTCAGAGAGCCGTGAATGACCAGACATTAATATTTCGGAAAGACGAAACCGTTGTATTTACAGCAAATCACTGGACACGATTGGAGTCAGAGAAACAAAGATATTTGCTTACTCCATAAATATAGCCAATTCAACCTTGAACATTCCGTAACAATGACATTATTTTTATTAAACATATCACAGTAAAAGCGTTATTCGTAAATTTTATTTATTCTATAATACATTTTGTTCACTTTCATTAAACCAGACGAAATCAAATTTTAGAAATGGCTCCACTAAAGTAGGTTGAAAAAAAAGTAATGACCCGTTTCAAGTTGGTATTAAAGACGAAATCGATTTAATTATTATAGAAAAATACATGGAAATTGTATTCAGAAGTGAAACATCATTTTTTTTTTTTTTTTAGTTCGACGGAGAATTAAGACTCAAGGTGTCATTTTCCCCATAGAAACATACAATTGAGTTTTCAATGGAATCGTTATTTCGGAGTAAAGGAAGTTGTTAAATATAACTGTTATCATAAAAGATTTTACAAGGATTCACATGAAACATAATACACATGCACAGCTGGAATGAGAGATCGAAGGGAAACACGTGTAATTAGATATGAAATCCATCGAGAGCAGCGTTCATATTTGTACAAAAAGTAAAAATAATTTGAAAAAAATAAATGAGAAAGAGAGAAAGAGAGAGAGAGAGAGAAAAAGAAAGAGAAAGAAAGAGAAAGAGAGAAAGAGAGAAAAAGAAAGAGAAAGAGAGAAAAAGAAAGAGAAAGAGAGAAAAAGAAAGAGAAAGAGAGAAAGAGAGAAAGGGAAAGAGAGAAAGAGAGAAAGGGAAAGAGAAAGATAGAAAGGGAAAGAGAAAGATAGAAAGGGAAAGAGAGAAAAAGAAAGAGAAAGAGAGAAAAAGAAAGAGAGAAAAGAAAGAGAGAGAGAGAAAAGAAAGAGAGAGAAAAGAAAGAGAGAGAGAAAAGAAAGAGAGAGAGAAAAGAAAGAGAGAGAGAAAAGAAAGAGAGAGAGAAAAGAAAGAGAGAGAGAAAAGAAAGAGAGAGAGAAAAGAAAGAGAGAGAGAAAAGAAAGAGAGAACGAAAGAGAGAGAAAGAGAGAGAGAGAGAAAGAAAGAGAGAAAAAGAAAGAGAGGGAGCGAAAGAGAGAGAGATATATATTTCACTTCGTTACAAGCGATCAGTTTCAACGTATTAATATCGGTCGGCCAAATACAGTTTTCATGACCGTGTCAAGCATTTTTCTTTTATTTCTCTCTCTTCTCTTCTTCCCACCCTCTCTTTCTCTTCTGTCTCTCATCCCTCGCCCCCATCATTTCTGCTTCTCTGTTCTGCCTCTTCTCTTTCGCTTTTCTCTTTGCCCGTGCTCCTATGCTTTCTCTCTTCCTCGTTCCCTCTTTTCAATCTTTTTTTCTGCGACTTTATCGTGTCCCTATTCTTTCTATGTTCTCTTTCCCGTCTCTTTTCAATATTCCTTCAGTTTATTTATTGTAATTCCACATAGATCAACGAAATCTACCGTTTAGACGTGCGAACAAGCACACATTCGCTTTCCTATCAGTATCGTGTCCCCAGCGACTGCGTTTGCACACTGCACTGTAATTGAGTATGGGTTGATGTATTTTTATCGAACGATACAGGGCGCCATTTTTTTTTTTTCCAAGGGAATTGCGGGTAGTAAACTCGTCGGCTGCTGCCAAAGTGTAAGACAACTAAAGACGACAACAGTGAGGCCTACTCTCAAATTACTATCGCCATTTGCTTACGTAGACGTCAGCCAGAGTCAGAAAACATAACTCGATATTAAATATCATAAACTGAAGTTGCATTCGTGGAAGTAATAAATAAAAAAAAATGCTTTAGTGGACTCTTCAGCAACACGTTTGCGTCCAGTGATACTGGTTGATTGTCGAATCGAGACTTTTGCAAACGTCTTTTTCCGCAGCATCAGTGAGAAATTGAGTATGTATTATACTGAATAAGTAAGTAATAGTTCTATATAATAAATGCAAATGTCAATGTGTCACACTTTTTCAACTTAAAGGGATACAACTCACTAACTTTCAGTAGCTCATGTTCAAATGAAAAAAATTACTGTTCTTAAATTACAGTGTTTCAAAATAAAACTGTCCGTATTTTCAGCAGAGGTCATAGCCCAACATATACCATTTTGGAATCAGGCTAACTCCGGGAGTAATTTAAAAACATTCCTGGCTGGATCTGGACACGCAATCTTGAAATTTTAGATTCCAATGTTTTCATTACTGCAATTGTTTACAGTGATTTTTTTTTTTTTTTTACTTGATTTTATTGCAACGTATTTTTTATAACAATTTTTATAACTTAGAAATTAATTTGGAAATAGTGGAAATTAATTGGGGAATCCAGCGAAAGTCACCCATGAAATTAAAATAATTTTTTGTGCGGAAAGTAAGGACCTACGTACATCAAATTGTCTTTAAATTAAATGGCGGCAGAAGAATTATCGTTGAACCTTTAAAGGGTAAGCTTAAATATTAATGCAATACTTGAATGCAGCGATCATTTTTGAGTTCTTCTGTAGTTTATTGTTGCCTATCGCATCTACTCTTCCCTATCTATTGTAATGAAGGTCCAATCAAGAGCCCTCCGGAGGAGGTAGCTTAAATACTGCCAGATAGGGCGACTTCTAAACCAGTTATATATTCCCACAAGGCTTTTGTCATGTTTGGATGGGCTTGCAGCGTAACTATTAGAGAAACAGAAAGTAACATTGCTATCCTTGGAAAGTTACGAATCCCACTTTTACATCCCCCAGCTATAGGTTAAATAACAACAGTTTGGGTTTTGGTTGGCAAATAATCTTGAACAACAACTCTGGTTGGTCTTGAGTTAAAAACGCCACTCCGTAAAAACTACTTGTAACGGATAACAGAGCAGTAACACCTAGCGTAGCTTCCCTAATCTCCAGATGGGGTTGGGGGTCTACAGGATTAACATAACGTTGTCAAGGTTGACAAAGGGTGTTATTATTACGAGTCGGAATGGTAGTTATGGGACAGTGTTTTGCCAAAATGTTCACTTTGTTTTTTTTATTTTTATTTTTGTTGTTGTTTGTTTTTTAATCAACTATCGTGACATGCCAGCGACGCGACCTTTTTTTGTAAGTCTTCTGCAGACGAAACAGGGTGCAAAGAAAAGTAGACATACTTTTCTCGATTACATTAATGCGAACTGAATATAAACGGCTTCAGTCGAGATTAGAACACGGTTCGTCGTTTCCGTTGTGAGATACGTTGTATTTTTTAGCACCTCCGACCAAGAATGCTTCTCGAACAGCTGTTGCCACTGTTGTCATTATTACTACAACAACAAAAACATATATTGTTACAAGACTAATAAAAAAAACTAATTAGTAAAGAGAAAAAATAAAAACAGTAATTGTAAGCCGGCTGCTTTAATGGTTAAGAAGCTCGTATTGTAGGCGAATTTATCTAAGTTGATAGCCGAAGTATAAATTCCCGATCTAGCGGAGCCCATCCTTCTCCAGGTCACATCACTATCCTCCCACTTGAAGACTCGCCTTGGTTAACTGACATGTGGCCGTTGGTTCTATTGAAGAAACAACCAGCTTGACCTTTGACTGCAGTCCCCCACCTAGCGATCCCTGCCATCATTGCACTAGCTGCTTGAACAGCTGTGGGTCACAGTTGACTCCATTTTGCTAGATGACCCTGCTAGAATGTTCATCCACCCTTTGATATGTTTAGTTTTTAATCCTGCTTGGTGTCTTAGCAATCTTCCTTACCAGAAAGGATGCGCGGTTGGTGTGATAGATAAGCAGCTTAGAAGGAGAAACCGTAGAGCCGATTTCGAATTGCAGTCAAGTTCGTTATATTCATTTACCCTTGGGGAAAGATATGAATCCATCACTTTTACCAGAGATCTAATTGACCCCCACCCCACCGAGTCAGGTTATGGGGCCCCGAGTGGAAACACTCGTTTCCACTCGGGCCGCTCACACCACCGCTACGTAACAGATGTCACACAACGGTAGTGGGGAAATCAAGCGAGGTGTGAAAAGGCACTGAGCAGATATTACATCTGCAGCATCCATCCCGACGGTTACCCCCCCCCCCAAAAAAAAACACTTCTCTGCCAATCCTCCGAGAAGAATACGGAAGGAGAGCTCCACCCATTTCTTTTAATCTTTCTTGTAAAAGGCACAATTCAGTGCATTATGTTACTCACATAGATCAGGACATTATACAGTGAAAATTCCTGATCAAATACTACGTGTCAGGCTACGAACTTAGCGATTCGCTCATAAATTTTGTGTTTAAAATATTAAAAGACTGACTACGAAAGGGAAAAGAGCGGGAGGACCTTTTTAATTATCTGTGTCTGAGTAAACATCTGGTCCCAAGACAGACGAATACATATCAATAAATCAAGCCAAGGAAATAGGAATTATTTTAACAAGGTAAAGTTTTACGAATGTGCTGGCTTAAATATTCGCGCAAAAATAGCGACATACGGAGGGGGAGGGGAAATAAAGACTGAAAGCTATATGGTTAGAGTTGTGTGTCATGGACTTAGAGGTTGCTTCGGATATGCAAGCTTTCCGAAAAAAAATGAAAACTATCTCGAAGATTATTGTTTATTTCTTATAGTGACGACCGTATAATGTCGCCCTGAGATTTGCAATAAAAAGCAATTTAAATAAGATCAAAATGATTATTATGTGACAATTATTTCGCTAAAACAATTTTTCAAGACAGCATTGTTACGAATATTACAAAACATTAAAGTTCACTGTTCGAGGAAAATAAAAAAATAAAGCGCATATATATATATATATATATATATATATATAGTGTGTGTGTGTGTGTGTATAATTAATACAAATATAAAATTTGCCACTCAGCTGATTGGTGTTATCTTCAGCATCCCAACTTTAGAGTTTCGTAGACGCACTCTCCGCAACTCATTCATTCCACTCGTCAGGGGATATAAACACAAAAGTAAGTAAAAATTTATCCGCATTTTTCGCCACAACATATCTTTAAAAACTTTTTATGTTTTTTTTTTTTGCTTTTCGTCATTATATATATATATATATATATATATATATATATATATATATACACACACAAACGACGAATAATGAGAAAAACGCCAGTTTATTGCTGAAACCTTTTGCAGAGTGGATTGGACAATTGCAAAATAGGTAATCTACGAAACTCGAGTCGAGGTACTGAAGATAACATCAATCAGCTAAATGGTAAATTTTATATATATATATATATATATATATATATATATATATATATATGTATGTATTAGTAATGATAATGCAATGTGATAAGTCGTATGGAATTTCCAGGAGGATATAGATCCAGGGAGAACTATGTCAAAAACAAAGCAAAAATTATTATTAATTAATGAATATCAAACATTTAAAATCCCATAGGTAATAATTTTTATTTCGTGAGAGCTTTAGAAAACAGCTCTCAATCTTTCAGACTTATTACCTATAGGATTTTAAGTGTTTCATTAATATTAATTAGTTATATATATATATATATATATATATATATATATATATATATATGTGTGTGTGAGTGTGTGTGTGTGTGTGTGTGTGTGTCTATAAAAGAGTAATTTTAAAACAAACAGGTGTCTTAATCAAAACTAATTTTACGTGATCTTATTACGAATGTCATCTTCACTGCTGTTGTTTTTATATGACAATAACCGAAAGTAGTTTCTATTACTTTGAAGCGCATGCCTATTAAAGTTGTGTTCGGCGCGACAATTTTACAGTGGCATTATTTGAAATTATTTTGAAAAACTAAATGGAAATATATACACGAATAGATGAACTGGTGGTTACCGCAACAGTTGCCAAAATCTAATCTGGCTCTCACTGTAACGGCTTTTGCGACTGGGCCAAGGCTACGCGTCCATTAACGGTTTTTCGATAGCGGAGAACGCCAGTGCGGTTTTGTTTGCCATAGCTGAACAGTGTATAATTACATCAGAGCTAATATCGACGCTAACGGCTTTTTTTTTTTTTTTTTCTTATATTGGGTTGTCGGATAAATTCGTCTGTTATTCCAATGTCAATTTGAATTAACACGCAAAATATTTTTTTTACCTATTTTTCTTTGAATTTAAATTGTTTATTTTGCTATTTTCTTTTCTTTTTTTTTTTTTTTAAACTCTGTTCTCCCTCTACAAGTTTTTGAAATTTGGTTGCATTTATACCTCTATTCATATATTTGACGATGTAAATATTTACAATGATCTCTCCGCTGAGACGAGATGCGACTCAAGATCGGGTTTTAATTTAGGGAACGCGATCGCGTACACCAGGGCAAGGACAAAAATTACCGCATCCGTCGGTTGCTCTGGCATCAGTAGGCCTACCGATCTCACCACTTCTTTTTTGCAATGGTGGAAGGGTACAGCTTCGTGCAGCTGTTCCCCGGGACCGGGCACCGTGCAGTATTTATTTTCCTCTGAAGCGTCTCTATCCGCGGACTGAGCCACTTCTGGGATGGAATCGAAAGATCATAAAATCTGCCAGGTAAGTATGACGTTGTACCAGGTAGACAAAAATGAGCGTTTTTATCCCACACCTGCTTCTTCGCCACCATGTCGATAATTTGGCCAAAAATGCTATTCGTGAGCTTGACTGGAAAATTCTGCTGCAAACCTCACACTTTCCTCATTTCAGATTATCACCTTTTTCGATCGCTTTCTAATAGTCTGCGAGGCGTTTCGTACAATGACACAGAAAACATGGCTGAATTATTTCTTCAAGTCAAGACCCAGTGATTTCTATAGTCATGGAATTGACAAACTAGTGCAATGTTGGCAAGATGTGAACAGTGGAGGAGAATATATTAACTGATTTCTTAAAATTGTTGACGAATAATAGGATTAAAATAAATGGAATAAAAACGAACTAATTTATCTAATAAGCCAATAGTAAACTAATAGCGCTGTTGATTACAGTAATAGTAGTAACAACAGCACGAGACAAGCTGGAACCATATGATTGCAAAATAAATAAATAATAAAAGATGAAGGTAGTTGACTGAACCACAAATGAGAAGTTTCGTTGGCTGACAAAAACCAATCGACTGATTTGAAGCCATTATCGCTGGTAGTGATCGCTGAAGCAGGACAAATCAGCGATCCATTTTAAGCGGAAGAAAGAGAGACGGAAAAATATTTAATAAAAACTAGTTACGTTCAGACGAGATAAAAAAAAAAGAACTGACGTTGCGGCGCTGTTGGAAAGAACAACATCAGGAAAAGAAAAGAAAAAAAAGTCCAAAATAGCAATAAAAGAATGTGCATTACTTAATAAAGTAACAAGTAAATAAAGAATATAAATGTTAGCAGTTTATGATACGGCTTCTTGGTTAGACAGATTACTTAAATAAATACAAATAAAACATCGAGTAGCGATGCAATTTGACCTCAAGCGGAAATAGACAGTTGCCAATCGGCGTTGACCTCAGTTTTCATCCCTGATATTGAGCAAATTTTAGCCATATATTATATCTTAACATTTTATCACACTCGAAACACGCATACATTTAAAAGGCATACCAACACGGAATCACATTCACATTTCTTCTTACAGAGATTTCACACAATATAACTTTGAATACAAACATAGGAAACATTAACAATTAACCCTCTGAAAATGGTTAGTGAATGGCCGAAAACGCTTGGGCCAATAATCATCACAAACAGTTTCTAAAATCTCATAGCCGCACACTGAAAGTCAAACTGTAAGAACATTACAAAAACTTTAATTATATATTAGCTATTTACATTGTTCGGACTGTTGTCCTCATCTTTATTGTCATGTTTAACATGTTTCGGTCGTTGTACGCTCTGGCCTTCTTAAGGTGATTGGAATTTCAAACTGAACGATTTGTTTCATCCACGGGGTTAGATTGTTTTCGTTCCACGTGCCATCGCCCTTCCGGATGTCTCAGTTATCTCCCTTTTAACTCAGCTCTCCAAGTTTTTGTTCATCACTACCGTAGCCGGGTATTGAACACACAATCACTGGACCAGCTAACCCTGTTCTGCACTGGGTCATATTTCCTTGAAGAAAGTGTTTGTTTGTTTTTTAAGATATAAAACCACTATAGTAACTACCAGTAATTATTATCATAATTGAAATACTATAAACGTATATATTGCATAAATAAATATATACCTAATGTAGATACATTCATCGAAATAACAAAACGGATAGATTTCTCACAGCTACTTTCACACGTACACGCTAATGTATCGTACTTTCCGTCTTTGTGTACAACTAAAAGGCGTGCTACCGCCGGCAAGTGGTCACTTTGAGAACTAAGCTTTGTCCCAGTAAGCCAGCAAATTTTGAAATACAGCGTTGACGACTTGGAAGATGAGGTTTGTGTGCGGGTGTGTATATATATATATATATATATATATATATATATATAATGTATTGCGCGCGCGCGCAAACACCTAGGCACTAAAGCATCTCTCCTCTTCACTCTCACTCGAGAAGGATTTGCAAATTAGGAAGAGATCGGTTTATGCTATTCCAGTCAGTTTTGGGGGTGGTAAGGAGGGGGACACGCATATCCGACCTTCTCACCCCGCCCTGAGATGTTTGCTATCACTGGCAAATCTTTTTCTTTGCCTTGTTTTATTTATTTTTGTAACACCCGCGATCGAATCTCCGTGTGCACTAGAAAAGCCGGAGCAAACGAGTGCGCAACGTCGCCTATTGGCGAAGCTTTTGATGTCTGACGTAAGCCGTCATTCGGCATGCTCGAGCCGCCTCTCCCACTCCACCTCCAAAGGCTGCAGTTACTGCCGCTTTCAACTATCTCATTCTCGGCATAAAAATAAAAAAAAAGCGTAAATAATATAAATAAATGCATGAAACAACACAATGCAAATAAATGAATAAATAAATGAAAGAACGTGTCTCTTTCCGCCACCTTCGTCAATTACTGCGAAAACAGCGTCCTGGCTTCTACGTTTGAGGAAATCACGTGTCCGGGTCACGTGAGATGGTTGGCTCACATTTCAAAAGAGAGAAAGAGTGAGACAAAGAGTGAGAGAAAGAGAAAAAAAACAGAGACGAGAGAGAGAGAGAAACAGAGACGTGAGAGAAGAGAGAGAGAAAAAAAAACAGAGAAGAGAGAGAAAAAAAAACAGAGAAGAGAGAGAAAAAAACAGAGACGAGAGAGAGAGAAAAAAACAGAGAAGAGAGAGTGAGAAAAAAACAGACGAGAGAGAGAGAGAGAGAGAAAGAAACACGGAGACGGGAGAGAGAGAGAGAGAAAGAAACACGGAGACGGGAGAGAGAGAGAGAGAGAAAGAAACACGGAGACGGGAGAGAGAGAGAGAGAGAAAGAAACACGGAGACGGGAGAGAGAGAGAGAGAAAGAAACACGGAGACGGGAGAGAGAGAGAGAAAAAAAACACGGAAACGGGAGAGAGAGAGAGAGAAAAAACACGGAGACGGGAGAGAGAGAGAGAGAAAAAACACGGAGACGGGAGAGAGAGAGAAAAAAAAACACGGAGACGGGAGAGAGAGAGAAAAAAAAAACACGGAGACGGGAGAGAGAGAGAGAGAGAAAAAAGACACGGAGACGAGAGAGAAAAAAACCAGAGAAGAGAGAGAAAAAACCAGAGAAGAGAGAGAAAAAAACCAGAGAAGAGAGAGAGAGAGAGAAAACCAGAGAAGAGAGAGAGAGAAAACCAGAGAAGAGAGAGAGAGAAAACCAGAGAAGAGAGAGAGAGAAAACCAGAGAAGAGAGAGAGAGAGAGAGAGAAAACCAGAGAAGAGAGAGAGAGAGAGAGAGAGAAAACCAGAGAAGAGAGAGAGAGAAAACCAGAGAAGAGAGAGAGAGAAAACCAGAGAAGAGAGAGAGAGAAAACCAGAGAAGAGAGAGAGAGAAAACCAGAGAAGAGAGAGAGAGAGAGAGAGAAAACCAGAGAAGAGAGAGAGAGAGAGAGAAAACCAGAGAAGAGAGAGAGAAAACCAGAGAAGAGAGAGAGAAAACCAGAGAAGAGAGAGAGAAAACCAGAGAAGAGAGAGAGAAAGAGAAAAAAAACAGAGAAAAGAGAGAGAGAGAGAGAGAAAACCAGAGAAAAGAGAGAGAGAGAGAGAGAAAACCAGAGAAAAGAGAGAGAGAGAGAGAGAAAACCAGAGAAAAGAGAGAGAGAGAGAGAAAACCAGAGAAAAGAGAGAGAGAGAGAGAGAAAAAAAAACAGATAGATAATATGAGAAAAGGCAAAAAATATGTTATGTTAACCTTGTTTATAAACTCGAGATATCCTTGAATATGGGTAGGCAGACTTTTTTGTTTCTTTTAATGATATGAGATTATTTCACTGTGTGTGTGTGTGTGTGTGTGTGTGTGTGTGTGTGTGTGTAAAATAAAGAACAAAAATAAACTGCAACGCCCTTCTCACCCTCCGAGACGTCAGTAATTTTCGCTGTCGCTTTTATTCCTATTATTAATAAGAATTTCATCATTAATGATAATGAATCAAGGGAGTCACTGGCCGGAGTAAAAGAACCAAATCCTTGGTTTTCGTTTATTTTGTTTGCTTTCTCGTCACCTTTCTTTATTATTTAGATATGCGCGGACTCTTCGTTAAGTAGGCGATTATGACTCTCCACAATATCCTGTCTCATTGTAGTTCTAAGCAACGTTTCACTCTTCACCGTTTATTGTGTATCCCAATTCTGATATTCATTCATTAAAAAAAAAAAAAAAAAAAAACCTGCCATTTCTCTTCGATAAGTCCAGTGAGTATTTAGTTTTCCAAGCTATCCTTCCTCGTTGTCTCTCAAAAATTCCAACTACCTCTACCAAATTTTAACGATGAAGTTCTTTTTAGTTTCTTGAGAAGCCCCTCAATGCGCACGTGTTCTGCCCATGACATTCTTAGAATCGCTACGGATAGACATCGTATCTGGCGTTTCGAGTCTTCTTCGTTTACCATTCAACAGGATGCAAAGTTCTTTTCTTTGTTTCTTATGAATATTTATCTTGTTTTCCAAGCACACACACATACACACACTGTATAAAATAATCATGTAATCACGTATAAATATATATATGGCTGTTTATCTAAAAATAAATAAGTTTAAATTCACCCTCATCCCTGCTGGGCGCCAATGGCTTTGGGGTAGGTTCTACGACTGACGTCAATTCAGCCGGGTTTCGATCCTAGCTAGATGCAACCCGAACTCTAACCACACTGAAGAACAATGTTGCAGCGAAACAGTCTGTCTGTGGATTATATATATATATATATATACGTATGTATGTATGTGTGTGTGTGGACACTGAGGTCAACATTAAGCGTCAATAAGGCCAGTTTCATTTTAAGGCGTGTGACTTGAATTGCACATGTCAACCCAGATATTCTAGCTTCAAATACCAAAACAGTCATTATAATTATATATACACGAGAAATTATGCAAACGAATTCTGTTTGATCAAATGATATCACAGTAAAGCAGTCTGTACAAGAGAATAAGATACTGTCGGAGCTGAAAGAGGAATTAATATTTGCGGTAGGATATATATATATATATATGTGAAAATATATAGAAAATAAGAAAGAACTCGTTAGGTAAATAATCCAAAGTTCTTAAGTATTTTTGTTATTATTTTTAAAAAAAATAGTGCTCGATACAAAAGTAGAGCATAAATATAATTATTTAAAAACATGATTCCATCGCTACATAAGAGTTCTCATGTTTCAAAACAAGAGCCTAAAACATCAATATAATTATTGGAATTAAATTGAATTAAAGTACTAAGCTCTGTTCCATCTTCAAGCGAATTTTTTGTGGGGTTGAAGATGGAACATAGCTTGGAACTTTAATTCGCTTGAAGATGGAACGGAGCTTGGTACTTTAATTCAAATTATTATATTGAAGTTTTCGGCTCTTGTTTTGAAACACGAAAACTCTTATGTAGCAATGGAATCATATTTTTAAATAAATAATTATATATATATATATATATATATATATATATATATATATATATATAAAATGCAATGTGAATCTTTGTATTTGTTTCACTCTGTCTTTGTTAGATTGCTCGTAAATTCTGTTTAGCTAAAAGCAAAGAGATATAGAAAAATTACCAAGTGAATCCAGCTTTGCTTCAAAAGCCCGAACTACGTGTTCGGGCGTTTGAACAAACAGCACTGCGAAATACAAATCTATTCAGTCGTCCCTGAACATAGACAGTGGTGGGGACGCAGACGAAAATGTTGGTCTTAATATTTATTTCCGATTAAAAAACAGAAATTCATATATATGCTAAAACATAGTTTTAAGGTGTACTATACCTTAGCTGACAGACAGACTGGAACCCATTTATGTGGGTTCTACGGGGAATTTTTGACCGAGCCTACGGGCTGGGATGTCGTCCCACGTTAAACTCTGCCTTGTGCCACATCTACCCTAGTGGGCGGGAGCTAGTAAATATTGCCCAGGTGGAATCTGTTCCAGCTGTGCTGTCAAACTCTCTGCCTTCGGCCAGAGAGGAATCCGGACGAGACTATGTCGAAGTGTCTCGTCCGTGGAGGCAGGCAGAGACAAACCCGTTTATACGCGGTATACGGGGAAATTTTGGCCGTGCCTACGGGCTCGGATTGCACCACATTAAGTTCGGATTTGTGCCACATCCTACCCCGTTGGGAGGTTGGTAAATAGTATTACTAGCTGGGATTTGTTGAGTACGACTCAAACTTACGCGAGAAATACCGACCTTCCAATAGTAGCACTCACTACTGGATTGACTTGCGACGACCTTGTGTATAACTGTTACCTTTCTTCTTATTGTACTAGTTTTATACAATAAACCTTTACTTTATCCACCTTGTTTTTCGAGTATATATTCCTATTAGCACGGAATATAACAGCTACAAAAGAAAATTTCTGAAACGTATCAAAAGTCGTGGGAAGCTCTAAAACTTTTCTTCATGGCATTTCCAACTTCCTATATGACTGAATGTGGTTTAAACGCAGTTACACAACTTCTTACTAAACAAAGAAACCACCTAAAAATTACAAAACAAGATCTACAATTACTTCTAAGTGGCATGGTACCTAGAATAAGATCCTTAGCTTGTAAGCACCAAAGTTAACAATCGCATTGAAAACATTGCGATAAGCTATCAAATAATTTTTTTATCGTCTTAATCACTGGCATTTATAAAACAATATTACACTTATTTTTGTACTAAAGTTGAATTCAGTATAATATGCGAAATGACAAGCGGGGGCGTTGACAAAAACGTTTGTGCCCCGCTGGTTGTGAAAAGGCTGGGAAACACAGAGTCAAACGATTTGTATCGCGAGGTAAACACATAAGAGCAGGCCGAGACGGACAGATAAAAATAAACTCGTATAGATATAGAAACGAGATTATTTACCTACATACAACTTGGTAGGCACATAAAGGGAATGGGCTGCAACGAGAAAACTACGTCGATGGAGAGCACAGTCATTCACTTCCAGATCACGTAGCGACTGACTTGTGAGCTTATCAGTTCGCAATGGCAGATATCTCCAAATGTCAGTTGCAATAGCGGAGATCTAGCTCGCATCGTTTAATCGAAAACCATGTCGGGCATTGTGGCCTACTTAAAAAAAAAAAATGGTGGCGTATCTCTTACATTTCGTTGTCCTTGCATTAAATACAGCATTACAATAGATGTTTATGTAGCGTATTGTGGACTTGGCACAAAGACACAAATATGGGACACTCTGTCGAGATAACACTCACAATTCAGTATTCGGATTACCAGATGAGGCACGGTGGAGTAATGGATAACGGCTTGGATTGAGGAATCGGAGAGCCGAATTCGAATTCCAGAAGAATCCATTACATTCACTTACGTGCCAAGGGAAAGGTATGAAAGGTATCCACCACCACAGGACAGACCGGATGGCAACTGGTCTACCACAGAAAGAAATGGCAACCTACTACGGGGGAAAAAATCTGACTCGTCCGTCATGTATCGAAAGATATATGATCGCCTTAGCGTGAATCGGTGAGGTGCCAAATGCTTTTAATATTTGTAGGATAAAAATTACTGTTATTGTATTGGACACTATAAATAATAAGGCGTAATATCAGATTAGAAAAAAATCCAATAATCTTATTGTTTTCTCATATCTTAGGAGTATTAGCAGCGAGTTGAATTTGTATTAGAAGAAGCAATCGCAACTTTTATAGGATTTTGACTCTTCCAGAGCTTAAGGGTTCATTTCCAACCGGGATAACAATCCAAACTAGGCCATCAGCGCAGAATATAGGTATTTAAGCAAACAGAGAGAAACGCGCCCACAGAGACGTAATGTCAAAAGAACGGCTTCTCCCAAGGTCACTTTTTTTTCTTTTTTTTTTTTTAAATAAAATAAAAAACAACCTTCACACTTCGGTAATGTTCAGTTTTAAAAAGCGATAATTAGAATTGGAATAAATCCTAAAGATATGAAAATTAATTTATAGTGATTTTCCAAGCGTAGCTTGGATGTGGTACAAGGCCGAAAGTAGGATGCACGCAGTGAGGATCGAACACACTACTCAGTCGTAATAGTTTTAACGAGACAAGCTTGCTAACCATTACACTGCCTCGAGGTGCCCATGAAAATGAATTTATATATTTTATTTCTTCTTGAGAATTGTCAACAAAAATAAACACTATTAATTTATTAAGTTGTTTATTTCTACTATTTATTAGAATGTCTGTCAAAGCATCGGCTAGTTGCCAATCGATTCAAACTTTATAGAATGGTAAATAATCAAGATTTCCATATAGTTGGTGCTAGGAATAATCAAGAGTGGTCTAGCCCCTTATTTTGTTGCTCTCCTCTTTGAGAGAGCTAATTTTGTTTACTAGGATTATGAAAGGACATTATACGCGAACCTTGTATTCTCAGTTGAATAAAGCTTTCTTAAAGCTTACACATGCGTACTTTTGTCATTACAGTTGGTTTCAGATAGTTTAGTAAGTTAGTAAATGTATGAATAAAAAATTGTTTTCATATTTATTTCCTTATAAATTGCTAAATGATAAATATTGTATTAGTTTTTAGAATGTTCTAAATATAAAATTATCCTTGTAAATAAACAATCAAATAAATAGTGTTTTTTGTATTTTTGTAGTAAACTCAAAAAAAAAAAAAAAATGTATAAATTAACTTTCATTTTAGTTTTTTTTTTTTTTTTTCCAATTCAAATAATCATTTTTTAAAACAAATATGGCTGAAGAGTGAAAGTAGTTTTAAAAAAAGCGGTATCATGGAAAAAAAACCGTTCCTTTGACGCTATGTCGATATTTTACGGGCAGGTTTTTCCATGTTTTCCCGTATTTGTTCGTATATCGGACAAAATGCGAGGCTAAATTACAAAGTAAAAGCAATTTTAAAATTATGCGGTAAAAACAACAGGACTCTGGCGTGAGACACCATGCAGCATCCTTTCGTTGTTGAGTGGTAGGGAGCAATGAAGTCAGAGGCATGAACGCTTCACTCGGCGATTAAGCTATCAATGAACAACTCGCCGAAGTGCGCTGTGGGCAGAAGAAAATGCATCGCCGGATGTTGACGGTGCAGTATGGAGCATGTACCACGAATCAGCGAAAGTGAGTAAAACGCTTTAAAGCGGAAAAAAAAGTGTAATTGACAAAAGCCGATCTGGTCGCCCAAATAACATCGCGCAATATCCAGTGGGTGGATACCTTGGTCAAGGAAGACCGACAAATCACGTTAGCACAAAGGGCGGCGACAATCGTGGGAACTAACTATGGATCTGCACAAGCCAATAGTGCACGATGACCTTGGGGTGCCGTAAAGCTTGTGCTCGTTGTGCGCCATATAAACAAACGCTACGGACGTAGGTTTCGTAAGCAACGGAAAATGTTTATTTTCAGAAGGGATGAAGAAGCTTGTGGAATGATACCAGATCATGGCCAGTTTACACTTCCGGTTATAAAGTGGACTGACATAGAATATACCCATCTTTTCCCCATCTAATACGAGACATTTTTTTTCTTTTTATTTATCTATTTATTTATTATTATCATTATAATTATTATTATCATTATTATCATTAATATAATTATTATCTATTAATATTACTTATTAATATTGAACATACCACGGTATACCTTACACCAAAACAACACATTCTTACTTACAGCCACCATTTTACCTCAAAGTATCTATGTAGTCCTAACTAGTTCCCATATGTACAATGTGTCTGGTGGGTGGGATAAAATAACATTTAAAAATTAAACCTCAATGAAAACAGTGAATACCAAAAAGGAAATCTCATCCCAAAAAAAAATTGATAGGAAAATATTTATAGAAGAAAAGCACCAGGAAATTACGTTATAACACTGGGAAATTGACTGAAACCGAGATACCACATCAGAACTGATAATATTGCAGATTCTTTGGATTTTGTCTAGAATCACTAAATACATAGCAGAAGCACAAGACCATCTGTGACAGCAATATTCAATGTATGGACGAATGGTAGACCTATAAATGTGTAAGATAGAATCTGGCGAGAGACAGTGTTGAACACGACACAGTATACCAGCTTTGGTTTGATAAATGTATGAAACAATAAGACTGTAGGTTGTTACATTTGATCTTCTTTTCTTTGTTACGATCCTCAACCTGATTTCAGAAGCAGCGTAAAATGCTTTGCTCACCGATCAAACTCAATTTCCCATGATATTAATAGCAAACAAAATGTCAGGGTTGTTAAAAAGTAGTCGAGTGAGTATACTATAATAATAATAATAATAATAATAATAATAATAATAATGAGAGAGAGAGATAAAGAGAACGAGAACGAGAGAGAGAGAGAACGAGAGAACGAAAGAGAACGAAAGAACGAGAGAGAACGAGAGAGAGAGAGAGAGAGAGAGAGAGAGAAAGAGAGAGAGAGAGAAAGAGAGAGAAAGAGAGAGAAACTTTATTTATTTTTTTCCTGACCTTATTTTTGCATACATTAATCTGTGCTATGTGCGTGCGTAAATGACGTTTAGTCGGTTCTTTATTCAATCTATTCGGACAGTAATATGACGAGAGACTTTCTGGGGGCGACATTGTTGTTGTCCACGCCTTCAAAGGATATGACGTAGGCCTGGTTACTTTTCCACGGTCTCATGTAATCCGACAATGAACAAGAATATTACACTTCATTTTCTGCTATGTGCCTTGGCCCTTCAGAACGTGGGAGAGCATAGTTCTTCACTACTTCCCATCCTTTGTAGCATAGGAATATTTGTCTTTTTACAATCATTCCCTCTTCGGCCAGCCATGTTACCAAGCTTATCAACTAGTTTATTCTCTATTTGCCGAGCTTGACTTCAATATGTTCTGTGAGTGTCAAATTATCTAAACCTTCTTTCCTCATTATGTGTCCCGGTTACTAACAAAGTTTTAAGTATAGGTGTATTTTGTTTTCATTTTCCTTAAACTTTCTTGTTGCTCACGTATTATATCCATGATATTCTCAGCATCCTTCTGTAGTACCCCACCTCTATTGCATCCAGATTCTTCATCTCTGAGGAAATGGTTACGCAATCACTGTCATATAGAAAGATTGACATAAAGTAAGCAGTTCGGCACTTTCTTTTTTTTTTAATTTAGTTTCTAACGAATTTTTGTGTTTCTTAATACTTTGCTTCGTTTTTAAAAGGTGACATGTCCGGGAAAGGGGTATATTTGTTCGAAGTAGCAAAGTGGTTAATGACTACTGTACCGGGTAGGACAATCTAGCAGGTAAACGTAATGGGCTGGTCCTCGTCGTAGTGGTAGGCAATAGGCGCCGTCCTGTACCTCCACATCAGTCTGTATTTATGGCTGACACCAGCCAATCATATTACTGTGAAGGGGAAGCCAGATGTATGCATATTCATTACATCAGAATGTATCTTTCGCTATTTCAATGCCTCTTCGGATTTCGGTGCCATGTTTCCGTCATCGGTCTTTTATGAATTGTAAAAGTAGGGACAGCTTTGCAAATAATGAGTTTCAGATACCTTTTCGAACAGTAAATATTTATTTCTCATTACAACTGGGAACATTCAGGATTACCGTTAATCTCAAAAAAAAAAAAAAAAAAAAAAAAAAAAAAGTTCTGTGCGGGGAAGCAGATTTTCGTATGAAAGACATTTAGGCGTGTCCGACAGGAGCAAACGCAGGCGATAAACAAATTGAAAGAAGTCAGCAGTTGAGAGTTGTAAATTAATTTTATGGAGAAGAGATCTCGTGTACACTTAAAATGAAAGGTTACAGCAAGCTTCCCTAAAGTGTGTGGGTCGCGTAAAAACGAATGTAACTGAAAAAAAAAATCTTGCAGACTTTCGGTCGATTTCTTCCTGTTAAATGAGTGCTATATTCAATCTCCTAAATAAACTGAGACTGCGTGTATGTATGTGTATTTATTCACTAACATGTTTAAGATTTCACCAAACGTAATATATGAACACATTTGGAGCCTTTGCTCGTGATAACCTGTAAAAATATTGGGCGTTCTCAAAACGGGTTTATCTGAACAATGAATAAAAATGGATTCAACTGAATAAATGCTTTAAGTCCTAAAGATAATCTTTCATTAACCCCTATAGACTGGCACCACAGAATCATAAAGTCAAAGTTTTTTTTTTAACAAAACAGACACCATATCACCTGGACACTCCCAACAGTACAAACTAAAATGTATCAGGTCAATAGAAGCGAAAATAAGGCCATATCAAAATATTGACTTTCCACACTACCTTAAGCAAAAGGTTAGGAAGGAAACTGCCATCAGTATTAGAAAGAGCAATAAGAGTTAGTAGACTAAAAATGCCCATTTTCCTGAAAAAAACTATTTTAAGAGAAAGATTTTATAAATTTCAACCGACAATTACCGTTTCCTGTATTGGAACGGCAAATTTCATCATTATCATCATAACTAGAGATGAAAACACACACACACACATATATATGACTTAAAACAATGCAACACGTAAAGACGCGATATTTGAAAAATGACGAAATTGCCATAATACAAAAACCTCTTTGATAAAGAAAGCCGATCTTAGGCAGATATTTGGTAATTTATATACAAATATGCACCAGAAACTGGAAAATGAGACAAAATCTAGAAATATAAATTAATCCTTAACGAAGAACTTAGGGTGCGTCTCAGACTAAGGAATCAGAGATCAGAGTTCAAACTCCAGTCGAATTCATTACATTCGCTTACGTGCTAAAAGGGAAAAGTATGAATAGAAATCTTCTTCCCCAGCTATAGGTAAATAGTGGGACAAACTGGGTTCTATAGCCTTGGGTGGCAACCGGTCTAGGAGATGGGAAATTATGAATTCAAAACTGTATGTAGCCCTGGCGAGGCATATACTCTGCAAAGAATCATTTGCATTGACTCGATGATCGCGGCTACGGTTAATTCCTTTAACCAATGTTGTATGAATTTAAAGAAAAAAGAAAAAGAAAACAATTCTTTCCTTATTTGCATTGTATGTACTTCGCCAGGGCTACATACAGTTTTGAATTCAGAGTTTTCCTTCTCCTAGACCGGTTGCCACCCAAGGTTATAGAACTCACTCTGTCCTACTATTTGCACATATTTGGATTCATACCTTTTCCAACGTTATTAGTACGCAAGTGAATATAATGAACGCGACTGGAATTTGAACTCGGCTCTGATTCGTCAGTCCTCCAATTTCCCTACCGTGGCTCTTAAAAATTGCAGCCCAAATGCATGCTATATAAGTCAAATCAACCATTTAGTACGAATCTCGATACTGAATCTGTATTCAATAATTGTAAATCGTTGAGAGACAAGCACACCGGAAAAAACTGACACCCCATTGTCTCACTCTCAGCCCTGTAATCATTTGAGACGCATGCTTTATTCACTGCAAGAAAATTCTGGTAAAACCTTTTGCATAAATTACTTAACAAGAGAGTCTGTCACAGAACAGTGTAATCATGTGTTTCGTTTTAAAATTAACTTAAATTAGCATTAGTGTAGCCATGGGTTCCTTTCATTTTGTTTTATTTTAACAGTCCCCTACATTTCCGCTTCACACTTCCACTCCCATCATAGATGACACAAAGAACAAAATTCTCCAACAGTGTGGGAATATTTCGCTTGATTTTCTATTTCCCTCCACATTCTTTTTTCGGGCAGTTAACTTTTCTTTTTCTGCCACATTAGATCGTGTGGGTGGGTAGCAGGCTAACGCATTCCTATACTGTATTTCGTGTCATTTCACATCACAGTAGAACATTAAGTAAAAGTGTTCAAGCTCTAGGCTCAGGATTGTCCCACAGGACAATAAATAACCTGGTGACATATTAATTCAGACTTCGACTTGTGGAAACAGGATCGAGCAATAACTGAGCAGTCGTAAATAAGACCAAGACATGATATCCTGAAATATGGACCGCGGGACGAGATCGATCTGTCCCCATAGATTAAATCAAAAATTCGTTTCGAAATTTGCTGAAGTTCACCCGAATCGACAAGCACCTGATGAAGGCCGGAGTGCACAACAGTCGAAGCTTACGGCCACATCACGTTGAAACAGTGGTTCTCGTACGATCACCGAAGTTAAGCAACATTGAACCTAGTCAGTAACTAGATGGGCGACCGCTTGGGAATACCAGGTGCTGTAAGCTTGGATGTACGAGTGTTGTAATGGATAAGGGCTCGGAATTGTTAATCAGAGAGACGAGTTCCCGTGCGATCACCGAAGTTAAGCAACGTCGAGCCTGGTTAGTACCTAGATGGGTGATCGTTTGGGAATACTAGGTGCAGTAATCTTGGAGTAACGAGTGTTGTAATGGATAAAGGCTCAGAATTGTTAATCGGAGGGCTGAGTTCCTTTACGATTACTAAAGTTAAGCAATATCGAGCCTGGTCAGTAACAAGATGGGTAACCTGTCGGGAATAACAGGTGCTGTAAGTCTGAATTTGGGAGTAGTGTAACGGATAATGACTCGGGATTGTTAATCGAAGATCCGAGTTCCCATGAGATCACCGAGGTTAAGCAACATCGAGCCTGGTTAGTACCTAGATGGGTGACCATTTAGGAATACCAGGTGCTGTAAGCTTGGATGTGTGGGTGGTGTAATCGATAATGACTCGGTATTGTTAATCGGAGAGACGAGTTCAAATAAGCATTCGTTATATTCCCTTACGCGCAAATACTCTTTTAAAAAGTATGAATTCACCTCTTCTCCCCCAGTTATGGGTTAATTAGTAAACCTTGTATCATTAAAATAATATTATCGCACCAAATAAAAATTCTCAATCAAAATATTTTCTAATTTTAAATAATCTGCAAAGGGTTGATAAACCGAAAAAAAACAAATCAATGAAGAAGCCAATTTGTTAATTTGGTTTGTTAATGCTTGACTATATAACCTGAGATTTGCTACACCCTCCAGGAACTTTGGCTGTTGAGGTTTGCTCCTCAAGGTAATTAAATTTTTGTCTAGCCCTGCCTTGTCAGACCTGCCAGGTGATAAACTAACGCCAGCATAGTTCTCTGTGCCACAGGAGCACACAAGTTACTTCACCATGTCAAGGCACTTAATCATGGTTGAATGAAAGAATCAGAATAAATAACATGTATTGAACGAACAATGAAATTTGCTTGGGTCATGATAATTACAACCCACATCTCTCGCACCCTCAATTTATGGCCTTGTGCCATATTCATTATTATAGATTAAATATAAGGTAACCATGTGACCACGCGGTTTTAAGTTAGCTGCATAATTATTGCAGCCTATCGACAAAATTCAGCTCCGTAAGTATCAAGGGTCCCTGTCGTATATTGTTAGTATTGAAGACCAATTTGGTACTATTGCTTTCGATCCTATTTGGGTATCTCACTGCTATGATGTGGAACCACACTATATTTACTAATAAGACTAAAACGGGTTGTTACACAAGGTCTTTTTCAAAAGGTGGGGACCCAAGCGCGTACAACCAGACCATGAACAAAAATTGCCCGCAGCTCCCGCAACCATTGGTTGTGTTGGCCTCGGTGCGAGCACTGATCCCTCTCTCTGGTGCAATGAGAGGGTGCGGCCTCGGGCAACTGTTCCCCAGGGCTGGGCACCCCTCAGTATAATTTTTCTCAGTTGCCACTGTCCTTTGACAGAGTCGCCTCTGAGTGCCTAAAGACAGAGACGCAAATGAGAGATGATAAATAAATGTGTTACAAGGAGAGGGATTTGCACACTTATCTGGAACCATACTACCGAGGGGAATATACTTAAAACGTGTCTGTTATTGATGTCGCGAGTTGATATCTCGGTTGGAAGTCCTACGTATCGCACTATATCCACATTGTGTCAGAGTGTTGGCCGTACGGATCTGAATAAAGTGGTTCGATTCTTACTAGATGACTGTGGCGAAGTAATTTTTTTAATGCTATAGTATCTTAGGAAAGATAAAGGAGTGGTTTCCCGTTGCACTTTCTACGCTTCTGAGTTCAGATAGTCCTTCGAAACTGCCATTCAAATAACTATTTACTTATAAACAAAAATCTTTTTACTGTTGTTCACCAAATAAAAGTCCCAAGAGCCATTCAAAGTAGAGGTTTATTAATTGAGGTTGTTGTGTAAGTGCGTACATGGAATCTGACCTAGGTTATGATCGTAGCAATCGGGGAAACATCCACACGGAAGTCAATTCCAACGATGCTACAGTTACAGTCAGTGAGAGAAGAAATGGATTACATGCATTCTCAAGGGGATTAGTGCGAAAGTGAATGTCACTGGTGTTACTGGTATTTGAAATCGGCGTGTTGATTTCAATTCCAGTGACGTTAATTGTTACGCTATTCGAACATTTAACGAAATGTGCGAATGCCTCAAAGTAAAACATTCGACGGTATCCATCGATACATTTTGAATTTCAATACAAAAGGAAAATGTCCCATATTAGCTAAAAGGGTTTTATCAGTTTTATTGCAATTTTCTTCTTATTTATATGAATTAGGTTTCTCAACTCTAAATAACTTAATAAAGAAACGAGAAAGTTTAGGGTCAATTGAAAAAGAAATGAGGCTCTGTTTATCGCACATTCGAGCAAACATTGAAGAAATCACGAAAAAAGAAAAAGAAAAAAAAAGAAAAAGAAAAAAAAAGAAAAAGAAAAAAAAAGAAAAAGAAAAAAAAGAAAAAGAAAAAAAAGAAAAAGAAAAAAAGAAAAAGAAAAAAAGAAAAAAGAAAAAAAAAACAGATTTCACACTAAATAAGCTGCACAAATAGTTGAATAGAAACATTGAAATAAAGTTCATATTTGTGCTTGTATTTAAAAAAACAACCCCCCCAAAAAAACAAAACAAAAAAAAAAAAACATGGTTTTGTTTCATAACATTTAAATGTATACCATTTAAAAGTTTTGCTAAATGTGCCATAATATTTTTATTTGCTCCTAGGTGTGCCGTTGCTTAAAAAGTTTGAGAAACACTGGCCTAAAGTTAAGATATTTTTCTCGTTCACAACATGGAGAACTTATAAAACTATGTAAAACAATATGAAATTGGTACGTACCTGATTCCGTCCTGGGAGCACTGATTAACGTCAGCGCCGTATGAGATGAGATAACGAGCGATAAGGAGGTTTCCTCGGACGCAGCATTCGTGCAGAGGTGTGAAGCCAGCATTGTCACGTGCATTCACGTCGACAGATTTCGTTTCTAAACAATGGAGCAACACGTCCTGTAATGTAAATATATTTATTTAAGAAAAAAACGAAATAAAATAAAGGAAGGCAACAATGATGATTGCTAATAGGATCATTTACACAAATATTCAAGAGTTTTGAAGTAGCTTTATCAACAGGACATTCGAAAACGCCATCGAGTCTTTTGATATAAAGTTAAAAAAAACAGTAAATAAAAAATAAGATTTAAAAAAAACACCTTCTTGATGAGGACATAACTCTCCACAACCTCTTAATATCGAAGTTGCGAAATGATATGATTGTTCCCGTGAAAGATAATAGAATGATCTTCTATTACATTTTCCGTGCCAAATTAACCGAACTTAAGTTACGTCGAACATGGTTATTACCTAGATGGGTGACCGCTTGGGAATACCAGGTGCTGTAAGCTTGGATGTGCAACTTGTGTAAATGGCTCGGAATTGTGAATCAGAGATCTGAGTTCCCCTACGATCACCGAAGTTAAGCAACATCAAGCCTGGCCAGTATCTAGATGAGTGACCGCTTGGGAATACCAGATACTGTAAGCTTGGATGTGCAAGTGGTGTAATGGACAATGACTCGGAATTGCTAATCGGAGATCTGAGTTCCCCTACGACCACTGAAGTTAAGCAACGTCGAGCCTGGTTAGTACCTATACGGGTGACCGCTGGAAGCTTGGATGTTCGAGTAATCTAATGGAATTGGAAATCCGAGTTCCAATTTCAGTCGTGTTCGTTATAATCACTTACGCGTAAATATCTTTGGGTAAGGCATCCACCTCCTCTTCTCCCAGGTATGGGTGACTTCGTAGAAAATATATCAGTAATAAGCATTAGCATCTTAAAAAATATTACAATATAAAAATATTTTCTGGCTTTAAATAACCTGCAAATGGTTGACAAATCATCAAAAACAAATCAACCTCCCCCTGGATGCAGAAGGGAAGGCTGCTGGGTCTTAACGCAATCTTTCTGTAATTCATATGACCGATTCTCTGGTAGTATATATATTTCCCCGCTGCTCTTGATTTTAATCGTTGGGAGCATGCATGTTTTGTCCTTGATTGAGGCCTGAAGAGTGGAAACACCGATTCCTTTACAATCAGAGAAGTTAAGCAACGCCGAGCCTGGTCAGTACCTAGACGTGGTCAGTACCGAGACCTGATATTTCCCGCTTGGGAATACCAGATGTTGTAAGCTTGGATGTGCGGGTGGTGTAATGAATAAGGGCTCGGAATTAGAGTTTCAGTTCCCGTTAAGTTCATTATATTCGTGCAAATACCCTTGGGATATATATGAATCCACCTGTTCTCCCCCCAGCTATGGGTTAATTAGTAAAACTTTTATAACTCAACCATTATCATCCCCCCACTTCCACGCTTTCTTTCCCCCTTATTTTCCCTAGAAATTTCAACTGTCTTTCTGATGTTAACTATAAGTGTCCTTTTAGATTCTTTTTTATTTAAAACGTCGTCGCCGCTCACATGTTCGGCCCAACAACCTTCTTCAGAACCATATCTCTATTGCCACAAGTTTTTTTCTTCCGTTGTGAGGAGATTGTCCAGCATTAGGAGGACGGATATTACGGATCAGTTCAGTACTGTTTCGAATTATTGCTCCGTAAAAACAAAATCAATTATCATTTAAATCGAATGTAGTAGGAGATCAATCGAAAGAAGTGATTGAGTATGCATGCCTTTGTTGATAACTAAGCAAAGTTAATTCGAATTTTTGAACAGGAAGAGAATAAAATCAATACAGAGGGAAGGCAATGCTTTAGTTTCATTACATTCATTCACAAAACAAAATAAACATCTCCATATTTCATTGCATCTTAGTCACAGAGAAATTTTAGGCAGGTTAACGTTTGAGCAGTTTTACGGAAAAATGGAAACAAAGAAGACACTTATACTTAACATCGGAATGAGACGTGAAATTTCTAAGGTACATAGTGAGAAAAGTGGGCCTAGATATTTTTACACTGACAGGACATATTAAAGACTTTGGTTTGGGTTTATTTTGTTTTACGGCATATCAACCTCAATGGGTTATTTAATGCCGACAAGATTTTTATTGCTGGTAATATTTTTTTTCGTCAAAAATGTATTGCTGGTAATATTTTTTTTCGTCAAAAATGTATTGCTGGTAATAATTTTTCCTCAAAAAAAAAAAAAAAAAAAAAAAAAAAATTATTGCTGGTATTAAAACCTATTTTTACACTTTCATAGCGTTTTGACCCCCTTCGCTGAGACCCTAACAGGTGCTAAGACTCCGGGACAGGGTAGATCTGGGGACAGCAGCAGTTAAGAGGTGGTTCCACGCTTCTAAAAACCTCGTAATCAGAGGCTTTGTTGTTAGACGTAGTTTATCGTCTTACCCAGGACGCATTAAAGACTTGTGTAAATCGTTGACAGGACATGGATTGGGAGAGATAACAAAAAAGACAAAATTTACCAAGAGCTACAAAGCACAGGAAATTGTGGAGAACCACGACTACCCACGTCCTGAAGGGACATGGCGCATAAAAAAAAACATTATAAACTGCCCCATAATATTTGCTATACTCTAAAATCTCGCTCAAAACAAATACTGCCTGACTTGACCCATTGGTGAATTTCGATTTCCATTAAGTGTCAGCAGAAGTTTATTTGTAACGCAAGATCACAGTTGGTATGTCTGCGTAACAGTCAACGAGTGGAGATTCCTGGGTCAGGGAGGCGGCTGTGGCGGTGGGGCTCCAATCGATAAACTTTTTGGCTTACTTTTATTTAATCACCGAAATACAGTATAAAGGTCAATGAACTTCAGTTTCAAATATATATTGAGGTGAGCTAAATCAAATTTGAGAGAAAATCACATTCACGGAGTGCTTAGTGGGGATTGAACTCACAACTCCTGGCACTTTGACGCCCACCCACCATTTTTTTTCGGTATGAAGTATCATTTGGAATCAATCAATTTGGATCGTGGTGCAAGGGCTAGACAGCTTGACGCGCCAGATCAACTACGATTGAATAAAGAATTCGATCCTCACTGGGTGCCCCATACTTTCGGCCTTGTGCCACATCTAAGCTACGCTTAGAAAATTATTGGGCACTTCGACGTGGTGTAATGGTTAGCAAGTTTGTCTCGCTAGATCAATTACGACTGAATAGCGTGTTCGATCCTCACTGGGTGCGCCACACTTTCAACCTTGTGCCACATCTTAGCTATACTTAGCATATCATTTTTCCACAAAACATAGTATCTTGCTATTTACATTTGTTACGTGCTAATACCCTTGAGAAAACTATGAATCCTCTTCTCCCCCCATACCTCTCAGCTATGGGTAAATAGGAGGAAAGTCCGGGTTCTATAGCATTGGATAGCAACTGGGCTACTGCCAAAAGGAATGGCAATAGACTGCGGAAAAAATCTGCCTCGTCAGTCATGTATCGAAATATACATGTTCGCCTAAGCGTGTATCACGTATGACACGTAACTGAATGAAAACAAATACAGTGTGAAGGTTAATTTTCGGAGGTCTAACGCCTACGACATCAATGCCGATTCGACATTATTTTGAGAAATGTTCTAGAAATACTTTTAAAAAAGCGCTCAAAATCCATCTCGGGGTATCCATATCCATTTTAGAGGCCGTTTGGATATACTATTCTAGAAACTGGGGTACTTCGGTGTGGTATAATGGTTACTACGTGACCGAGTGGTTAGAACCTTCGCTTTCTGACTTTTGCTTTTGGATTTTACCATGGTCGATTTGTCAGGAAGGCGACTTCTTGATGTTATTGATCTGGTGGAGGTGATCCCAGCGAGCGGCACCTTTGGAAAGTGCCTGAAAACAATACCACGGGTTGACCCACGCCTTGTGAGTGAAATTGAGTAAACGGAACCTTTGGGAAGCATCGATGGTTGTACTAGCACGAAGTCATATGTCATCGTGACCGAGCCTTTGAGCGTGCTAGCCTAGTTCAGACTGTTGATCACGCGCATTCTCCTAGAAACTCTAACTCAAGTCCGCTCAGCATAGTTGCAGTATAGATAACAAGTGGACTATGGATGTTGAACAAACACAAATGTGCCTGAGCAGGCATCTGCAATGGGGATTAGCTAGCCACCTTGGTAGACAGGAAATCCGGCTTGCTGATCATAGGGAATATGCTGTTAACAACTTCTATATATACTTTAATACCATATAGAAAACAATAGATATTTTTGTTTATGTACATGGGGGTGCTGAAAAATTCACAGTCCTACCAAGATGGGATAGAAATAAATTAAAAAAAAATAACAAAATAAAATCTGATGTTGACATATTTGACTATGATTTTGGGAAGTGGGCTGAGCCGAAAATTTTTCAGCACCCCTTTGTACCTAACATATAGGTTATAAACCAAAATACAAGAGTTGCTTCGACAGTCATACCCACTATTTATTATGTGGGTGGGGGGGTCACAACATCAGAGGTAGATGTTGGCGGTAAATCAGTGGTATTTCCCGCCAATAACCAGTCGTTTCTTTTTGCTTATTGCAGAAAGCATATGGACGACAAACGGGTAAAATGGCGTCTTACATTAAAGTCCGAACGAATCAGATGTGTCACTGAATTTCTCCAGGTGAAAAAAAAATTAACGGTTAAAATTGACGGTTGCCGAAGACCAAACAAAGGATACGAATAGAAACAAGAATAATGAGTTCCAGCAGTAACGTCGGTGATATGTGTAACAAACTGCGTTTAGCAAAGAAAGAGCCGCACGCACACACTCCAAAAAATTTGCAGTAATTCATATTTATCGACAAATACAGAAACCAAACAGTGAATGAAAGCAAAATAGTTTTCAATAGGGATGCGAGTAACACGCCATATTCCGAATGCAGTATGCAAGCTCTTATTTCCCATTGGCAAAATTGCAGTCAACAGTGGTGATTACAAAACTATAAAAACGTAAATATGTGTGGCTGAGCAGTGAAGCATTTCAAACCTTCAACAGCAAACGTTTAAGATAGAGTTACGGGATTAAGACGGGTATAATTTTTTTGTACGTTTAGTATGGGAACACTTTTTGCCAGCCAAATTAACGGTAAATGCATTTTCGCTTTACGCTTTTCGGATAGAGATGGTGTTGTAGAACCTGTACTTTTGAAAGTCTTTCGTGAAATTGGCGAACTTTTAAAAAGCGAAAGATACTATAGAAACTGTACCCAATATTGAACTGAAAAGTTATTGATTTAACCTACTGCCCAAATTCTGACCAAATGAACAAGCACTTTTAAAAATCTCTTGGTAACCTGAGGAATTCAGTATCTCTCAGAAAATGTAAAGTCTTTGGGGCCCTTAAAACATTCCACCTTCCTATTAATGGAATAGGTTTTCGTGTAGGTGAGGGTATTTTTTTTTTTTTTTTTTAAATTTTGTTTTTGTTCTTACCTCATATCCACAGCGAGCTGAACGATGCAGTAATGTTTCGCCAGAATTCTTATTTATAGCTATCCGCCGAATTTCTGGTGGAATTGGTAGCGTTCCACTAATGCTGTTAGAATTACTCGCCTGAAAATACAAAAGGAAAAAAAAAATGAAGTCAATAACAAATACGACAAGCTAACACCAAGCATTTTCATTTCTCACTTAATGTTGCTAGTTGATGTTATGCCTTGTCAATACTTCATAAATAATAAGCTAATTCGTTTTGATTGTGAGGAGAGACGGAAAAGACACATCAGAGACGCTGTTTGGTTTCACAGAGACAATGAGAGAGGTGGGGTTATAGAGCGGGAGGGGGAGATATTAGGTTGGTGCAAAAATAATGACGTAATAATGTCGTTTTTTGACGTTAAAAAATACGTCAAAAAACGACATTATTACATCATTATTTTTGCACCAACCTAATAAAAGATCTTATATTTAACGTTCTCAGTAATCAAAAAGAAAAACGTGTCAATTTTGAAATTTTTTTTTATTTGTATCCTCTTACTTCTTCAAGTAATGACCTAAATTTCATATTTATGATTGTTATTGCAAAATTTTCTTAAAAGTGAGGAGAGACAGAAAAGACATATCAGAGACGCTGTTTGGTTTGAGAGAGATATAGAGTGGAATATGATGCTCATACATTTAACATTCTCATTAATAAAATGGAAAAAGTTGTCAATCTTTTTATTTGTATCCTCTTACTTCTTTAAATTATGACCTGCATTCATATTTTCTAAGCAAATCTTAGATGTGGCACAAGTATCGGGCACTCAATGTGTATTGAACCCACTGTTCAGTCGTAATTGATCAAACAAAACAAGCTTGATCACAATTACACCACAATGAAGTGTCGCTGCATTCACGTTAATGATTGCTATTGCAATATTGTGACACGGGTTGAGAGATATGACGTAGCAGTTCAGGACTGCTTTTCTTTGATTAGAAAACTAAAATTTTCCTTTCACTTAATACATTGCTTAGTTTCTGGAAAGCTTTTTTGCTTTTCGGATTTGTGCGTCACATTTTGGGTCGTTTGATATTGCTGCTTGTACTGATTTCTAACCATGAATATAGTCGCGCAGACTTTTATTTATTTATTTATTTATTTATTTATATATTTAAATATTTATTTTATATATTTAAATATTTATTACATATATTTAAATATTTATTACTACTACGACGACGACCTTTAGTTATTTAGGGCGTATGTTATGCCCTGTCAATAAATTATAAATAATGGACTATCTCGTTCTGACCGAGAGGAGAGGCAGTCAGACAGACATACACAAAGAAAGAAAGAAAGAAAGAAAGAGAAGGCGACAATACTCTCAATTATTTAACGTCTGCTTCAGTGAGATTGAAAAAGTTGTCAATTTCAAATCTTTTTATTTGTATTCTTACTTCTTTAAATAATGACCTACATTCATACTTATGATTGTTATTGCAATGTTTTATTAAAAGTTGTTAAGCTCAAACATTAAACGATGCAATAAGGCAGTTTCCATAGGTATTTTATTATCATGGAATTCAAATAGGAAAACCGTGAAAATTTTGACGTGTATTTCGAGTGAATATTATTTTAAATTATTAAATGAACCATTCGAAATTATTATTAAATAGTCCAAGGCTAATGACGATCTTTATTTATTGTCCGTATCCTCATATTTTTTACTTCCTACAAGATCCTGCTTTATTCATGCAACACCTCAATCATCATTAACATTTTAGCAATAAACCTCTATCTTGAGTGGCTTTTGAGACTGAAATTGAGTGAACATTTGTACTGAAAAAATGTTTTTCTATGTCAGGCATGCACGATTAAAATTGTGAAGTGATAGAATGATTGCAGAAAATTAGACTCAAGCTAAAAGTAATTTACTGTGTAGGAGTGATATATAAAAGACCATATTACACACACAGATATATATATAATATAAAAGGCTCAAACACTAATTTTCTATGGTTATAATTTAATACATTGGAATCGTAATCACGATGCAATTCATCAAACTTACAAATTCAAAAAGAAATCGGAAAATATAACTCCGAGTATAGAAAATAAAATTTTAGTTTTTTTTATACCCGGAATTATATTTTCCGATTTCCTTTTGAATTTGTAGGTCTGATGATTTGGATCGTGATTACGATTCCAATGTAATAAATTATAACCATGGAATATTAGTGTTTGAGCCTTTTATATTATATTCTTACTCTGTCCTAGACATTGTTCTACCTGGATTATATCCTCTTTGGAACATATATATATATATATATATATATATATATATATATATATATTGACCACTAATATTATCTATTGATATATATACACTGAGAGGAGTGGCGGGAAAATCCTGTTTTTTTTCGTTTCCTACGAAGAATTAACATTTAGCACATTGCATTATTAATATTACTTGTCTTTCCACTGTATTATTTTTCAAGGCTTCTGAATTGCAGTAATCTGATAGTTAATTTCACTCAAATGTGTTTTATGTTGCCATTAAAGGATATGACAACACTACTAAGAAATTCAAACAAATTCAAATTCGGAGATCAGAGTCACCTTCAATGGCAGGATAGACTTCTTGTACAACAAATGAAGTAACATACAGAGTGATAAAGGTTAAAATGATTTATTACATACAAAGATAATTAAATATTTAAATAGTCATTTCTAGTAATCCGTAAAGTGTAGGTGTTTTCGGGTGGTGTTCGAGGAGTTTTTTAGCAAGAAATTTTCTTTGTTTCTTTTTTAAATTTTTGTCTCTTTTATGGTCTTGTATTCATGTCGTATTTTTTCGTGAATGTTATCTTCATCGAGGATGAGTTTCATTCATTGATGATAAATGATTTTCCATAATTATAATTCCACGGCTTTGTCTTTCTTAGCTGCAGAAAAGTAAATAAAAGTACATTTTCCAGCAGCTATATAAAAGCCGTGAAAGAAATATCAAACAACAAAAACATTTATATACCCACTTCTGACGAAGCTTGCAGCTTTATAATTTTTGCTATTAACCATAGCTAAAGAGCCCAGTCTGTTTTGCTATCAATTAACTAATTATTTATCAACTAATTATCAATTGTTAGTTGCTAGTTAATTAACAATAAAATTATATGCAGCGAAAAGGTATGATTTGGTTTTCGTACGATTTCCAAGGGTATTTGCGTGAAAATGACGAATATAAAGATTCTTTAAAATAAAATATATATATATATATATATATATATATATATATATATATATATATATATATATATATATATATACCCTTTAAAGCTGACAACGCGAAACTAATGAAATTAAAAGTCATGTATTAAAACTTTGTTACATTATTTGTAATGATATTGTTCAGGGTTATGGCTACACGAATCATGTTCGTTTCGAGTGGCGTCGAGTAATGTCTAATGTTAACATAACATTGCTAAAAATAAACCCAATGTGTCTGACTATTAAATACGTAAGTCGCACTGCGTTTTTCTATACAAGATAAATTTTCGACTAGTATTACTCATTTACTTTACTTTTTATCTCATCTCTAACATTATAAATTAAACTGCTATCACTTCTTTAAACCAAGACGGTGTAAAGAAGTGATAGCAGTTTAATTTGAGAGTCCAGTGCAGCTGGTTTACCGGTAAGACAAAAGAGACTACCATTTATAGAAAGTAAAATGTAACTATATAAAATTTCATTTCAGGTCCGAGAGAAACGATAAAGTGTAAATAAGTTGGAAAAATTAGACATAAAAAATTAATAGTATATATATATTAAAAAATTAATAATATATTAAAAATCCAAATTTAAAAAGATAGACGCTTGTATCTAAGCCTTTTTTTACTGGTTAATGTAAGGGATTATAAAAAAAAATAATCCCTTACTATAAAGGTAATTTACATTAACCAGAAAAAAAGGGTTAGACACAAGCGTCTATCTTTTTAAACAAAAATATTTCGATTTCATTTTTGCCTTGAAAAAGTCGGAAGACGAAACGCGTGGGCAAAATGTAAGATTTTTTTTTTCCAATTGTCATTTGATGCCATATATATATATATATATATATATATATAGTCATCCACAGACAGACTATTTCGTTGTATCACAGCTCATCAGTGTGGCCAGACGTCCGGTTGCCTCTAGCTAGGATAGAAATCCGACTGAATTGGCGTCAGTCGAGGATTCTACCACTAAGCCGTTGACGCACGATGAAGGAGAATTCAAGTTTATTTAATTTTAGATAAACTCAGTGTGACTGAAAGAACTCGATTCTATTCACCGAAGAGTCTTGCATTATTAGCCGTAATAATCACTGTTTACAAACCCACACTTCCTCCGCAGAAAAAAATGTTGGTTGGATTTGGGATTAGCCGACAGATGATGAACAAGACGTTTTAGCTTTGGGAGAAGACGAGTGTGACATCAACGGGAAGAACGATTTTTGGCAATGTACAAATCGGCTTACTGGTGAGTCTTATATCATAAAGTGAAGGTGGAGAAGGTTGAACTTACTGTACAAATGCCAGCTGCCAGCTGCCAACAGACGACAAAACCTAACATTGGATCCCAAGCAGAGTTAAAAAGGAAACGAGAACAGACGAAAAACACATGGCATCGAAAACTTGAATCAAGACAGATAACACAACAAATTTGGAAGAACATCAAGAGTCCACGGATTTTTCTTTTTAGCTACCCGTCCATCACTAACTGAACCTGTCAGATCTGCAGTTTCCTTATAAGGAAACACTTGCCATTCATCGACTGTACGGTTAACGGTAACGTCAGCCGAAAATTAGATTTTATTTTAAAAAAGTTTTCCCGTAAAATACGCTTCTGTTTAATGTAGTGGGGATTGTCGACATTGTACGTCATTATTTTCTCTTTAAGTTACAGGGGATATCCATTTTAGTTTTTGCTAATGTTGAAAATCTTCAAGTGATGTGATTTTTCTTTCTTTTCTAATCAATTCACCCTAAGCAAGGCGATAACGCTACTAAAACGCAAATCCAGTAATAGTAAAAATTTCAAAGTTTAGGCAAGGATATTAGGAGTATTGAGCTGAAATAAAAATTAGATGGAACCGGTAAGGCCAATCCAAAAGAGGAAACATAGGAATAAACCTTTACTCCTGTTCAAAACACTGGAGAGCCGTGTAAACCGGACTATAGGTGGCAAGTCTACTCCTATTGTGAAAAAAAATAAATAGTAAAAAGTTCAGAGTTTAGGCGGTGACTTTAGAAATATTGAGTTAAAGCCGAATTTAGAAGGATAGGAAAAAGCAATGCTAAATTGGAAACAAATTTGGCAATATTTTTTTTTTTCGCTCCAGTATACGAGATCCGTAGATTCAAGACCCACAGACTTCGTTCGCTTGAAGTTAGTTTTGATAATTGATCTGAGAAAACGGTTGTATATAGTTGACAGATCAGTGGTCCTCAAACTTTTTGAAGTCCGGGCGCACTTGAAATCCTACCAATAATTGTAGGCGCACTATATACAAATTTCGGAAAGATGTGTTATAATGAAGTCAAATATTACAAAAAAGATATAATGCAATAAAAATAAAATAAAATAATAAAATAAAACATATCTTAAGTTTATTCATTCTTGTGTTTATGAGAAACATGAGCCTGATGAGTGTTAGCGATTTCTTCAATGTTTGGTCGTATATTTGATAGGCAAACTCTCATTTCCTCCTCAATACATTGAAGAGTTCCTCTCTTTATGCACTGGTGAGAGCAGAAAAGCCTATTTCACATAAATATGAACGAGACGAGTAGCGCAATATAATAAAGTAAATATATTTATTTCTTATATCTGGACACATATTTCTCTGGAATGCCAGGGCGCACTGATGCGCCCAGGGGCACCATTTGAGAACAACTGTCTTAGATATTTCTGACCAAGCTTGGCGTCTTGCATGCTCTATTTAATCATAAAACGATCAGAAAGTAGTTGCAGAACGGCAAAATTGCAATTGAAAAGTTTCAGTCTTGTGATTTTCTGATAAGGCTTCAAAGAGTGTTCGCTAATTCTTGAAGATTAGCCTGTTTATCGGTGTCGCCATAGATTTTACGTTTGTTGATAGACAATAGTTAAGAGAATTTTATTCCGTATAAAAATGTTCTACAAATATTGTCATGGCAACTGCTCTGACGTGCTATTTTCCTATTTTTGTGTCCCTATTACATGAATTTAAGCGTGTTATAGATTAGCAGCTAGGTCCCACCGTGTTACCGTTGAAATAACTAAATACAATAGCAACTTCTACTCGAACTTCCCACCTGTGGAAAGATATTACGTTTTTTGCTTTCATGATAACTACAATCTTCAAACATATAAATGTAATGTCATTCATTATTTTCTGTCTTCTTGAAAAATGTTCATTATTTATTCTTTCCTCAATCCTCTCTATTCTCATTCTTCAATTTTACTTTTACTTACTGTAACCCTCTGCATACTAAATGACATTATCGCCTTGCTTGGAGCGAAATAATAAAACATGCAGACACTGACACAGACACTACCATTAACGCTCATAAAACAGATTGTGGTAGAAAAACTTCCTACATATACCGCCCAGAAATCCGTCTCGCATTAATGACAATTGTGCCTTCATCTAGCCAATGTCTTACCATTAGATTGGAGGTAAATCTGGGAGTTAATTTTGAGATTTATTTCTACTGCACCTTGTATTTCCCTTTTAATTTAAACTTGTATACACCACACTATATTTTCTCCCTCTCTTGCTAATTATTTATTAGTCAAATAAAAATACATGGCAATATCTCCGTATTGAAATGTGTTCAATTTCATATTACTTCTGCAAATGATGACAACCCGTCATTTACAGATGATCATCTTGCTACCACTACTTTATTCTAAGCATGCAATATTTGCAATGATATTAAAGAAAGTGCGATCAGTTTAAACTGACACGTTCTAAATATACTCAAAGCCACCCTTAAAACGGAAAGTATCTATATTATGTCCTATCGCTATTGCCAATTAAAATCTAACCAGTTACCATTTATTAATTCCTCCAGTTCAGAAGAAGAACCCGCCATGCTATATAGGCAGGAGCGAACATAGTTCATTCCTTTCATATTCCGTTTGTAAGGAAGAAGTTACACTCAGACATATTTTTCCAAAAGAACCGCTACTTAGCAGAACAGACTGCCGCATAGATGCTGTCCCGAAAACTACAATCTTAAACTCTTCAAGTCTAGAGGCAACCATTATCTATCCTACACATCCTCAAACAGACCTTGAGTTGCTCTAGAATTTTTTATTGAGTGATCAATAGAGTAAAAAAAAATAATCCGATTGCCGCTTGCGGGTTTGTTATTGTAACAAAACAAAAATGGCTCATCGTAGTGAGACATTTCATAGCACAATACTGTTAATATGCTCTCATTTGAGGAGGAAAGCAATTCCCAGTCAATATTCGAGCTAACCTGATAATTCATATTTAGTGATTCTTATCATGGACGTTAAAATCCTCTTATGCGCACTATGAAATCTCAAAGAGGTAATAATTGTTCTGAGGTATTCAAATTTTAACTGGCTAGACCTGTTAACCCTGTAAAACCTAATTGGGCCAAAACGCATTCTTTTATATCGTTTCATCCGTTTATTTATATATTTAGACATATTTTGTAGAAATGTATATTTTTAGATTTATTTTTTAAACATTTAGTTTTAATTGCAATATATTTCTATATTTCTGTCGGAGTGTCAATGATCTAACCCAGTAATCGCCGCTTGTCCATTCCCGCCACAGATTACTTTCGGTGATTGCATGGCAATAATGTAGCAAGTCGCAAACACGTGAAATTAACTCCGTTGTATTACCTATGCTCCATTTACCAGGGCAAGAAGCACTATCCCACGCAAATACCTGAAAAAGTCGCTGGAGAAGAAAAGAACCACTGTTCTATATATTGAAACGATTTCTCAAGGTAGATAACCTAAGATATATTAAATGCTAATTAGCGAGTAGATTTTTTTTTATGTGAGAATACGAAAAATTAACATGGCGTCGGAAGCCATCAAACGATAAATAATTAACAGAAAAGAAAAATCAATGTATAATAGCAGCAAAACCTCATTTCCATAATTCGGACAAAATGTACGTACTAACCTTAGTCTGGTATAAGAAAGGAAACTAAGAGGAAGTCGAATTTATGAGACTGAGTTTGCTAAACACGGCAGCCCTTTAAGAATTATATTCTTATTTCGCAGGCAACAGTCAACATAAAAGGCCTTACAAATCAAATACAATGCGAAGAAAAATCAGTTTTCTTTCCAACTTTACGACCACGGCGAACAGAATCAATAAAAATAGTTGATGAGCTTCGTCTCTTTTGTGCAATTAAGTCTATTGAAATTAACAGTGGGCACTAGAGATTCGACAATTATTCAACATATAAAAACACTTTTATTACATTATGGGCCATAAAAAGGCCTTTTTAGAAAAAAAATTGGGAGGGGGTGAAAATGGTTATGTTATAACCAAAAATACATACCTTGTTATCAGAAACGACAACCGGTTCAATTCTCTGTAGCGCCCACCTCCAAACCCCCCACCAAAAAAGAAAAAATACTCGCGCATCCTGAAGTTGAAGTATTAGGTCGAATCAGAAGTAATTTCCATTTGGGGGAACCAATTGCAATGAGAAATCTATCATCCTAAACAACCGTTCTTTAAATATAACATAACAGGCGATGAAAAGTGGGTTGCATAAGACAATGTGAAACGCGAAGAGCAGTGAAATGTCAAGGAAAAATTTCTATAACCGACCCCAAAAGCTGACTTAAAATGCAAGAAAACACTAAATGCGCATTTTTTACATCCAACAGCTGCAGCGTGTCCATAGATATCTGGTCGAAAAGCGTGTAGCACGCCTAGACACCATGGATTTACGCATCCGCGTGCCTACATATGAAGGATGTTATTTATGACACTTTAATTGCACGAACATTTGAAGAGACGAATAATAATAATAAATAAAGGTTGTACGGTGTTAGCACCCACTGAATAGAAAACTTGGCATGTCATAGTGGGTCAATATCTGCACTGGAAAATATGCAACTTTTACGGAAAGGTAACCGCAAGAAACTGGTAGGAACGTCACCCCGACCCGTTTACAGATATACGGCCCGTAACAATTTTATGGAGGGTTACAGTACTACAGACAGACAGAATACTCAAAACTAATTGTCCAGACAGAGTGATCAAAGGCCACAAAAACAGAAGCTGTTTTCTTATTGACATAGCAGTCCCTGCAGATTGTAATGTATCTTAGAAGACCTTAAAAAAAAAAAAAAAAAATACAGGAATGGTGGAAATCTCACATATGACACCTGAGGACATTAATAATTCCAGTTGTAGCTGAAGAACTCGGATTTATCGGAAAAGGTTCCGATAAACTAATTGATGGGATTCCTTGTAGCCTATGCAAATAGAAATACAAAAAAAAAAAAAGAAATTGTACTCACAAGTACATATAACACCTTACGAAGAGCTTTATCTCTAAAACGTGTGGGGTTTTAGGTTGTCTTTTTTTGTGCAGAAAATGTCATGATGCCATTTCTGACCATAGTTCTCTTGTTGGAACTCGGAAGGAAATGAGTATACAACAGAATTCAAAGACAACAACAATAATAATAATAATAAAGTTTTCTCTTTTGATTTAACGATATAAATATTAAAATTCCACAAAGTAAAGAGATGCTCATTTTTTATATTAAATAATCGCTGATATGTGTCAGGAGCATACACATTTATACGCAAGTACACAAATGCTGACAGATCGTCTTCGACGGCGGACATGGCGCCGATGTAAAAGGAAAAAAAGTAATGAAGATAAAAAAAAATAACCAAACAAGGATAAGATGCAGGCTTGCAGATTTGGCAACGTTGAACGATTGCGTTAGTCGATTTTCGTCGACATCGGAGGAAGTGTGAATCAGATGCGGGGAAAAAAATAAGGGAAAAAAAAAAAGCAAACTCAACAACAACGATCAGAGATTTTATAAAATGGTTGTCATTTGATCACAGGATCAAAGAAACGATGATATGAAACAGCTTAAAAGAGATTTACGTCATAATTTTCCTCTGTTGTTGTGCCTGTCATTTGAAAAGAAAATATATATAAAAAAAAATAATGAGTCCATAAAGAACGTGAAAAAGATTCCCGCGTTTACATAGTACTAAGGAAGAATGCTTAGGGGAAAGGTATCGTAATCTACTAAAAAGATTTGACTGTGGTCTTGGGTCAAAGTTCACCTTGTTGAAAAACAAAAAACAAACAAACAAACAAAAACAAAAAACAAAGATCTTAAATTTTGTTTTTTATGAAATAAAATAATTTCTCTTAATGACAGAAACGTTTAGCTTATTTTGTATATAAAAAGACAAAACCAAAGAACGTACTAATTATGAAAACCGTCGGCTTCATGAGGGGTGGGTGGGGTGACATCGAATAGAATAAAACAAAATCTTTGTTCAACTGTTTCTAAATGCAGTGATTACAAACATGAATTTAGAATTAAATATATATTAAATCATTCGAGTTAATGAATTTATTGATTTCTTTATTTTCATTTTAATAATCTCACTCCGAATCAAGGCGATAATGCCACTAAGACACAGTGAAAGAAAATGAAAAGACTTTAGAAGGAACTGGAAACCCAACCCTAAACATGAAACAAGGTATAAACATCTAGTCATATTTAAAAGCGGGAAAGGAGTGTGAACCGGGCGGTAGATGAACCTATCTACACTTATTAAATTTTTTTTAAAAAAAAAAGAAGAAGAAATCAAGCCGTGATATCAATGGTTACAGAAACAGTTATTCAATAGGTTCGTGACATTTGATTATTAACGCGTCTGAAAATACCGTTGACTAAACATGTGATTACCAACTGTGGAACAGGACCAGACAAGCCCCAATCGAGATTGATATCAAGAAAGAGAAATGGGGATGGATCGGCCACACACTCCGCAAGCCTGCTTCTAGTGTCACCAGGCTGGCCCAAGTCTTGAATACACAAGGGAAGCGAAAAGTGGGTCGACCAAAACAGACTTGGCGAGGAAGGGTTGACACAGAGGTGAAGGCAGCCGGCACAACATGGGCCGAGCCGAACGACGATCGCCTGGAACCGCATCCATTGGAGAGGTTTTGTTAAGGCTCTATGTCCCCCAAGTAAACAAGAGACATAGAAGAAGATTATGTAACTAACGAAGAAGTTTAAGGAAGATAGAAACGACAACATAGAATTAGAAAAAAGACATTTGAAAATTTCTATGAAATGTTGAAGCAAGCAGCGATGACACACCGAACAAGCTTGTATAAAAATGAATGTCAGAAAAGGGACTGTGAGACATCGTATAAAGTGACATTACTAAAGAGAGGAAAGTATGGAGAACCATGATCGCTCACGTCCTACATAGACACGGCACATTGAAGACTTTTTTTTTTAAATACATTAACATATTTTCCAGTCAACGGCTTAAGGAAATTCTGGATCGTCACTATCGTTCTAAATGTACCGAATGACATGTAGTCTGAGTAGAAGAGGCAAAGATGGAGGGGGGAGTAAATAATCCAGTAATAGGAAGCGGAGAATGAAAGGAGGAATGAACTGGTCGGTGACTTTCTGAAGTTGTTTTATGGCCGACAAGTGTTGAAGCGAAGGTCCCCCGTACAGAGAAACGATAGAGGAAAAGCTGTTAGGCTTTTTTATTTGTTTTTCCCGCCAAAAGAAGAAAGGTGCAAATCGTTTTTATAATAGAAAAAGGAAGAAAAATAAATCTAATTGAATTAGACACTAACAAAATTTAAGTAATCTTTTACCTGGTGTTTAAAAGGAAAAAAAAATGCAGTTTATTATTTGATATTTTTTTTTTTTGACCGTTTATCAACCAATTGCAGATTGTTTAAAGACAGAAATAGATTTTTAAATTGTAGGTTTTCATTTATTTTTGGAAATGACGTAGTGATACGAAGTCTTACTAATTAACCCATATCTGGGGGAGAAGAGGTGGAGACATACCTTTCCAAAGGGTATTTGCGCATAAGTGAATATAATTAAAGTGACTGGAAATGAAACTCGGGCCAGAATCCATTAGACATTCAAGTATTCCCCGGTATTTTCAAACAGTCACTCATCTAGGTACTGACCAGGTTCGACGTAGCTTAACTTCGGCGATCGTAGGAGAACAGGTGTTTCAATGTGATGTGGCCGTAAGCCAGATTATTATTTGAAATCTAATGAAATCATTACCTTCCATATTGTGAATAGTTCAATGGGTAACCATCAAAAATCAACGGTGATAAAAAAAAAAAAAAAAAACAACCGCCCCCCCCCCCCGACAAAAAAAATAGTAACCTGGAGGGATGATAAAGTATTCCAAATAAATCCTTCTAAAATAACACCCTGGAAACTGGAAAGGTCATCTAGAAAGCTTCTACTACAATATAATTACGTAATGGACGAAGTCCAGCAATTATTTTAATATATTTTATAGTTATACACAAATATTTAAGTAAATACTCTGTTTATAATAAACCGTATTAACAACATTTAACGGCCTGAACATTCGAGAAATTTCATAGAAAATATGCGTCCTACATCCTATGTTGCTACGAAGGCCCCGTCTGGGTAAGAAGATATGAACATGAATCTAGTGAACAGTGTTGACTTGTGAATTTAATGGTATAGTAATTCTGATTTCAATCCCTGTGTCTATCCTAGACTTAGTGGAAACAGGTGGGCAATAAATAAGCAGTGCTATATATATATATATATATATATATATATATATATATATATATATATATAAAGAAATATAGTCTTAAGATGTGCTATATTTATGGGATAAAGTGCTCAATATCAGAGAGAGCGTGTGTAAATATATAAGTGAACATAGAAGTCAATACTTAGAGGCGACAGTCTGTTTCATATTGCATCTAGTATGAAACAGACTGTCGCCTCTAAGTATTGACTTCTATGTTCACTTATATATATATATATATATATATATATATATATATATATATGTGTGTGTGTGTGTGTGTGTGTGTGTATATATATATATATATATATATATATATATATATATATAGCGGATGTAACAACAAAACTGAAATTGTCTAAAGCATAATTATCCATCCCATAAAATGTTTAAGATCCCAAAAAACCCTCTAAACTGATTTTCTTTTTCTGCGTTTTCAGATATGTTCAGCCATCTTGATACCATTTTTTGTAAGAATCGCTGAGAAACCAACTAAGTTATTCAGCTAAAAAAAAACTGTTTTGCGTCAGACCTACTGTCTTCCCAGATGGTGAAACGAAGAAAATCATTCAGGCCTTCACTAATGGTACCAACATTCATACTCTGGCTCCCATCTTCAAAGTTCATCCAAGAACCATCAAGAGAATACTGAATAAGTTTTTAAAAGAGGGGACAGTAAAAAGGAAAACTGGATCAGGAGGTCACAACAAAAAGAGTGATGATCAATTCAATTTAGAGATAAGAGATCAATTAGAAAAGACCCATCTTAATCCGCGAGAGAGAAGTTTCAGTTATGACAGTCCAACGAGCAGTGAATTAAAAGACTTGAAAATGAAATCGTACGTGAAACGTATGAAGCACCTTGTTACTCCAGGACAGAAAGTTAGAAGGTTAGAGAGGGCGAAGTTCATCTTGAATAAATTGGAAAATGATCCTGGAATAATATATATATATTTGAAATTTATTTCAATCCTTCATGAGCTTCCAATCCTTAGCTATGATTAATTAATTGGAGAGTAATTATATATTCTTACTGCTCAAAGTAAAGCCCATTAATATTATAAAAACCTCGGAGATCCAGATCTTTAATCATTTCTAAGATGAAACGGTTCAGAGGTTAAGCTAACAAGTGGATAATTTTGCTGTTACACGATTTGGACAATTTTGCTGTTACACACTCAGTGTTCAAAAACACTAACGCCATTTAAAATGTGAATACCTGAATATCTAAATGTCCTACATAAACGAAATTTAATAGGCTTCATATTGAACAATAAATGATGTATTTGTCAAAATTCGAACAAGATATTCAAAGGGGTATAGAATTTATAACCGACTTCACAAAGCTTCACCTGATGGCCTAGGGATGACAGTTTCTGACGGATACCATATATAACTGAAACCCAATCGTAAGTGGTTTCTTCCGACTATGATAAAGTAGGGTCTATAAAACTTAAGATAAATGAAAAATAACAAATATAAAGGAAGCAACTCTAGTTTCATTCTCAGAAATGGATGATCGTCAAGCCAGTTTCAATCTTTATTTTGTATCGTTCGTTGTTTACACTTCAAATATGGGCAACTCGCGCGAGCGCACACATACATATGTTTCGTGGGTTGAGCACTTTGGGAAGAAGGGGAATTTGTTGTCTTCTGCTATTGATTGATGCTCAGCTCTTCGCTATGAATTGAACGCTCTGGTAGCCGGTAATGCATATATCTTGTATATAATGCGTTAAAAATTCGTCAAGTCGGTAGTCCAACTCCTGCGAAACACGCTGTAGCATGTCTTGCGTAACATTATCCAGCGCTTCTCTGCTTAAGTTTCTCCAGGCTTGTAGGAAGAGGGGCGATATAGACCTGTTCTTTCAAATAGACCCATAGAGAAAAAAAAATCTCAAGTCAGATGAACGTGGTGGCCATTTCAAAAACACATTGTCATTATCACTGGCACACCCAATCCATCTTCCTGTTAGATTATCATGGAGATAAGTCAGCACTGTCACCTTATTTTTAACATATTTTGTCAAAATTTGAGATCATTTCAGCCAGAATTGGCTACGCTATTAGACAACAAAATGATGTCAATTTTGGAGGGATACCTTATATAACTGAAACCCAATCGTAAGTGGTTTCTTTCAACTATGATAAAGTAGGGTCTATAAAACTTAAGATAAATGAAAAATAACGAAGACAACGGAAGCAACTCTAGTTTCACTCTCAGAAATGGAAGATCGTCAGGCCAGTTTCAATCTGATTTGATTGTTCTCATTCCACTGTCCATGTCTAAGAATATTTAATTTTTTTATCCGAGTTTCATTCTGTGTTACCTCCCCCAGGAATTGATCTCATTCACTTCTTCTAAGTGCCGTGTCCCTTCAGAAGGTTGGCGGTCATCGCTCTCCACAATTTCCTCCCCTTTACAACTCTTTTGTCTTTTTTCTTATCTCTTCTGTTTTGTCATAATGCAAGCCAAATTAATAAACCGACGCTCCTCAAGACTATTGTTCTGAGGGGAATTCCCTGAAGCTTATCGGCATTGACAGACACCCGAAGAAGCTTGTTGGGCGCAACGATAACAACAAGAAAGATGAAGATATTAATCCGAAAGTAAATAATGTAAAATCAGACAAAGATTAAACTTCGTAAATATCAATGAACAAAGCTGAAATCCGTTAAATCCATTTGTGAAATGAGGGTTTATCAAAATCATGTTGCTAGAAGACGATTGTAATGTCGCATCTTATCAGGATCGAACAATGGCTAATCTCCCACATTTACATAGTCCCGGATTATTAATCTTAAAATGGTTAAAGACAGTCGAGATTACTATGGCCTGCGAAACAAGCTCGTGGGGCATCGTTTTTACATTGCAAGAACAATAGAATTCGTTGAAATATAACAGCGAGTAAGACAAGGAAACGACCTTAAAAAATGTCCGAATTCGGAAATGTAGACTATCGCTTTTCCTCTCTTCTGACCTCCTCAGTTACTTGCTGCTTGAAATGACCTCAGTTACGGTTACGGAGAAGAGTGAAATTGTTCGACGAAAATTCCTAAGCTTACTTCCATGAAAGAGAGCGAGCGGGTTTTTTTTTAATTTTTTAAAAATTTTTTTAAGAAGAAATACTGGAAAAAAGAAAGTAACAGACAATAGGCAGATTTCTTGAACAGCGAAAGGGGAAGGGAGGAAAACTATTTTGACTGGTGTCTAAAATTAGAAGAAAACCTCTGAGACAGAAAAATTATCGAGTTATAGAAAGTAATTAGCGAAGAACGGGTGTGTGTGTGTGTGTGTGTGTGTAGGGGAGAATATGGAATGAGAAATAAAAAGAAATTAGATCTTTAAGAAGTTGTGAAAAATGTCAAGCTTTCACGTTTGCAATTTTAAAGAAATGAGGGTAAAAAGTACGTGTATGAAAAGACGGGGGAAGAAGAAAACGACAGAGGAGGGAGAGAGGGGAAGAAGACGACGATGGGGAAAGACAGAAGAAGACAATGGAGAAAGGGAAAAGAAGAAGGGGAAAGAGAAAAGAAGACAATGGAGAAAGAGAAAAGAAGAAAAAGAAGAAGGGGACAGAGAAAAGAGGAAGAAGAAGGGAAAAGAGAAAAGAGGAAGAAGAAGGGAAAAGAGAAAAGAGGAAAAAGAAAATGGAGAAAGAGAAAAGAGGAAAAAGAAAATGGAGAAAGAGAAAAGAGGAAAAAGAAAATGGAGAAAGAGAAAAGAGGAAAAAGAAAATGGAGAAAGAGAAAAGAAGAGGAAGAAAATGGGGAAAGAGAAAAGAAGAGGTAGAAGACAATGGGGAAAGAGAAAAGAAGAGGTAGAAGACAATGGGGAAAGAGAAAAGAAGAGGTAGAAGAAGAGGTAGAAGAAGACAATGGGGAAAGAGAAAAGAAGACAATGGGGAAAGAGAAAAGGAGGTAGAAGAAGACAATGGGGAAAGAGAGAAGAAGACAATGGGGAAAGAGAAAAGGAGGTAGAAGAAAACAATGGGGAAAGAGAGAAGAAGAAGCAGAAGACGACAGTGGGGGAAAAGAGAGAAGTAGAAAAAAACGACGGGGGATGGAGAAAAAGAAAAGAAAATACTTTTTAACGGAATAATGCAAAAATAAAAAATAAAATACGTCAAAAGAAAAAGAAAAAAACAAAAAATGTAAAAGAAAAAATTGACGATGGCAACAACAAAAAGAAAGCCGAAAATATGTAAAATGCAGAAAAAAATTTAACTGAAAAAATTTAATCAAATAAATAAAACGGAATAAAAACACGCAGAAAAAAAATCAGTAAAAATAAATGAAAGAAAACGAAAAAAAAAAAAAATGAAGCAATAAACACGCATTAAAGAAAGAAAAAAATGCAAGATAAAAAAAGAACGACGAAAAATACAAAACCAAAAAAAAAAAAAAAAAAAAAAAACCCAAAGAAACAAATAAAAAACAGAAAATAAGAGACAGACAAAGGAGAGGGAAAAAATACACATCAAACGGAGAAAGAAAAAAAAAGTGTTAGAAATGCGGTTAACTGTTTTGTGAAAGAAAGACATTCCCCCCAGTGTTTGTAAGTAAGTAGCCTAGTGCGAGCAACGAAGCTGACGAGAGGAAAAAGAAAAGAAAAAAAAAAACGGCTGGTATCGGTTATTCTGTATGACTAAGGCTCACTTGGTGCTGTTGAAGACGTTGATGATGTAATGGGTAAGGGAGTGTGCATTTAGCAATGGTGGCAAATAGCGAAGATGATGGAGGAGGCGGGGGCTAAGATGAAAATACGGCAGAGAAGAAAGAAATGTGAAAGGGAGAAATCTTCAATGCTTGGCTCGCATTTCCCTACCTCCAACCAATTTTCTTCACGTTCTACATTCTTCAAATCTGTATTTCTCAATCCATAAACACCACCTTTCATTTTTTTTTTTTCGCTTCGTTTTTTTTTTTTTTTTTATCTTTTGATATATTTAACTGAGTAATTGTTTTCGTGTTTATCAATTTTATATTACGTATTATATATATATATATATGGAAAAAAATATTAAAAGTAAATTAAGCACTTCCTTCTGTTTCATCATGCCGCGGCCAAGCTGAGACAAACAGACAATGATATAATTGTTTAAAGACGAGAGATAGAGAAAGGCAGGAAGATCGAATCTATGAAAGCAATATTTAGCCTTTCATTCCGAACTATCGCGTTGCCTGCAATCAAACCTGATGAACTTTTATTGTCGATATTTCAAGTGACACAATTTCGATAATGGCTAATGTAAGCGATAAATAATGTACAGGGTCCCCCTAAAGTCTGGGCACAGAGGAAATCTCATTTTTTTTTAACCACCACAGATTAAACATGGTTTTGTCGAAAGAAGAAAGAATTGATTTCTTTTACTGGGGTCTGCTAAAGAAGGTGTGCTCAATGAAAATCACAGATGCAACAAATTTGAATCTATGAAGATCGAATGTGCTAAAAATGATGGCAATGTGGAGTTATTGCATCGAGTTTATATGAATCTTGCAAAGTGCATCAACCTTTGCATCACAAATGATAGAAATCATATTGCAAATTTGTTAATATTCCAATTCAAAAAAATGTTGTTGAAAATTTAATTTCTTGAGAATATTCATTTTTGCCTATGTGTCCAGACTTTGGGGACACCCTCTAGATAAAATATATGCAGGTTGTCTGAAAAGATGTACAGACATTCTGAAGTTTTCTCAAAAAAATAAGGTGAGGTTCATTCTGTACCTAGAAGCCACTTGGAAGTGAAATTGTCCGACGAAAATTTCTAAGCTTATTTTCACAAAATATAGCAGACGGGATATTATTTATTTATTTACCTTTTTTTTTTCTAAGAAGAAATATTGGAAAAAAAAAGTAAATGGAAAAATAGGCAAATTTCTTGAACAACTCAACGGGAAGAGAGAAAAACTATTTTGACTGGTGTTTAAAATTTAAAGAAAACCTACTTTAAGGACACCCTCTAGATAAAATATATACAGGATGTCTCAAAAAAAAAAAAAAAAAAAAATGTACACATTTTTAATTTTTCACACTGTACAAGGCCTGGGAGCCACTCGAGGTAGGGGGTTACAGATTAAGGGCACAGTTTATGCAGATAGCTAGGAAAGATAACGGATAACCCTAGACTTGACCAGGTTAAGAATGTAGTGACCGGGAAACATCCTTTTGGAAATAGTTTCCACCAAGCAGTGGTTCGCAGGAAGAAGATGCTCAAGTGTAACTTCTCACCAACGTAAGACAGAGAGAATGTGGGGGGTGGCTACAATGTATGCAGCATGGCGGGTCCTAGCCGTGAAGGTTAAAACTTGGTGCGTATGAAGGAAGTGTTTGTTATAAACGTATGCTCTTTCTTAAAATTCTGTCATCGCATGTTTTCAAATTGATGTCCGTTATGATTCAGGCATTACTGACAACGCGATGCAACGGACTCACATTTGGCAGCATTTTTGCTCTATGGAAACTTTGCTTTCAGCGATTGTAGCTGGCTTCGTAACAGACTTTTATCTTAACTATCCCCACAAGTCTAAAGGTGTTAGGTCCAGTGAACCAGGAGGCAAAAGTGTGTATACATTTTTTTAGACACCATATATTATACGCGAGAGGGTAATGAAAAGTTCTTGGCCTGAGGCGCTTAAAAAAAAAAACAAAATAATCAAATTTCGGAAGAGGGAATCCTCTTATTGGTCGAGCCGAGAACTTTTGAAAATCAACTCATAAAATATATGTATATAAAATATATTGTGTAATGTAATATTAATATCTTGAAAAAAAAAACCCCAAAAAAAACAACCTTGAATTATGTTATATTACTGTAATATCTTGAAAAGATCTTGTAAATATATATAAAAAAACACCTCATATAAAAATATAGCGTGACAGTGTATGCATACGAGGGAGACAGAATATGTATTAAAAAACATACGCATGTGTTTGAGAGAGAGAGTGCAAACGTGTGTGTGCAAGAGAGAGAGAGAGAGAGAATTTGTGACAAAGTGCCTGCGTGTATAAGAGAGAGTGAGAGAGAGTGCATGTATCCATCTGTGTATGTATCAGATTCAGATAGAGAGGGAGGATGCGCATGCATGCGTATGTGCCAGAGAGAGGAAGAGATAAGGAGAGCGAAAGAGTGTACGCTTGCGTATAGCCATCGGAGAGAGGCAATGAGCGAAAATGTGTGTGGCCGCAAGAATGAGCCACCATACGCGGGGCCGCAAGAATGAGCCACCATACGCGGGGCCGCGAGAATGAGAGAAGATGAGTGTGGCCATGAGAACAAGGTACCATGCGCGTGGCCGTGAGAATGAGCGAGTATAAGTGGGGCCGGGAGAACGCGCGACCATGCCCGCGGCCGGCAGAACGAACGGGCGAGAGTAATGCATACTCAACTTTCTAAAGAGAAACCGACTCATCGATGTGTATATTTTTAAATAAATTGTAAAACAATTCATTCAAAATACAAAGTCCTATTTTCCGCCATAATGTTAAATGCCTTTCACACACAAATTCATTTTAGTCACGTAACGTTAAAATCTGTTCAACCATCATAGCATGGGGTCTGGTGTTCATTTCAAACAACGGACTGCTAACAACATAAACGCTACAATTCTGCTTTCTTTACTTAAAAATGATTAACTGTAGTAGAAATTGTACAGAACATTGCACACAATTTCGGCAAGTTCTTTTACAATTTTTCATCAGGCATCGAACAACTTATTCATCGCCAGCAGAAACTCGACAAACGGCTTAAGATATTTCTTATCTGTTGTATTTAATAAAACATGCATAAAAGAAGTTTTGCTGCCTAAATAAATCCTATTAAATACGTGTGCGTGTTTGCGTGAAAACATAAGTAATTTAAGAATTTGATGACGCATTCTTTCTTCCCGATGAAAGCGCAAATCATAAATTACTAATAATTAGGACGCACTATTTCGACTAGAAAAACGAAAAAAAAAAAAAAAAAGAAAGAAATTTCTATGAATAATACTATTAGTGTAGATGAGAATGTGAATATGACGCCCAGCTGTGTGCGTGTGCGTGTGCTCGTTACTTGTCAGGGTTGATGAAGAGTATAACATCTTTTTTTGCAAATAGTGCACCAAGCTAGATCGTCAAAAGCACACGACACCATCGTCTTTTCTTTCTCTCTCTGTCTCTCACCCTCCCTCCAAATCATCGGAGGTATGAGCGCGATGAAATTTTTTTGCGTCAAAATATCTGGTAATGAGAGAGTGCGAGAAAAAAAAAAGACGGAATTTGAACTCGATTAATAAATTTCGTATTTTGTGTTGATAACACTTGCCGATATTACTCTCTTTCATCTGCTGCCACTCTCACGCACTTGCTCTGTCGAGGTTGTCAATGTGTGTAATAGCTTTTTTGTTGTTATAGTTCTCGGAGAGTTTCAGGAGAAAAGTGTATCCCAGCGGTTCTCAATCTTTTTACCCATGGACCACTTTTCCCTGCTTTTTTTTTTCTTGGTGGACCCTTTAATAGCTATTTGACATAAGACAATATTCTATTTTTCACTAATAAAAAATTTGAGGTTTTAATAATCAAAGAAATATTATATAGTTAAAATTTATTTTTAAATGGAAATTAATTTAATGCAAATAAATTATTCTATAATAATAATTTTTATTGACCAATAACTTGTATTACAACATTACAATGTTTCTTCCATGGTCAAGGCCATGGGGAGCAGAGCTCTTCACGAAATTGAATTCACTGCAGCATTTATTTATGCACACAGTTTTAATAAACCAATTTAAGTGCATGATTAGAAAAAAAGAAAGACATTCATTCAAGGAAATCCCTGTGGTTGATGCTGCGAAGCGAGTTTCTTTATATCTGGTTCCATCAATGTTAATGATAGCCGAAGATCACCTCTTTTCACAATGTCAAGTCTATTGTGGACATTTGATAACAGTTGAGAAACACGACTAAATCCCGATTCAACAAAATGCGGGAAAAGCAATAACGTAGAGCTGTGCTTTATTTTAATAATAAAAACCATTCTGAGTTAGCTTTGTTCATGGACCACCAAAATATTATTATGGACCCCCAATTTCTTATATTTTGCCTGTAGACCCCCAGAAATATTACATGGAACTTTAGGGCCCATGTGGACCCTGGCTGAGAACCCCTGATATATCCAATTAATCACGTGCCTACAATTCTCGAGCAATGAATATTAGAGGGAACGACGAGAGATTTTCGCTAAAATATCTCGCGACCAAAAAGAAAACGGAAACGTAATGTTTTTCAAAAGAAGAAGGAGTCGAAATTCCAATTTAGTGGGCCACTTCCATTTACTGAACTAGTATCAATATTAGTTATTTCTTAAGTCCAAAAGCCATAAGTGTGGGGTATACAGTGAGGATCGTACTCATTACACGTGATCAACGAGACTCACTTGCTAACCATTATATTACGACAACGCGTGCACGTGTGTGTGTGTTTAAGTTCAAGTACTTTCGACTATCTATAGAGCTGGATGTTGTCAATGTGGTAAGATTTGACTGGCTACATCCTAGTACTTCTGGAAACCATACCAGGATTTGACCCAAATGAATGAAACTGGTAGCGAGAACTCTTCGAAAGACGTCAATGGTTGAGCGATCACCTACTCAAAAGTCATCGTGATCTATTGGCCTTGATTAGGTCAGGTTTGCACTTCCTTCCTAAAACTAAGATTTGTACTTAGAATAAAGACTTACACAAAAACTTGTACAAAGACTTTTAAACATATCTTGAAGGCAAACATCCTCTCGAAATATTGTTGAACATTGTCTTTTTCTTTTCTTAAATAACGTTCTTCTTTAACTGCTGTTAATAAGAAGACAAAGAAAAAGATTAATGTTACTACTATCTTAACGCCATCTATTTACTAGATAGATAATTGATTGTCAACTGTCGTCATCCTTTTAAGTGTATCGTGAAGGTATTATTGGATTTTAATTATATGAAGAAGAAGAATTGGTCACCATTTCTAGTGATCGAGGGCTCAAAATAAAACATTTGACGGTACCCATCGATATTTGGATTTCAATACAAAGAGAATATGCCACATTAGCTAAAAAGGATTTATCAGTTTTATTGCAATGTTCTACTTCTTATTTATTGGAATTAGGATTGTCAACCCTAAATAACATGAAAAATAAGAAGCGAAAAAGTCTAGGATTAACTGAAGAAGTAATGGCGGTCTGCTTATTGCACATTCGACCAAACATTGAAGAAATTGCGAACAAAATTATTAGGTTGGTGCAAAAATAATGACGTAATAATGTCGTTTTTTGTCGTATTTTTTAACGTAAAAAACGACATTATTACATCATTATTTTTGCACCAACCTAATAGCAGGCATAGGTTTCACAGTAAATAAGCTGCACAAATAGTTGACCAGAAACATCAAAATAAAGTTTCATATTTGTTTGTGTATTTTTTTTAAAATTTACGGTTTTATATTTTTTATAACATTTAAATATCTATTTTGCTAAGTGTACCTTGATATTTTCATTTGCTCCTCGGTGTGCCATTGCTTAAAAATGTCGTATTTTCCACTGGTTATATCCATGTATTGGAAGTGCGGTGGATCGTAGCAATGATCGGTGGTGCCGAATTCAAATTTCATCGGAGGGCGTTGCGTCTGCCTTTGCACAAATAACCTTGGAAAAATACAAGAACCCATCTCCAAATTATGAGTTAGGCAAATGTAAGGCAAATGGAACTCTCTAGCTTTGGAAAGAAGATCCTTGCATCCAAAAATCCAGTGAGCGTAGGGCTAGCAACCCGATCTCGGAGAAAAAAAAACCTATTCCTTACAGAAACCACATCAGCAGCACAGAACGTGATGAGGGCGTGGTAACTTATTTCACAGGGTGTCTACAGGGTAACCAAAAACACCAGTAACAGGTGTATTCTGAAAAACGTTTTGTGCCATGCTTGTTTGCTATAAAAGATTTATACTATTTACATTGTTGCCATATATATAGCAACAAAGATGAGGATGATAGTCCGAGCAATGTAAATAGTGTACATAATACCTCATCTCAGAAATATCGACAGATACCAAAATATTTATAAATAATTAACCTGATGTCAGACATAATAGAAAACAAATATGATCGGTATTTTTTTAATTAATAAAGTTCACTCAGTAAAAGCCTCAAGAGCCACTCATGGTAGACGATTAGTGAATGAGATGTGTGATATAAATGTAAGAAGAGGTATATGAAAGTGATACGATAATGAGGATTGATAGCAATTGACCCTTGACTTAGTGAGGTTAAGATTCTATAATTAAATGAAAACACCAACGTGGGAGTCTGTTCCACAAAATAGTAGTTCGCTTTACAACGAGAATATGAAGTTTACAATAGATTGATAATGAACAGAATCGACTTTAATTTTAGAGACGTGTCTATAATATCTAATGCACTGGTAACAATATATACACACAAAATAACAAAAAAAACAATCTGAAATAGGAATTTCAAAAGATTGATATTGTAAAAGAAACAGCGTTACTAGAATTTTTGCCGATACCGAGGAAGGTGCTGTTGCTCAGCTTCCAAAATCCAGTAATAATGATGCTAATAAGAAAAGAGTTGTTTAAAACAACTTACCACGCTTTCTGTTTCATCATCACGAAGTTCTTCCATATCCACCGTAGTTGTACGAGTAGAACTACCGGGCGGATTTTTGCGAGCTGGCACGGGCAGTTGGCGTACTTCTGCCCAGTCAAGAGTCTGCCGGTTGTAGCTATGCGGTAACTGGCTTCCAAACATATTTCGTTTGCTCCTGGACGAATATCGAGTCACAACACGGTACTTCCTTCGACCGGCAACGCAGAAATTTTTGGAAGCTCTCCGTGGTCTCCAGTGCAAGGTCATCATGAGACGCCTTTTGTTAGTGTTCGTATTATTATTATTATTATTATTATTAATACTCCCTGACCCAGATGTGGTATCATTTATATTACTAATACTATTACTATTGTTTGCGGCGATAGCACCTCCGCGTCTTCTGCGCAGTCTCAGAGAGGGACTACTGCGTTCGATTTCCCAGCATCCGGGTAAACTTTCATCCTCCTCGCTGTCTTTTTCGACGAGGGCACCACGCTGAGGACGGGCAGCCCTCGGCCGAAGGGATGACCGGCGGCGCGTCCTTTGTGAACCTCTATCCCTGGTACTGGACCTTGTCATGATGATGCGGCTTTCTCCGTCCTTGTGGGTACGTCCTATTCGAATCCGTTCGTTAAATTCCTGGTAAAGGGTTTTCCGGTCTGTAATGGTGGAAAGACAGAAAAATATAAAATATATATTGAATGATGAATGGATATCGAAAAAGAAAAAAAAAAAAAAAAAAAAAAAAACTACAACAAAAAACGAAAATTTTAAAACACCAATATATATATATATATATATATATATATATATATATATATATATATATGTGTGTGTGTGTGTGTGTATATATATATTAGTCCAATGAAGAAATTTGAAGCATTTGTTAAATTGAAAAATATCATATCGAACGTATTCATTGGTATTGACAGAGTTGTTTTTTTACGGTTTATCAACAATTTGCAGGTTATTTAAAGCCAGAAAATATTTTTTTTAGATTGTAAGAATTTTGGGGAAGATTTTAATAACACAAATCTTACTAATTAACCCATAGCTTGGTGGAGAAGAGGTTTATTCATACGATTCTCACGTAAGTCCGACTGGAATTGGAAACCGGTTCTACAATTAACAATTCCGAGTCGTTATCCATTGCACCCAACCGCACATTCAATCTTACAGCTCTTGGTATTCCCAAGCAGCCACCCATTTAGGTACTGACCAGTATCGACGTTGCTTAACTTCGGTGATCATACGGGAACCTGGATTTCAACGTGATAACGCTGTATCTACTTGTATGTCGGGATAACAATAGATAATACTTTTCAGCAGAAAACATAAGAAAGCTACCCCCACCCTCCACCTTTCTGTTCCTCTTTCGTTTCCACAATTCCTATCATTCAAAAAAGCGAAACTGATTTAATTTAGTTAAGTGGGTCTGTGAAATCCTGGTTGGGAACATGTTCTTATAAGAACCCACGGACCCCATAGCCGGGAACCAGTACACCGTTCCGCGTCCTGCTGGTTGAGAAGTTGATGTCCATTAGTAATACTCTGACAGGCCTGTTTTGGACTCGCTGCATCTCTCCCTCGTCGAGTAATGGCTCTTTTTTTTCTCCTCGAATTTAAAACCCCTCGCAAATTTTATTATTACACACAATCATATAAGCTTATCGGTCTGGAGGGTTACGGTCCCAGAGTGCAGAATCTTTGGAAAGTGTCTGAAAACCATACCACGGGTTGACCGAAGCCTTGTGAGTGAAATTGGGTAGACGGAACACTTTGGGATCGTCAATAGCTGTGTTAGCACGCAATTACAAGTCATCGTGACCGAGGGTTTGACTGTGCTGGCGTTGTTCAGATTGTTGATCATGCTTGATAACACGCTCTCTCCCAGAAACTGTAAATACGGTCTGCTCAGCATAGTTGCAGTATAAACCACAATCGGGCGTCATTTAAGCTAGCCCCTGTGGAGGGCACTTGATTGGGCCTTCGGCATGTTCAGGAGTTTAAGAGTCCCTAAATCTTTGCATATTCTCAACACTGGAAGCTCCCCTGGCTGCCGTTTGATCTAGGTTTTTATTTGCACGGGGACTTTCTTTTTCTCACTGCAGCCTTGGCCCTTTTGATTGCAATCTGGTTTTCTGCTGACGGATATTTCTCTTTTGCGAGGCGTACTGATGACATGCGATAGGAAACCATAAGCTACAGAAGAACTAAAAAGGGATCGCTGCAATTTAGTATTGCCTTAATATTTAAGCTCACCTTTTACAAGTTCAACGATAATTCTGCTGTCGTCGCTTAAATACAATTTGATGTATGTAGGTCCTTACTTTACGTACAAAGAATTATTTTTCTTTCATAAATGGTTTTCGCCGATTTCAATTATTCCTAAATTCATTGACAAGTAATAAATTTTGATATCGTACAAAAATAAAATTCGTCTTACAAAAAAAAAAAAAAAAAAAAAAAATTGCCAAAAACAATTGCAGTAATGAAAACTTAGGAATCTAAAATATCAGGTTTGCGGGTCTGGATCCGACCCGGAATGTTTTTAATTTGCTCACGGAGTCGGCCAGATTCCAAAATGGTATGATATATTAGGCTACGGCCTCTGAGGAAAATTGAAACCGTGTGATACACTGTGATTATATATATATATATATATATATATATATATATATATATATATATATATATATATATATATATAGGCATTATCTGACATTTTTATTTGTATTAAATGAAACACGGTCAATTATTTTTAAATAATTACTTCGCATTTTAATTGTTTTTTCTCGCGTCTGCCGAGATCGTCATTCTGCGGCCGTTAATAAACATCGCAAATCGAAAAATAAGCTCTCTACAAGGTCTGTATTCTCATCCAGTTTACTTAGGGAATATATATTTATTTGCTTGACAAACTGTTCGATTTTTTTTTCAAAACAAACTGGTTTAGGCGATGAAGGATTATTTAAATAAAAATCGTTACTTACAAACAACGGCTCTCAAAACAGCTTTTCGTTTTAATTCTTCGGCCTGCAAAGAAAAAAAGAAAGGGAATTGTAAAATAAAATAAAATAAAACTGAATTCCAAACGGCTGTGAAAAGATTACATTTATCTCGAGACGTAACTAATATTTTTTTTTTTAATAGAGAACTTACTGAATCCATTCAGCATCTAATTAGCGTACTCCCCTGTTTCAGAATCCGTAAAATAACCTTAACCCTTTGCATGTGATGCACAGGTCATATGATCTCCACGTCTGTGCATCATATGTGGTGCACCCGAGCCATGATTTTAAGAGTCGTAAAACTAATGACGCTTAAGTAAAGAGTCTGAGGAAAGACCGAAGCTAATGTTTTGTGCAACATATATGACCACAGGACGATTGTCTGTTTTCAGATTTATAACTACTGCAAGGTAACTCAGCTTATTTGGCAAATAGAATGTGCTGATATATAGTGTTTCACATAATCAAAACCTCTGTATCACATGTGATTCACAGAACAGTGTAAATAATTTAGGATTTGTACGTTTTTATTATGCATTATACTATATATCAGCACATTCTATTTGCCAAATTGCTTTGCAATATTTAGAAATCTGAAAACAAGCCTGAACGCTTGGATGGTACACACGAAAACACACTGGACAGGCAAAAGGTTAAACCTGGTATTAAATATTTTACAGTTTCATGCCTTTAGAAATTGTGCTTATCGAATCGATCTAACTTTCGTTTATATATATGAAATGTGTGTTGTGTCTGTAGATCGAAACTTTCATCAAGTTCGTATAGATGTGAATATGGACACCGTTCTATTTGTGTGAAGGGACGATCTACCTCCGAGCAAGACAAGAAAGACCTGTCAACTCAAGTTGGAGAAACACGGGATTCGTGTCTTTTCTAACGGTATTAGTGCGAAGTACATGAATGACTTGGCTAGAATTTGATCACAACGAACATATTCCTAAAGACACAGATGGGCGTTCGATAATCGATTGGTCAAGTGTTGCTCTGTAATTTGATATCAGAATATACTTTGCCCTTTGGTTTCGCGACAGAAAACCCAGGTGCATCGACATCTTGGCCTGAGAGGTAACATCCTAGCCATCAAGTCGAGAATCGCGCCTCACGAGATACCAGCGGCTGCCCCAACATATGAACATGGGGAGGGGAACAGCACGACAGATAAAAATATACATCAATACCCACTCCAGAGGGGAGAGTAGTATACAGTTTATCAGACATCGCAAAGGGGGAATTTTAAAATTCATGTTCAGATGAAGGACCTGGCGGCGCGCACACCAGCCAACAATAATTGATGAAACACGGAGTAGAATAAAATGTATAGTTTTACGAATGTAAAATTATGCCTTGTGTTTACAAGAGCTTTTACAACGTTAACATTACAGTTCATTGCTACTGGTACGATTACAACCTGTCGTATGTTTCTTGGAAAAAAGATATAGACACTGCTATGTAAACCACATGCATCAAAAGACGCAATGAAGAAGAAACACTCGTCATGGTACCTTGACAATATAATGAGCCAGGGAGAAACACCCGACCCAGTGTCGCTTTCTGAAGGAATTGTATAATTGAAAGAAAGACGAAAGAAAGAAAGAAAGAAAGACGAAAGAAAGAAAGAAAGAAAGACGAAAGAAAGAAAGACGAAAGAAAGAAAGACGAAAGAAAGAAAGACGAAAGAAAGAAAGACGAAAGAAAGAAAGACGAAAAGAAAGACGAAAAGAAAAAAGAAAAGAAAAAAGAAAAGAAAAAAGAACAAAAAGAGTACGCTGCTTATGTACCTAATAGAAGAGGAGCATTTATTTTTTGAAGTCAATTCCGAAATCTGAGTTCAATCTTCCAGCTTTATAATAGTCAACTTAGACATGTAATTTTTCCTTTTTTTGATTGATCCGTTTATGTGTTATATTTTCACTCAGTACGTTTCCCGATAAAATGTTTGTTTTTAGTTGCAAGAGCTTAACTACCAACTTGACGTTTGCCGTATCACAGGCGGTGCAGATATTGAACACTTAGGAAAATCGGGTCCCATAAGAAACTTATGAGGTTCAACACATAAATTGTTCAATTTTATTGAACTAGACTTAGTAGTTTTCAAGCTTTTAAAGTGATGTCAATTTTGGGGGTAACACCCTCTGTGTGTGGGTATATATATATATATATATATATATATATATATATATATATACACACATACACACACACGGTGGAATAGTGAACAGCATGCTAATTCCCTATGGAAAGGTATTAATCCTCTTCTTCCTCCAGCTATAGGTAAAAAGAAGAGCAGACTGGGTTCTATAGCCGTGGATGGTAACTGAAGAAGGACAACTCTGAATTCAAAACTTGCGTAGGGTTATTTGTAGTGCGCCATGTCTCTGTATTCGGCCCTTCAAAAAGTGTGATTGCACAAATCCTTCACTGCTACAATCAAATCATATGTGGGCTCCCGGTTTCTAGGATCTGAGCTGTTTGGCATTCATACGTCAAATAAATACGACAGGAGAGTCCACCATATATATATATATATATATATATATATATATATATATATATATATATATATATGTATATATATATATATATATATATATATATATATAGCGTTTCATTGTACTTTTTTCTTTTTCTTTTTATTCTATCCAGACTTATCACGTTTCATTATTTGATAACATTATGACACGCTGTTTGTTTTATATGGAAGAAAATCTCGACCCGTCCCAATTATTAGGACTCCTTTCCCCCATCTAAATTTGACATTAGCAGTAAACGATATATTAAGTTAAGAAAAAGAAAGAGCCCTCTACGTGTTACTTGATAATGAAAATGGTGGGTCATTAAAGAGTTGTTTTCTTTTGAAATACTCACGAGTCTTCTACCGGAAGTTTTACGCTTCTCCGACAAATACTTGTCTTTTCCTTTGGTCCGGTTGAAAACGTCTTCAAGATTCTGGAAAAAGAAATACGGAACATTGTATTTAATTTTTTCGTGTAACGATACGCGGGTGTGCATGTCGTGTAATGGTTAAAAGCTTGGAACGTCATATCGGCAGGCAATATTTTATTGCCATCAACTAACGATATTATTTTGTTCTTACTATTAGAGAACAGTAAGAATTTTCTTTTTTTAAGTGAATCAACCGACAGACATTTATTTACGTGATAAAAAATTCTTAAAATTATGAACGTATAAACTAAAATAAATCCTAAAGAGCCAGAAAAACCTACCTACGTAGGTTTTTCTGGTTTATTTTATTTATTCCCGCTCTATTTAGCGTATTGGGTATTCTATGTTTTAGTTTTACTACTCGCTTGGGTTTTTTTCTTTGGGCTAAAGACTTAAGGCATTGGACGATTTGTTTCGCCCTTTTCGGATGTTTTTACTTCTTTCTTTTTTATTTTATTTCCAATTTTTTCCTCGGCTACCGATTTGTTTTGATATGTCTACAAGTTGAGTTATAAATAAAACTCAAACCAGAATATGAGCATTATAGGTCCCTATACTAATGAAATTATCCCCCTCCAGCTTAGACGCAGCCACCAACTCGCCCGAACTCGTCTTGAATATTTTTTAACCCATGATATCTTTTAGCAATATTTGTATAGTTTAAAGTGAACTTATTGCAATTTCTTTAAATAAATTAGAATAGCTATCTTTTGTTTGTCAATCAAAAATATACTTTAAGAAATATTACTATTTATTGCAAACTAACCCAAAATATCAACACAAGTGTAGTAATGCCAAGAACACATGGCCCAGTGAATAAAGACGTTGCTTAGATCCAGTGCCTAAACCCAATAGAGATGCGAGTTCAAAACCAGGCCGCAGCAGTGGTGAACCAAAAACTTGGAGAGTTCAATTAGAGGGAAATAACTGAAACATCCGGAAGAGGCATGGCACTAGAACAATCTACCCCGGTGAACGAAATAAAGAGTTCGGTTCGAAATTCCAATCAACTGAAGAAGGCCGGAGCGTACAACGGCTGAAACGTTATGAACATGGCAATGAAAATGAGGATAACAGTCCGAATAATGTAAATAATGCAAGTAACAACAGTAGTAAATACGTCAATGAAACCCGATTTCCGACAAGGAATACATATTCTATTCATAGGAATCTATTCTAAAAAATATTATCGTCATTAAATAACCCATTGAGGTTGATACACCGTAAATAAATAAACCCTAAAGAACAAAAACACATTTTTCTAGCCAGCATTATAACAAAACAATCAAGATGAATAGGAATTTGCCATATTGATATCATTTCAGTTGATGAAACTAGAAGATATATCCAGAAAACTAAAATCATGGCTTTGTAAAAGCTTGAGGAGCCCTAAGCTACAGTCTATACTAGCCGAAAGGATAATCCTACCCTGGGCTCTAACCGGCTTCGTATACTAGCCGAAAGGATAATCCGGCCCTGTATATATTTATCACTCGTTTATTTTCCAACTCTACGCTGGTAGAACTTTTTGGCAAAAGACAATCTTGGTTACAAGTATTAGCTTGTCAAATATGAAATGACGCACTGTATAGGAAATGAAGAAAACACTTTTCAAATGTTACTAATTTATTTACTTGAAATAATCACTATGTTGATGAATGACTGTTCTCCATTGTACATATAAATTCTTGATTCCATCTTTAAAAAAACAATTCTCATCCTTTGATGTCATAAACTCTTCAAATGCTTCGATTACTTCTTCCTTATTGAAGAATATTTTATTACGTATGAAAGGCTCAAAATGTTTAAATAAGTGATAATAAAAGAGATATCAGGTGATTATGGAGGATGAGGCAAATTTTCATAATAAACGCTATGCACCTTTGAACAGTTGATTTAGAAGCGTGCGAGCGTGTAGCAAAACTGGACGATTCCTGTTCACAAGTCTAAGATGTTTCTTTTGCAATTTTTCGTGCATACACTCAATTCGTCCACAATACGAGTTTGTTGTTATTGTTTTCAATTGAGGCAAAAATGAATAAAGAATTGAAAGACCACAATACAGTAACAATTAACTTTTCAGTATGCAGTGGAGGTTTGGGATATTGTATTGGTGAATCACTTGCATCTAACAACTGCCCTACTCTCTTACTCTTGTCAAAGAGTATCCATTTCTCATCGCCTGTAATGATTCCATGCAAATTTTTTTTCTTCACTTTGTACTCATACAGTACTAGACATTGTTTCATTGGAATCATTTTCATTGGGCTTATGAGTAAAAATATCGAAAGAAAAATTATTTGGAAAGAATTAGAGTGTTTTTTTTTTGTTTTTTTTTTACATACTAAGGAAGTTACTTCGTCGAACGACCGGATCAACAACCAAAAATGCGTCATTTCGTGTGTGACAACCTATTATTTTCAATTTAAATAATCGTAAATTCAACTTACGTTTTTTTGTTTCTTGTTTTGTTTTTAAATACTGTTTAATATCAGAGATTGAACAACAGATGCTTATAAAATCGCTTTTAAAAACAGGTTGTTGGAAAGTACTTTGGGATTACTATTTCGCGAAATAAATTGATCCATAGATGACGGACTATAAAACTAATTGAAACGTTATTTTTAGTGGATACCAGTGTTTGAAATAGACACCTCGTTTTTATTTTAAACGTTGTATTACGCCTACCGGCCTGCGCATTGAGAAAATTTTAATAGAGAAAAAAAAAATTCAATAAGGTTTGAGAAAAAATTATGAAGATAGAAAGGGGGAAGAAGAGGGACATATTATGTTATGAGGATATGTAGGATAGATAAAAGGTTGACCTTCAACTTGTTGTCGATTGAAGTAGTCGGGAAGCATCCTCTCGGGAGTGTTCCACAAAGTGACAGTTCTGGAGAAGACGCTGTCAGAGTGGAACTTCTTCCTTAACAAAGGAATACTTTGGATAGTTTGACGCCGTGAAGGTGGCATGACGCTTTCAAACCGTGAAAGCGGCATGGTGCTTTCAAACCGTTAAGAGACGTGCAATTTCTTACCTGTTCCGTCCTATCCTGATTCTTCACTACTTTGTGAATATCGGACGTAAAACTCTTCTTTTCCTGACAGTGTTGGGCCCGCTGCGAACCAAGTCTCTGCCCATCTGCACCGGGATACTTATCCGGGATGCGTTCCCGGGTATCGGTGACCGCCGACTGACACAGATCAACCAGGGCTGCCTCCTCGGCTTTTCCAGACTCTTTCAAATGATGCTTGTCGCTTACATGGTTACAACCGTTGCGACTTTTCCCACCGGTACTGTTTACACCAGGCACATCACCACTTTTGCAGTCATATTTCTTGTAACCAGTTGAAGGGACCTCAGAATTTGATATGTCGACAGGCACCGATTGAAGCAGTTTCTGCTTTAACCGGTTCATATGAGCGTCTGTCTGGAGGTTACCTAACCTATTTTTACTGTTAGTCCCCGCGCTATTATTACTATTGGTTGTATTAAATTTAGGGTTTGATTCAACAGTCAACGCTATCACATCTTCGTCGTCGTCATGATCTTGAGGTTGTAATAAAAGCTGACTATTTTGTTGTTTCTTCGAGGTAAAAGCTCCAGACAGTCGTTCATTACTAGGAATGGTTGTCCTATTGTTATCAGCTAAGGTTGCACCATTAATGGCACTGGATACAATCGTGCCGAAAGTCGTAGTGTTAGTAATAGTAGTTGTAATTGTAGTAGTAGTATTAGTGGTGGTGCCAGAGTGTCGGTGTAAAAGAGGATGTTGATTGCTGTTAGCTGAATGCTTGTTGCTGTTGGTGGTGGTGGTACTGTTGAGAGTGGTTGTTGAATTGGTTGTCTCTGTAATGAGTGGATCATCGTCCCTTTCGAAGGGGTTTTCGATGATTTCTACATCGCTAGATCTCGAGGAAGACGATAGGCACGAAGGGCTGCCTTCACCCTGGTCCGTTTCCACGTGCAATTCCTTGCAGTGTTTCTCCAGCAAAGTGTTAATCGCGTCCTTCAGCGACATTTTCCCGCGCTGAGCGTTCTTGTCGCAGCACATCGATTCCAGGATCTTTTCATTTTTAGAGTTTTTGAACATGGAAATGATATTGTGCGGGGAGAAGAAGGTCCTCGGCATGGTGGGGCTCACCTTGCCGCTGGCTTCCTTCAAACCACCACCGCCACCAGCACTACTGTCGCCTCCACCTCCAGCACCCGTAACGATCGAACCGCTTTTCGATTTGCTCTTCTCGCCGACCCCACTCGATCGGTAAGGCCCATCATTCGACGCTGAAATTATCTTTACTTCGTCTGAATTGGTACTGTGATTAATTTCACCATTACTACTTGTCGCATTTAGCGGCAGCCCCAGATTCGGACCGACATTATTAACATTATTCGTATTTCCTCTACCACTATTTGTCGATGTGCTTTGTCGATAATGTTTACCTTGAACAATAGGAGCTACATTAGCTACTGGAATGTTTTTGTTGCGTACAGTACTACGTACATTAAACCCTTCTCGTTTCTCCCGAAGACTGTCCATAACCACCTTGCCGCCATTTGCACCCGCCATACCAGCTGGGGGTACTCCACTTCCGGTATTCCCGTTACCCTCGGGGATACGCGTTGCCGCTGCGGCTGCTGAAGCAGTCGCGTGTACCGTATGCTCAGCCGTCGGCATCAGGTGCATGTATGGATGCATAGGCGCGTTAAATGCGGAAAGATAGGGCGTATGCTGGCCGAAGACTGACGATGGGAACTGGGCGCGGAACATTGGGTCTTGGAGGTAAGCGATTGGTGGCTTGGGTCTTTGAGGGGCAGCGTTAGTCGGAGCCCGTTTGATTTCCAAGTTGGGCCGAATAATTTGGTCATTGTTCGATAAATTCTCTTGAACGAAGGACACTGGACTTGGATTTTCCAAGAATGTGGCCGGGCTGGGCTCGAGAGGTGGAGGGTCACTCGTGGATGGAGATCCCATACGAGGTGGATTTTTGTGCTGTGGACTCAGAATTGGCATCTTGGGCGAGGGAGCGGGGCTAATACTGTTAAAGGAAGTTTCTGATAAGGACTCTTCGTGGGGATTGAGGCTGGTACCGCTGCCGTTATCGACGTGGAAGACCTTTTTCAGGGCTTCGTCGTGGTTGACAGCGTTCATGATTATGTGTTTTCGTGAACCTAATTTCGGGTCTCGGCTTTCAGTCAGAGACGACTTCCCAGAAGCGGTCTCTGACTTCCCAGCACCGCCGGTTGTCGTCCCCGAAGCAGACGATTCCGTCGAAGATTCACTAGGGATGTTGATAGAAAGAGGGGTAGTGAATATCTTGGCAGATTCCGATCCTTGTTGAGAGCTTGTATGAGCTCCTCTGCCACTTATTGATGGACCGTTACCAGATGCGACTAGAGATTTCGCAGGGCCGCGGCCGGGTGACGGCGACTCTTGGCTATCAGAGATTATGTTGATCACGGGTACTTCTTTCATGGGGCGCGATGGGGTGTTTGAGGAGGACGCAGAAGATCCAGGACCTGGGGTCGATCCAATGATCTTTACGTCATCGTTGCTATCATTTGATATCCTTAGCAGTTCCAAACTCGAACGTGACGGAGATTTCATCGATAGATTATTGTAGTGTAACGTCTGCGGCGGTTGTTTTATCTTTTGGTTACTCTGGACGGACACCATAGCAGAAGAGGAGGAGGAGGAGGAAGAAGACGACGACGTGGTGGTGGGGACAGATGATGAATAAGATGACGGTGGCGAGGTGATATGATGCGGGCCCGAAACAGCAGGAGCAGTAGCAGCGACTACCGTGGCGCCTTCATATTTATTAGCCGTCATTAATATATGTCTTTGTTGTTGCTGGTAGTGATAAGCTGAATGGTACGCTTTACTCGACGGAGATTCGGAAAGAATCGAAGCCGATTTGGCCGACCCAGATATGTTGTTACTGACTATTTGAGAATGTTTCTTTTGACTATCGGCTTGTGAAAGTTTCTGGAATGCAGCTGGTACATACATTTGTTGTTGGTGGTACGGAGACATCGGCATTGTTTTATAGCCTGAAGGTGTTTTGCTGTTGGCAGAGTTTGCTAGCTTATCTAGAGGGATTCCCGCGTACAGGGCAGACAGTTCTTGCTGGTCCTGATAAGTTTGGTGTAAGTGGCGCTGCTGAGAGTGGAGATCCGACACCAGCGGCACGCGTCTTGTGACCCCTGAGATCGTACAGTCTGTGCTGTCGGGACTATATCTGCTCATACCGCCGGACGTCATCTCGATGCTACTATTATTATTACTTGCTATACCATCACTGGCCATACCTACGTTTCCGTTCGGGCGCAACTTGTGTGTCGACGGTAGGTTGTCGTATTTCTTCGACGACTGTTCCATTTGGTGGAACGGGAAAACCTTCGCCGACACCCCAACTGCTCCGCCAGTAGCCGATATCTCGGAATAGGCGCTACTGACAGAAAGGGGTAGTAAGCGGGTAGATGAAGCTGACGTTGATGAGGAGGAAGAGGAGACAGATGCCGCCAGCGAAGTAGAGGACGACGACGATGTAGATGAGAGCACAGTTACAGATGGGGAGGAGGGTGAAGAGATGGTGATGGGAGAAGTAAGGGAGGATGAAGACGAAGCTGGGTGAATTGGTGACTGTTGTTGGCGTTGCTGCTGCAGAAAATGTTGCTGCAGACGCTGTTGTTGCTGAAGACGGTGTTGCTGGGTTACGAGATCGTGGTCACGAAGGCGAGGGTTGGGCTGGCAGTGTGGTGGTGGTGCTTGAGGGCGCTGACTGGAGGCGGACTGTTGTTGGATGGGTGGGGGTCTCTGGGATGTGTGTTGAGGTCGTTGGTTCGCATGCATTTGCCGGGTAGGCTGATAATGTTGCTGCTGACTGGGGTGAAGTTGGCGCTGTTGCGAATATTGGTATTGTTGTATGTGGTGCGAACGCGACGTTGACTGACCGTGTTGCTGCTGTTCAAACAAAGTAAGGCCCCGCTGTGACGAGGACTTCACCGATTCTGCAGGCACTTCCCGCAGACCGTGCGAAATTTGCTGATGAGAACCAGAAACTCTTGAGTCGCCCCCGTGGCCTGTTTGGGATTTAGCCATCAAAGAAGAAGGACTCAGTCCTGTAGCCCCCACTGATGTAGGCTGAGGAGTAAACATTGATGGAAAGCTGATATAGCCACCGGGCAGCTTCTGTCGATTTGAAGTAGTCTGTTGCTGCTGACCGACCGTTATCCGGCTCACACTGTCCGGGGGTAAGGACCGAATTGTGTTATGAACTTCTTTACCTTTGGACGGTTTAACGTGTTTTAGTTTTGACGGAGACGCGGAAGATGAAGAAGAGGCTTTTGGCGTCATCGTTTTGTAGGCGTAAGGGTTTGTGGTTGTGTAGGTGGGACTCATCATGCCAGGCGGAGGTACCATCTGTTTCATTGGTGAAGTCTTTGTTTTGGTTAGATCCAGCGGTATTGGAGGTACCCCCGTCGTGGCAGCCTTGGTCCGTTTCAGCGGTGACATCCCCCCAAGGAAGTAATCGAAGATTGTTGTGTCAGCGGAACGTTTTCGAGTCTTGACTGACAAATCGAGGGGGCTGTCAGCATTTCGAATTGCCTGCGATTGCGTACCTGAAGTTGGAAAAGGCGACACCTTTTGAATCTGTTGTAATTGTTGTTGCTCGGACTCTGAGCGGAAGTCCTTTTTTGGTGGTAGTCGGATTTGACTGGGGCCGCCATTAGTAAGTTGGGGTTGGGACGAGGAAGAGGAAGAGGAGGAGGCGGAAGCGACCGGTGAAGAAGCAGGCATCGGTCCGTTGGCTTGCTGTGTCGCGGGTAAATTAAACATTCTTTCTTTGTAAGTACAACTCATTTTGGGCTTCACCTACAAAGAGAAAACAAGAAAAAATTGAATAACATCATGAGAATATGAATAAATATCGAAATATTAAAAAGAAAAAAAAATGCTGATTAATATAAGATTTATCGAAAACTGAACGGGATATATTTGAAGATAAATTAGTATAAAACACGTACATTTATCAAAACATCATTAAAAACATTTTAATATAAAAACACGATTAATCAAGATTATCGCTCACGCATCTTCCCTATTTGAAATGAGATTTCGCGGTTAGAGTAACAGGTATAATTACTCGCTTTTGAATTAACAGGTCTGTCTCTAGTTAACAATATAAAAATAGAATATGTTATTAGCAAGTAGGGGAGACCAGGCTGTTAATATGCTTTTTGTTTTTATATTTTTGGTTCACGTTAGCTTTCTTTGGGGGATTATTTTCTTTAATAAGTTTTCCCGAGTGTTCAGGCAGATGAAATAAATATAACTGACTGATTCATTTTCTCACTAGGGTCAGGTAACCACAGTAATAACAGACAAGAAGAATAATAACTGGTTTCGCTGTCGACCAAAAAGCCTGTCGAGTATGAAGTACAGGGATTTTTATAACATACCTCTGCCTTCACCTTTTCCGCTAATCCAAATGGATGGCTACTAAGGCGAAGGAGAATGAGGCGTTCGCGCCTTGAGACTCCGCGGTCGACATCGACGCTCCACTCACGTAAGTCTGTTCTTCATTATTTTCGATATACATTTGTAATCACTAGACTCGATATATATTGGAAACTTTTACATTAGAACATGAAAGCTAATACTACAAAATTGTCCATTTTGTTTTGACGTTTAATAAACAACATCTCATTAGGTAGTTAACAATTATGGCAATAACCATCATTGTTACCTACCTGATGAGATGCGTTTACACAAAATAAGCAATTTTGTAGTATTAGCTTGCATGTTCCAATGTAACAATTTTTAATAAATATTTAATGGTCTACTCTTGAATTCAGCCAGTTTTTTCTAAATTGATCATATGAACGTTAGAATTCTATTTTCGAAATAAATATGATTGATTCACAGGATATATTGAGTACATAAGGAAATCTGACACTGGGTACAATCTCTGTACAGTTGAAGAAGAGATTGAGGCCACAAACATTATATATATATATATATATATATATTATATTGATGCACGTTTCGTTAAATAATATAGACAAGTTTTGTCTATTTATTTTAATTAAATTCCTTTCATATTGTCGAATAAGCTTTTTAGCATTATCACTGAAACACGAAAGAAAATCACTGTTGATATATGTTTTTATTGTTAATCCTGTCTAAGCTTTCGGCTTACATATGCAATCATCAGAGATTACAAGTACATTACAATAAATTAAATAAAAAAAAAATATATATATATATATATATATATATATATATATATATATATAGTCTTAAGGTGTGGTATATTTATGTGATAAATTGCTCAACATCAGAGATAGAATGTGTGTAAATATAAAAATGAACATTGAAATCAACACTTAGAGGCGACAGGCTGTTTCATGCTAGACGCAATCGTGGCCCGACAATTGCGTCTAGCATGAAACAACCTGTCGCCTCTAAGTGTTGACTTCAATGTTCACTTTATATATATATATATATTGTGTGTGTGTATGTGTGCGGATATGAGTTCTTAGATACGGCAATATAGAGAAAATTGTATACATAAAAAGAATTCTAGATTGTTTATATATTCGATATGAGCGAAGCAACTGCAAAATACTTAAATTCCTGTCATGCTTTTTACGTTATAGGAAACCTAATTTACGTTATAGGAAACCTAATTTGTATGTAAAATAATGTATGTGGCCGCAGTTGTCTGTGTAAATCCCTATGAGTCCCTATGAGTCCCTATGAGTTCCTATCGTAATGTGGTCAAGCCTAACGAATTCACTAATGTAGGCCATTCGATATAAACATTGAGTAAAGTAAAACAAAAAGCCACAATATGCAATTCAGTTTTAGTCTATAGTCGCCAAATAAATTTAACAAATAAAGTAGGTCGACATTGTGCGGTTTATCGTAAAACCCACCGACCGATTCAAGTATTTTTGACAACGGTTCATCTCCTTGTTAATATAATTAATACATTTATGCATCCTCTTCCCAGTCAAGAGTGACAGTGGGTGTAACACCGCTTGGCGACTGATGCAATAAAAATATTTTTGGTAAGTGTTTTACTGAAGCGCTAACTTTTCCTCAATTATTGTGGAATGCTAATGAATAGATATTTTACAAAAATATCTGGTGATTCGTGTGAGGGAGATGGGTTCATGCGTTATCAATAGCCTATAAACAAAATTCGCACACGATTCACCAATCTGGCGCTGATAGCATTTACGGCAACCAGCATAACAATACGCCAGTGTATTAGTGTTTGAATAGTCGGGTAAAATTAGCTTTAAAACACTAAGCATTTTTAATTAATTAAATGAATTATATTAATTTTATAAATAATTTCCTTAAGCCTAAGAAGCGAACTAGGAATTTGAAATGCCGAAGCAAACAAGTACGAAAATTTAAATATGGAGGTTGGGTTTGAACAGAAGGAAAAAATGTGACGGCGAAACCCGAACGCGCTTTGGAATAGCGAAAGATGGCTTCCAAAAGCTAAGCAATGTAACAAGATAATTCCCTTAGAGAAATAGAAAAGGAAACAAAAAAAAAAGAAAAGAAAAAAGTTTGCTCAAGTGTTATATAATATCAGTCCTCCAATATAACAGTGAATGACGGGCAATCTCTGTACAGCTGAAGAAGTGATTGAGGCCACAAAAATGCTCTACAGAAAGATGCTGAGGATACCATTGATTGAACATGTGAACAACGATGAAGTTTTCAGAAAAATAGAAACAAAATGACACTGGGAATCAGAAAGAGAATTTAATTTTCTAGGGCATATAAGGAAAGAGAACTTGGAGAATTTGACACACATAGGATGTATTGAATGTATGAGGTACAGAAGGAAGCTGCGAATAACCTACCGAACAAGCTTGTGTCAAATTTGGGAGAAACAGGGATTAGTAGAGATAGCGAAAAGACAAAACTTATTCAGTACTACAAAAGAGGCTGTGAAGAGTCATGATCGCCCACACCCTGAAAAGACAGGAGCACATAGAACTTCATTTAACAAAAACAAAACATCAGAAACATTGAATTTCGTCGAATTTTATCAAAACATCTTTGTGTATCCTTTCTTTCATGGCAAAAAATATTGAATGGGTATTAAAATTTCTGGGTCAGAGGAAAAAGATCTTCGAAAAATTGTCACTCATTGTGGGTCAAATGTCCTGACCCTCAAGAGGCAAAAGAGACCGGTGCAACGAGAGCTTCTTTGAATGGATAACAGAACGGGAAATGGAAAGGATGCTAAAAAGACAAGCATTACTAAAAGCTACAAGGATAGAATGTTGTGGAGAGCCATAATCTCTCAAGTTTTGAAAAAGAGCCGCCACATAGAAGACTGGAATCATTGCTATTGTAATTATTAAAAAATAATTTTCAAATTTTACAAAAAAAAAAAAAAAAAAAAAAAAAGTGTACACCTCCTTACACAAATATTCTTCTAAAATAACAGTTTGTTTCGTCCGTTAAAAAACAAAAAACTTTCTCATAGGAATTCAAATATATCCGTAAATTAATTTTACAAGTGATTACTACTAGTAGTAAGAGAAGCAATAATTATTATTACTACTAATAATAATAACAACTATTACGAGAAATACACTACTACTAATAAGAACTATAAGAAATACTACTAATAATAAGAACTATAAATACTACTAATAGTAATAGTACTAATAATAATTAGAAATACTTCTAATTATAAATACTACTACTACTACTAATAATAATAAAATACTATTAACAACAGCAATAATAATAATGATAATAATAATGATGATGATGATTCCTCCTTTGTTTTTCCCGCGGCGCCACAAACTCCGTTAAGCTTCAGTTGGCCAAAATCCAGGTCAGTAACAAATGTCAACCTGATTAAAGTCTGCGAACAAAAATAAACTGTAATCGATAAGACAAAGTGTCTGATGGGGAGTGAACTACTCCCAGAAATAAAATGAAACGAATCGAGTGCCTCTACTCTCACATATACATTTATTTATTTGCTATATTTAATTTTCTACTTTATGCTGGGAAAGAGAATTGGGAGATTTTTATCTCCCCACACTCCACCCGCTAAAGACGGCATTCTATTGCCAGACAGATCTGTTACATCAATGCGATTTTTTTAAGGAAATATTGACGTATTTTTCTTTACCGGTTTTATATACATCCTGGAGATGAAGGTAAATAAGCAATATTGGTAGAGTAGTTTACTAATAGGTTTCTGTAAACAATCAAACTTCCGAATTTTCGTACCGTTGATCAATGCTCCACGGTAGAGTAGACTTGTTGCGATCAAATGAAAACATTACTTGAGAATGACAACGTTATTCGACGCAGGAATATTGATACCAACTTAGTTATGTTAATTATTTTAACATATAGCTTCCACATAACGAAAACAAAAAAAGTTCCATTTATCAAATAAAGTGTAATAGGCGATGAAAAGTTTATACTTTACAACAATGTGGAATACAAAAGATGAGAGGGACAAACGAAATAGACAACCACTGACAGTATTGAAATCATGCTTTCATACAAAAGAAAGTGATGTGTATATACTCGAATGAAGTAATTGTTGAAACAAGTAGCGATTCTAATTAAAGTAACTGAAGTAGGTATTAACAGAAACGGTGTCGTATGACATCAGGTTAATGATAGACCTCGTGTTTATTGGCTAATCGGGCAGAGATAATTTAAAGGTTGGGTGGGAAGATTTTATTTACCTGAGTCTTTATAGAATTCACTTAAAGAAAAAAAAACTCATTTCACTCAAATTATGAAATTACCTGAGAAATAACAGAGACCCTAAATCGAATATATTGACGAATAAAATTAATGTCGAAATTTTTTAATTTACTTAAGAGAATAAACGTCATACAGAGTGTCCCTAAAATCTGGCCGCAGTGGAAATCTTATTAACTATATTTTCTTTTTTTTTTTAACCCCACAGATTAAACATGGTTTAGTTTAAAGAAGATAGCACACCTGATAAAAAGTCAATTCTAAGAGAGGTGTACTCAATGAAAATCACAGATGCAACACACTTGACTGAACGCAAAAAGAGTGAATGTGCTAAAATTGACGGCAATGTGGAGTCTAATGCATCGAGTTCACGTAAATCGTGCAAAGCGTATCAACCTTTGCATCATAAATCATGGAAGTCATATTGGAAATGTTATTTGCTAATATTCCAATTCAATAAAAGTTGTTGAAAATATGCATTTTTGCCTATGTGTCCAGACTTTACGGACACGTCCTGTATAACACACACATATATATATATATATATATATATATATATATATATATATATATATATATATATGACCGTCTGACTGATGAACGTTATGTTCGCGAAACTTTGAAGTCGGTCGAAAGATCGATTGAACTTTTATTAATTTATTGAATATTGTCGCTTTATTCAATACTTTGACAAGTTTTTAAATCCGTAAAATCACTCTCTCTCACACACACACACACACACACATACGCGCGCGCACACACATACACAGTAAATATGCAATACAATTCAGGCAATTTGTACTTTGACATGTTTCGCCGATGAACCGGCATCATCAGAAAATAATTTAATTTCTCAAGAACAAAATTTAAATTAGACAATTCACAATAAGCGGCTGAACGAGTGATTTTTACGGTTTTATGGAAATTAGATTTTAACTGAATTCTATTCAGTTTTAACACTGTGTTATTCACATGGAGGTCTTTTGTCGAATTTTTTTAAAGTACTAGTAATTATTAATTAGCAACGTGTTTCTTTTGCTCTCTCCCACGACTCATGATTCAGTGAGGGTGTGTAGCATGCTGTCTGGCGTAGTTGCAGCTCACTTGCCGTGGTAGGTAGACGCCAAGAGACTATGCATTTATGGAAATCCGAAGTGATTAACTCAGGCTTAATACGGTGTTCACCACAGAGCAATATCAGTTTCAACAAATATAGTAATGATAAAAATTATTTTTTATGAGTTATTTGTGTTTTTCTTTCTAAAAGGTTTGATTTTGTTTACAGCATATCAACCTCAATGGGTTATTTAATGCCTACAAGATTTTTATTGCTGGTAATATTTTTTCCTTCAAAAATGTATAGCTGGTAATATTTTTTCTTCAAAAAGTTTATTGCTGGCATTAAAACCTATTTTTACACTTTCATAGTGTTTTGACCCCAGTTTGGGGGGGTTACATGTTTGCCCGTAGTTGGGACCCTAACAGGTGCTTCAGGCCCGGTTCAGGGTTGATCTGGGAACACTAGCAATTAAGAGCCCGTTTCACGCTCATCAAAACCTCCAGATCAGAGGTTTTGCTGTTCGTTGTAGTTTATCGTCTTACCCAGGACGCCTCATTTTGTGTCGGAGGAGGGGTTCTTACCCCTCTACAGTGTATTCTGAAGCCTCAGCCGACTGGGAGACATTAGGCCTTGTGCCATATCTATGCTACGCTTAGTAAATAGCTAACAATATTACTTCATTTCTAAACAACAAATTAAATTAAGTTACTTTCATGTATTTTTGTTTCAGATTTCATAGTTTTCTATTGTTTTTGTTTCATTAAAACTTTTTTAACTTGGATAATTCATAAAAAATATATAACGCATACAACATTTCGTACACACTTGTTAACGGAGTGATAGGTGAAGGATCTGAAGGTCCATCTAGTTATATATTAATAAGAACTTTATAATTTCCCAAGAGGAGTAAATTATCGAGTTAAATTCTTAATCTCTATTTCTTTGCTTTGAATTACTTCAGTCGACTACAGCAGCAAACTAGCACAATCCTGAATTAAAAATCGCCGTTCCCAGTAAAACGACGAGACATGAAATAGGCTTCCAGTTTTAACCCTTAGTTACACTATGAGTTGGCCTGGAGTAATGAACGCCATGAAGTTTATACAATACGATCGCGTCTTAGCTTTTTTCAAATGAATCTTTGAAATAAGTTTTAGTTATTTGACGTTTTCACCAGTTTTCATTATTCGTCGTTCAACATGTTAATATCGAGTGTTCTTTTTGTAACGTCTGATTATCAATAATCGTTGAACATTAATTGAAGCTAGTGAATGTGTGTCCAAGTGCAAAAATCCCAATAGTAAACTATTTGACGAGATATCACGCCAAAAGTATTTACGAATATATAATTACACGCAATGCCAAGTGACTACAAAAGACACATAGCCTAGTCATTTTCGCATATGAGGTGAGGGAGACATTCAAGGTGTTTATTCACATACGTCATTACTTTCGTATAAATCACGCCCAGTAGAATTCCTGCCGTAAATCCTGTTTTAACAGTTTATTTTTTAATATTTGACAACTTTCGTCGTTAACGCAAAGCCAGAGACACCGAGGAAATAATAATAGACTTAGTTACTTTGATCTTTCTGCAAGATTAAATTCTTATCGTTGAACGTTATTATATACAGTTTCTTGTAGATAGCTGAAGACTATATACTAGTCAGTTAACGCCCAATGTTAGCCTTGACACTGATACAAAATCCTTTAGGCTAATTGAGTTCGTTTAAACTTAAAAGACGCGTTAAAGGATGAAAAAGAGGTTGAAATGACGAGAACGTTATTTAAAAAATTAATAAATAGAAATTTCAACAAGAGAATCTTAATACGAAAAACACCAACAACAATTGCCCGAATACAAATATGCAGTGAAAAAAAAAGAAAAAAAAAAAATGTCGGACAGGGCGTGCATCAGTCGAAGTTAATGAGAAGATCCATTTACGTCATTGGACACGACACTTGTCACGTGACACTGTCGCGAAGGAAACAGAGGACGACTAAGGAAAAACGATGGCGAGGAAAAGTGTGTCTTGAACTTTGCTTATATGTTTATAACACGATCGGTCGACAAGAAAAAAAAAAAAAAAAAAAAAGTCAACGATGCATCCAACGAAATTGAAAAAAAAAAAAAAAGAAAGAAAGAAAGAACAGAATTAAAATTAATGGTGATAGCGTGTTGGTTGTTATTATTTGATTAAGTTTGATATTTTGTTTATTTGCAAAACGACTGAGAGACATGGGGGGAAAAACAACTTCTTGCGTCAAGATGACTGTGTTTACGTATGTAAAAAGACACTACATTTAAGAAGAATATCTCCACTTAAAAGAAAGACGCCCTCAATACGGTTTGCGTGATTCTATAGTAAAATCATTGTATTTACGTCACACATAAGATAACCATAAAATGCAGTCATAACTATCTACAAGTGATCCTCACTGGGTGCTCCATAATTTCGGCCTTGTGCCACATCTAGGCTACGCTTAGAAAATCATTAGTGTACTTCGGCGTAGTGTAATGGTTAGCACACTCGTCTCACTAGAAAAATTACGACTGAATAGAGAGATCGATCTTCATTGGGTGACTCGTAATTTCGGCCTTGTGGCATATCTAATCTCCGCTTAGAAAATCACCATAGCATCTCGACTTGGTGTAATGGTTAGAAAACTTGTATCGCTCTATCAATTACGACTGAATAAGGAGTTCGGCCCTCTTTGTGTGCTCCCATACTTCTGGTCATGTACTTCACCTAAGCTACGCTTAGAAAAATCACTAGAACTATCTACAAGGTAGTAATAACTATTAAAAAAACGCACAGTGTACACCCAATTCCGGGTAATGCTTTTATTAATACCTGACCTCTGACAATGTTTTCTTGTTTTTCAATGCTGTTCTATAGTAAAGCTATTAAAATATTTTATTTTTATAACTTAGGATTTTGACCCGTACTCAGAATGTTTAATTACTGAGCAAAAATTAGTTCCCAAGTTGCTGAAGTCTTTGCTTAAAGTTTTATACATGTGGCTAATAAATAAAAAAACAAGATATTTTAAATACAAATAAACTAGTCGAACTGGTAGAATAACACTGATTCTCGCACGATCACCGAAGTTAAGCAACGCCAGAACAGGTCAATACCGAGATGAATAACCGCTTCGGAATACCAGGTGCTGTAAACTTCGGTGCGCGGCTGGCGTAAATCTTCTTCTCCCAGATATGGGTTAAATAGTAGGACTTGTATCAATAAATTATCTAAGAAAAAATTTACTATTTAAAATTATTTTCTCACGTTTTCATTACAATGATGTGCCAAAAGCCATGCCACAGGTGCTTAGTATCGTGTAAGATACTCTCTAGCCCGTCGTGGCGTATGGCTATATCACGTTGAAGCACAGGTCCGCAAACGATCACATAGCAACATAGCGTCAGGTTAATACCTATAGGGGTGATCGCTTGTGAATAAGAGGCGCTATAACCTTGAATGTACGGGAGCCACAACAGAGTCACACTCTGGCAGAGGACAGAAACGCATCTGGGTTATGATAAACCCTATCTGGCATACACATGCATATAGTTCAAGGACAAAAATAGTCCAATACAACAATACGAGAGGGGGGTGGTTAAGGGATTATGTTCCAACGTATTCAGAGTCAGTGGAGGATAAAAGAAGTAAGGACACGCCAATTAAAAAAAAAAAAAAAAGAATTGCAATCAACAATCACCGAGAGATTACATTTAGAGCTAGAAATCATTCTTACGCTAACTGAAACAGGCTACTCTCTCTAATGAAATTCGTTTGTAATTGCTGATTGACCGAGTGAAATCTTTTTCTCCATTTTTAATTGTTATGCGCATCATTATATATTTTTGTTCTCGGTTGGCTCCGAAGAGAGGAGGAGTAATAAACGGAGAGTCACTTTTTTTTGTTTTTGTTTCTTCTACAATTTTCGATTCAACGCTTTACGGTTGAGTAATTTAAGTTTTTTATTTTTACTCTTGCATTTATATTTTTGTCTAGACAAGGTGTACCAAAAAATGTACTCGTTCTATAATTTGTTTTTTTAATCGAGTTCACCTCAATCAAGGCACTAAAGCCACTAAGACAAAAGGTGTTAATGGGTGTGGAACACCTAGAGACAGAAACGTTACTAGGGAGCGAGGACAAAAGAAAAGGAATCAGGACGACATTATGCAGTGCTTAGTGACTTGCAAACACGATTAAATGGTTTAAATTATGAAATATTAAATGAAAAAAAAAATTAACTGTTTAAATTAAATAATAAATTAATTGCATGGATTTGAACAAGAAAACAAGAGTTTATAAGACGTGTGTGTGAGAGTGTGAAAAGCAATTCCATTTACATAGAAATATTAAAACAGCAAAGATAAAGTCATTACATTAAACTAGAAGGTGCATTAAATTATACAAACAATTTCAATTACGAAAAAATGATAACCAATACACACACACACGCACACACTTAATACGATGCAGGTAAAATGACGATGAATCGTATATGAATTAATATTTTGACCTGGAAATAAAACTTTTTTTCTCTCAATCATTTCTGCTTATAATTGATTTAATAAGTAGAGAATTTTTTTTTTAAATTGAGTTCACTTCAAGCAAGGTAGCAAAGCCACGAAGACGCAAGAGGTCAGTGAGTATGGGAGAATTAGAAAGTAGAAATATTACTAGGGAGTGAGAAGAAAAAAAAAAGAATCAGGATGACAGTATGCAGTGTTTGACTTGCAAACAAGATTAAATGGTTAAATTTAAGAAATAGTAATGGTTCTTTTGACAAAGATTAACGGTTTAGATTAAATATTAAATGAAATTAATTGCATGGATCTGAACATAAAAAAAAAACAATCAAGAAGTTATGAGAATTTAAAACGTGAGCACATATTTTTGCGGGGACACACACTGTGTAACGTGTATATATATATATATATATATATATATATATATATATATATATATGCAATTCATGTATATATTATTTATATATGCGCAGTACTTATTTGAGAGCGCTAAATATTAGGTTGGTGCAAAAATAATGACGTAATAATGTCGTTTTTTGACGTTAAAAATACGTCAAAAAACGACATTATTACATCATTATTTTTGCACCAACCTAATATAAGTAATAGCGCTAACATTTATTTGTGTTGATGTGAGCTTGTGAGAAATTTTAAAAGTCTCTCTCTCTCTATATATATATATATATATCCCCACGCTTTTAAAATGTCCGTTTTTAAAGCGCTAATAAAACTACCATTTATATGAAACACGCTAGAAAGTAGAAAATAAAAACTAAGCCTTTAAGTCTTGAAACAGTACCAGCAAATTTAGAAATACAACTATTGATTGGGTATTAAAAAAAATCCCCCCACCCGACCGCATGCGCTACAGCAATACCAAAAGACTATTCCGACATCTTCAATTCCAGCCACATCGATCGTAACAGTAGATTTCTTTCCTACTTTCTATTACAGTCGATCCGTCTGTCTGCCTCCGACGGATATAGGTGCGTTTAGATGAGGATATAATCAGAAGGCTTATAGCGTAAATCTTTGTTGTCTATCGGTTCTTATAAATTTGGATTTTGCACCAGAGTAGTTGGAATTGTGCAGTAGTTAACGTTCTGGTCGTGAACGTTAGTGAGAGCGAGTTCAGTACCTTACAGGTCAAGACACAACATAGACAAAAAGAAAAACATCACATATATATTTCTAATGGATAATTTATATTTTTTTGTTATAATAATAATAATAATAATAATAATAATAATAATAATAATATGAATAGCAATAAAAAAATAATTTTGTTTGTGTACATATCCGGCTTTATTTTTATTTTATTTTTTAACTGTGAAAATTAATGCCTATCGGCCTATGCATTCCAGTCTTAATAAAGAAAATATGCTTTCTGGAAAGGTTCAAATCATGGGGAGACAGTTTTTAACCCTGTCAGAAAGCACAATTACTTTATTAAAAATCTCAAATGCAGAAGTCAGTAAACGTAAATTTACACCGGTCGAAAAAATAGGGATATATATATATCCATCCATCCAGGTAAGATTTGAACGAATAAAGTACAATTTCCACATCCGTAACATTTAATTTAAAAGAGGGCTTAACAAAAAGCGGAATAAATATTATTTATTTTAGGATATTGCATCAAAAACACATTTCCTTTTATATTATATATATATATATATATATATATATATATATATATATATATATATATATGCGTTTAAATTTAATTAAAGAAACGCTCATAAATAGTCACTACATTAACTGAAAAGTCAGGCGAGGTATGGAGGACATGAAGTGATACAATTCAATGTCTAATTAATAAAAGTGAGTAAGTTTTTTTAAAACATTGGATTGTATTTTTTTTTTTAATTCACTTTTTCACTGGAAATCATTTTTTGGCCAGGGTTATTTTTATCGAGGCAAGTTCACTTTCTAGAGGACTTCTATATTCAGGACGTTGTGTATAACTTGGAATTGCTTACAGACAGATATTTAAAGTCAGCAATCACAGAGTTGGTCTATGAAATATGCCAACCGATGATTGGTCGCTCTCTGTTTAAGAAGGCTTAGCGTCTAAAAGCAAATAAAACCTTCACTGCCATTGTCACGTTATCATATCGGAGGTCATTAACAATGAACCCTAAACAAAATGCACTTTATAACGCCGGAAGGGGTTTAGAGGAAATCAAAAAATTATCTCTGCAAATTTTGGTACGTGACTTGGGCTACCGGTGGCCTAAAGAATCCAGTGAGTGTGAATTTCAACGAACAAGCTATTATTTTGATTCAGTGACATTCTGAAAGTCGAAAAGACGTAAATCAGGACGTATTCGCATATTGGACACTAGGCTGACTGCTATGAATAGAATTTCAAAAAAAGAAAAAAAGAAAAAAAAACACTAGTGATTAGACAAGGATATCTAGATAAGAAAAGGTTTTGTTCAATGTCAGGCGGGTCATTGCCAGACAAGAGATCTAATAGCAGGGAAAATCGATAGCTGAAAAATCACACCACACCGATAGACCTGACGAGGCAAAAATATAATTAAGAGGGTAAAGTTTAATGAGTTTGAGGACAGAATAATAATATATATATAATATAATATACATAGTATAATATACATATAATATATAATATACATATATAATATACATATATAATATACATACAATATAATATATAATATACATATATAATATACATATATAATATACATATATAATATACATATATAATATACATACATACATATATATATATAATATACATACATACATATATATATATAATATACATACATACATATATATATATAATATACATACATACATATATATATATAATATACATACATACATATATATATATAATATACATACATACATATATATATATAATATACATACATACATATATATATATAATATACATACATACATATATATATATAATATACATACATACATATATATATATAATATACATACATACATATATATATATAATATACATACATACATATATATATATAATATACATACATACATATATATATATAATATACATACATACATATATATATATAATATACATACATACATATATATATATAATATACATACATACATACATATATATATATAATATACATACATACATATATATATATATAATATACATACATACATATATATATATAATATACATACATACATATATATATATATAATATACATACATACATATATATATATATAATATACATACATACATATATATATATATAATATACATACATACATATATATATATATAATATACATACATACATATATATATATATAATATACATACATACATATATATATATATAATATACATACATACATATATATATATATAATATACATACATACATATAATATACATACATATATATAATATACATACATATATATATATAATATACATATTAATATCATTATTTTTGAACCAACCTAATATATACACAAGAGAGAGACTGGAAAGAGGAATTTAAAAGAAAATATTTTCGACAAGTAAGCAATTTACCAACCTGGTATTCATTCTCAAACTACCTTATATACTCAGGTGTCATGCTACCTTTGAAGACCTAATTTTAAAGCTAATTTGACTACAGTAAGTGGATGTAGGGGTGGAGTAATTATTCAGTAGACGATGTTATTTTATTTCCCCTCTTTCTACGCGATCAAAACAGAATAGTCCATTATTTATAAGGTGTTGTACGGTGGAGTAATGGATAGCGGCTCGGATTGATGAATCGGAGAGCAGAGTTTGAATTCCAGTCGAATCAATAACATTCACTTAGGAGCTAATACCCTTGGAAAGATATGAATCCTCTTCTCCCCCCATCTATGGGTAACTAGCAGGACAGACGGGGGTTATATAGCCTTGGAAGGCAACTGGTCTACATACCGCAGAAAGAAATGGCAACTTACTGCGGGAAAAATCTGCCTCGTCGGTCATGTATCGAAAGATACATGATCGCTTAAGTGTGTATCACGCATGGCAAATAACTGAAGTGGATATATAGTTTGATCAACGGCGTAGCCAGAGTCATCAGAGCATACGCTAATTTTTTTTTATAACCTGTAGGATGCGACCCCCTTAAAATTAGCATAAAAATTAGTGCTTCAAAAGCCGTATGATATGCGAGTATATACAATCCCATGCCGTATATACTCACGTATATACGGTATGTGATTGATTCGTTTTCTACGGCTTATCAACCCCTTGTAGGTTATTTAAAGCCAGAAAATATTTTCAGTTTCTAAGCATTTCCATTCTTTTTTTTTTAAGATAATACGTTGTGCTGACATGTAGACTAAGTTACATTTGTCATTCGTGTACATCTGTGGTTTGTCTTCAACATTTAACGTATGTAGTAGTGAGGTAACTGAGAAGTGTTTGTTTAACAATAGCAAGATATTCGTATTGTGAGCAGGCAGATATGATTTTTACATACGTCCGCGCGAATTGTAATGGACGCGAGGCCACACGGCTGTATCAGATTGCGTTTCCAGACCGAAGGCAGCTGAGTCATCCAACCTTTGCTGTTGTTTATCGTCGCGAAGCCGAGACAGGATCCGTAGCACCACAAACTATGGTAATAAGTATTTTGGGATTGTATCTTGGATTATACATTTAACAGCGTTTAGCGTAAATTTAAGATTATCAATTTCCTTATTAGAAAACATTCAGCATTCATTGATCGAGCAGCCAGTGGTACTTTTGGCTAAAATTCATAAAAATTTTCCCCTTAAAACAATTTTCTAGAAAATACTCCATTAACGACTTTGGTTCCCTTCCTAAACCTTTTCTTTCAAGTTCTGCGGAACGCCAATATTTTCATCATTATTTATATATAAATTTCACAAGTGTGATCATGTTTTTTATATCAACTAAATCACATATTTACAAGGAGTTCGCCTTGAGAGAGAGAGAAAATCGGAAACAAAGTTTTTTTTTTTTATGTAAGGAACTGGCCGCGCGCACCACACTACCAGTCCATGTCATAAATAAACATCTGAGGGGTGCGGACCAAAAGTACACTTTTCTGTTATATAAAAAGAAAAAAAAACATTTTCGAGTCTAAATTATACGCTGTGAACAGGGAAATTAGCGATGGGCCCCCATTTAGTTGCTAAATTTACGGTGGACAGAGTATAGATCTATTATTATAGGGAGGAACAACTGTCAAAATGTATATACATGGAAAAAAAAAAAAAAAAAAAAACGAAAAAGAAACAGCTTAATTTTAAAAACCTTTTCTTTGTTTGAAAATATAATCCTAGGACAATTAAGAATAAATTTAGTATTACCCTTTGGAGAAAGGATGAAAGGTGGGGGAGAGAGTGAGGAGAGAGAGAAGGGGGAGAGAGAGAAAGGGGGAAGAGAAAGGGGGGAGAAAGAGAGAGAGAGAGAAACATTGATCGATCTAATTGCGAAGTAATGAAACACTCAGCCCCAGCGGAAGCGGCCACAAATGATAACGGACCCCGTCATAAATTCAGAAGTAAAACGAATTATTTCTAAATACAAACAGAAATTTGTATAATGTAATGGTTGTCTGTTCGTTTCCAAGTATGTGTGTCTGCTAGGGCGGATAGCCAATCCCGTTTGTAGACAATGAAACAGACACATTTGTGTTTGTTCAACACCTACAGGGTCCATGCTGCAACGATACACTAGTTAGAGTTTCTGGGAGATAACTCATCATCTGGCGTGAACAAGGCCAGTGTACTCAATGTCACTTGGCTCAACCCGTGGTATGCTTTTCAAAAGCTTTCCAACGGTGCCGCACACAGCGATTGCCTCCGCAGTCAGGATAACACCAGGGTCCCCTTCCTGACAAATCGACCACGGACTCATGGTTGGAAATCGAACATTCTAACCACTCGGACACGCGCCTATTTTTTTTTTTTTTTTTTTTTTTACAGTGAGTTTCACCCTGTACAAGTCCCAGGGGTCACTCGATGTAGTGGTTACAGTAAGAGGCAGTTTATGCAGATAGGAAGGAGTGCTAACGGCTAACCATAGACTTGAACAGGTTAAGAGTGTAGTAATCGGAGAACCGTCTTTTTGAGTGTCGGTTCCACAGAACAGTGGTTCACGGGACGAAGCTGTCCAAGTGGAACTTCTCACCGATGGAATATGGGGGGGATGAGGGTGGTTTGACACAATGTAAGTGGCATGGCGGGTCCTGGCTCTGAAGGTTAGAATTGGTAGAACCAAGGAATACAGTTCATCTGACCATTTTCAATGTAAGTAGCGATAGAGAGAGGTAGGAGAGGCCTGCCTTATCCCGCCTGTAGGAGAGAGAGTGGACCGTGGAAAATAATTTGTCACCTATAAGCACAGAGACGTATTTGGACTATATAGAGACTGGAAAGGGAGGACTGGGCAGCTCCCACCCACATATAGCAACAGGACTCCATTCTAGGCATAATCCGACTCTTGTAAAGGAAGAATATATCATGAGGGGTCAGGTACTTACTAGAACGGCACAGGAACCGACCATTTTTCCTGCATCTTTATCGATGGATCGTATATGTATAAGTTCCACGTGAGGTCAGGTGTGAGATTAAGGCCCAATAGACTGTCAAGGCACGGAGTCTCCATGATATGGGATATTTCTCATAAATATAGTGTGAAAGTCTTTTCAACGTTGGTTGGTTTAATAACGATTTTATTGTGAAAATTTGGTATATTTATAAACCTGCTATATCCTACGTATAGAATAATCGGCTGCTATAGAATTCCCACCCCATTATTTTGAAAACCCGAAACAGTGTTGCTTATTAGCATTGTAAAGACAAATAATCCTTGTTTGCTGATGTAAACAACGATACAACGGAAAATTGTTAAACTTTAACGTTTCTCAATTTTAATCTGTGAGAAAATGGAGATTTTATATGCAGTAAACACTGACGAGTGGAAGAGTCGAAACGTTGCAGAAAAAAATTGACTGCCCGAATAAAGTTGGGATTTTCTAGAGTTAAGGTATTTTTTCTCTTTCCGCTTTCTTTACGGGCAACTTCTAACGAGAATTGAAGACTGAATAGATTGTGCGAAAGATTTTTTTTTGTTAACAGCAAAAATATATATATATACATATATATATATGAGATCTGAGAATCCGAATGATGTTGACTATATTAATGACTCTTTTCAAAATTATAGACATGGCAAGATCGTGTTTGGTAATAAAGTATGTGTAAGTTGTGCTAGCTTTATTTACAAAATCAACATTAAGTCCGAGACGTATGCGTCTCTAAGAGAGTTTCTACGCATTTTGCAAAATAACATTATCCTCGCCTTTCTTTCTCTTTTTTTTCTTTTCGGGCTGTTGCTGTGTGTGTGTGTGTGTGTGTGTGTGTGTGTGTGTGTGTCTGTGTGTATATTCTGGCGTAGATCGTTTACACGATCGACGGACGGACAGACATTTTAATTAAGTCTTTTTCTCCTTCCTTACATTGCTTAAAAGCATACTGGCAACCTTTCCTTTCTTTCATTCTCGGCTATCAATTCCATTTACAACAAATCTCATACGCCAGTTTCTCTTACTTTCACTGCTATATCTGCGAATGTTAAAAAAAAAGCAGGCAATGCGTACACATGCACCTACCTACGATATACGTACATACCATATCGTATAGACTCATACGTATATCTACATTAACTAGCCCTTTTACTTACGCATTGTTAACACACATATTTTGTGTTCATATTATATATATATATATATATATATATATATATATTCAGGGTACGTATATTAATGAGATAAGTACGGATCTTGTTAGGTAGATACGCAAAGTATGTTTTATTTTATTTTATTTTATTTTTTTTACTTCCTCCTTCCTGTCGTCATCATCGTCGCGTATGTCAGACCATTTCGGATGCAAAGGAACTGATGTCGCTAAGCTATGCTATTATTATTCCCACCCACCTCATCCCCTACCTCGCAGCCATCCATCCAACCAGGCAGGCAAGTGAAGAGCAAGCACGCCTGCTCTAATAACTGCCGTTCTACTCGTCCGCCTCTTCATTCTTACTGTCTTACTCTCCTTCGCCTCCACCTTGCTCTCCAGTCACCCACTTTACTCCCTCTCTCGCCTGCTTTGAAAATGGGTCTTTTGGTTGTCGCGGATTTTGAAAGCAGTGAATTCGCTTGCTTCTCCATGCCGCGTAGCGTCGACTGTCTCGTACGTTCGCCTATGACTTTTGGGGGATCGTAAATGAGGGAGAGAGGAAAATAAAATAAATAAGTAGGATTTTACGGAGAAAACTTTAAATACGAACATTTCGCCCAAAGTCGAACAATTTTATTCTTTTTTAAACGGCACATTGAATTACCTGTTTACAGATAGAAATAAAAAAAAATATAGCTTTTAACTGAAACAACAAACAATTCAATGGCCGTTTGTGTATTTTGCGGAGGAAATTATTTTTTAAGAGTCAAAAGATGGTTTAGTAATAGCCTTATTTTGTCATTAACACTTTAAATCTTAACCAATATCAATAACCATGCCATTTTCTTAATTTCCAATGAATTTTTAGGTAAAATTACGAGCTAAGCGTTAGAAAGTATCAATCGTAAATGATCCTTCTACCTAATATAAACTAAACAGCTATATTCCGTCTGTAGAGACGGACTTAAAGAAAAAAAATAATGTTAATTCCTAGCTTTTCCTGATTTCAATGCACAACTTTCAGATTTAAATGTCGAAAATTGTTAAAACGAATTTTAGATAAAGTGGTTAATCATCCATTCTTTCCACACTGAAGGCAGAAGTGTCCTTAGCTTCAGGAAGAGAAAAAGAAACACGAATAGAAACTGTAAAGTTTATTTTTATATATATATATATATATATATATATATATATGAGAGAGAGAGATAGTTATTCCAAACCTCGCTTGAGGATGAGACTGCCACCCAGTAGTTAAGGTTTAATATTGAAATTAAATTTGAATACGGCTGACCAGTTTCGAAACATAGTAATTTTTGTGTCACGATGGAATCGTATTTTTTAAAAATTAAGTATAATCTAGGCTATACTCCTGTATCGAGCACTGTTTATATGTGTGTGTGTGTGTGTGTATTGGATTTCCCGGGAAAAAAAACCCTCTGAATACCCAAATCTATAGTGATTTTTTTTCTGTCTTCTTTAGAATATTTTGTCAACGAATTTGATAACCGTCATGAATATAGCAGAATTAAGATTGAGAATTGTGGAGATTACTTGTAAAAGACCATGTCACTGCTACTAATACCGGTACTCTTTTTGGGGAAAAACTGACTAGTATTTTATTTACTAGAGTATTAAGAGAATATTTTAAAACAAATAATTTCTGAAATTGGCAAAGTTAAGCGTAGAAATAAAACGTTCTTCACACATTCAATGAGTTTTAAACACATATTAGCACCCAGGTGACCCCTCCCACTTCTACTTCCAGAAACACCAATGGATCTGGAGCAGAAATGCTACTCTGTACATAAAGCTGTCATTTAGGACACCTACTAAAGTTAGTATATATGGAAATAACTTATTATCCATCCTTGTAAGAACACACAGAAGTAAAGTAACCTTGATTTAGTCTAATACATGTCCACGATAAAGACACGGTGAAAGGGGCTTAAACAGAAAAGTAATTGAGTGAGATTACCTTTACCGAACACCATTCTAAGTTTGGCGCTTAACATAGCAAGCATAAAAGAGACATATCTAGTTAATTCCGAAGTAGTACTATAGAAAATGGGGGAAAAAGAAGTTATTAAGAAATCAGTTTATTTATCATGTAAAATATGCAAACAATGTTTTATTGTGTGACGGTATCCTGGCATTTCCAATTGCCGACAGATGTAGTATCATTTGAGGAATGCTGAAGAATTCAGAAGGCTAAATTATCGAACATCCATTTTCGTCCCTTCGCTTCGATGACGTCCTAAGCGACGAAACGCCTACACAAATCTTTTCCATATATATATATATATATATATATATATGTATATATATGTGTGTGTGTGTGTGTGTGTGTAGTATATTATATATATTATATGCGCGGTACTTATTGAAAAGCGGTCAATATCAGTGATAAAACTAACATATTTAGCTGGAGAGATGCGAGTTTGTGACCATTAGGTTTCACGCTTTTGCGATCGTCAGACAATCTGATTAATTCTTTTTTAATTTTTGATTTATGGTAGGGTTGCGTGTATTGGTGTTTTTTTCCATGAACCACCAATACACGCGACCCTGCATAAATCAAAAATCAAAAATTAATCAGATTGTCTGACGATCGCAAAAGCGTGAAACCCAGGGTCCCAAACTCACATCAATTCAATATATATATATATATAGCGTATTTAGGCAGTAAATTCTCTTTTAGGCATGTCTGATTAAATAATTTAATGATTTGAGAAGTGTGCTATAATTATGAAAATCATTTTATGTTCCATTTCCCAAGTATTTTCGATCTTCTTCTGAGATCATCTTCAGGAGTGTACGTAGTAATACAAAACTGCTTTTTGTATATCGATTAAATAAGAAAAAAATACAGTAATGGATAGCAAAAACAGTTTTATATTACTACTTGCTCCACTAAACAACACAGTTTTGTATTACTACGTACACACCTGAATATGATCTCGGAAGAAGATCGAAAGTACTTGGGAAATGGAAAATAAAAACGATTTTCATAGTTGTGGCACATTTCTCACATCATTAAATTGCAATACACGGAAGGGTATCCGTGAATATGAATGGATTTTATTATAAATAAGCAGACATAATGTCTAATTTATTTAATCCGACACACACACACGTCTCACAAAAATGTCTTCACTTTTCGAATATTTATAAACATGTATACAAGTTCATCTAATATTTAATTTTAACCATAAATTTTTTTTGTAAGTCAATGAACACTGCATTTATTGTCATTTAAAGAGTAAGTGCAACATTTTTGGGAGACACCCTGTAATATTGTATAGTATATATATATATATATATATATCGATCGTCACGATTGCGTATAATCATTAAATAGGGTGTCGTCGCAGGGTGTTGACGTCAATATCCACTTTTATATTTACAGACGCTGTATCCCTTATATTAACCCGTCCTGTGTAAGACGATAAACTACGCCCGACAGCAAAGCCTCTGACCACAATGGTGGCAAAACACTATGAAAGTATAGGTTTTGTAAAAATTATTACCAGAAATTGATTTTTGAAAAAAAAAAAAAAAAAAAAAAAAAAATATACTAGCAATAAAAATTGTCGGCATTAAATAACCCATTGAAGTTGTTATGCCGTAAAAGAAAACAAACCAAACCTGACATTAAGCGTTTTAATCCATAAATATAACATATTGGGATATTTAAGTATTTATTTTAAAAAATTTAAGTGGAAGAAAAAAAAAAATCCGGTTAATATATGACGATCTGCTTTGATCATTGTCTTGATGGCGTACGCTTAAACCAGGTCAGACTTTGAATACTGTAATTATGCCTAAGGCGATTTATTTTCTTTGATGAAAGATTCATCAAAGTCTGGTAAATACAACGAAATACTAAAAACTAAACCAGATAAATACGTGGCGTAACGGTCATCAACAGAGAAAGCGAAATCTTTGAGCCGAGTTTCAATTATGGTCTACGCCATTGCGTTCAATTTCTTATTAACAACTTAGCGGAAAACCTCTTCATCTTTCCTCATCAGGTAGAGATGAAAATAGTAATGTAGACTGAGAGCTCTTTACCCTATCGTCCAGTCCACACTCCTAACCGTTTTTTTTTTTTGAACGAGAGTAGTGGTTTATCCCTTGTTTCCTATCTTTATATCTCTGAGATGATGTATTATGATTACTTGCATCATTTACATTATTCGGACAGTTATCCTCATCTTCATTGCCATATTCAAAACGTTTCGGCCGTTGTACGGAAGAGGCATGGCACATGGAATTAGAACAATCTACCCCGGTGGACTAAATAAAGGGTTCGGTTCGAAATTCCAATCATCTGAAGAAGAGCGGAGCGTACAACGGCCGAAACGTTGTGAATATGCCAATGAAGATGAGGATAACAGCCCCTGTTTTCTATTTATGATTGGGTTTCAGATTCCTTGTAAAGTTATCTTATTCTCTTTCGTCTTAGTGGCATTATCGCCTCGCTTGGCCTAAGTTGATTAAATACGGTAACAAGAAACATTCCAATACCATTCCCAAGTAATTACGGCAATTCAAATAATAAAGAAAAGAAATCAGTGGAAAGCCATTATTTGCTTATGTCTTGAAGGGACAGGCTATTTAAAATGTTTGTATTAGTAGAACAACTCTGAATTCAAATCTGGGAGCAAACTGCTCCACTGTTATTCGTAAATAACGATGGCAATTCACAGATAAAGAAAAGAGAAGGAGAGTTATAATCGAACATTAAAATGCTTCTCATATATTTAAGATACGGCTTCAAACCAAACACTGTACCTATAAATACATTAATTTCGGCGCAAATAATTTGACGGAGATAGTGAGTAAGCCTAGCTTACATGTAGCCGAGATTCATCTGAACTGACCTTTAAGTAAACTTAGGGTTAGTAATCGGATATATAAAAGTGTGTATGCATGTGCGAGTGTTCACTCGAAACCCTGGACATTAATCAATTGAGAGTAAAGAAAAAATTTGACAGTGATTTTCAATGTCGTACTTTCCATTCTCTGTTAAAACGCTTATTGAAAATATTGTACTTGTTTAAATTTGGTACCTCAGATTTACAATTCGAACTTTGAACTCATAAATATTAATCCAAAGTGTAACTCGTAAAAATCATTTGGATGTTTAATTATATTTTTAAAAAAATCTTTCTTGGTATAGTTTCTCTCTATACGAGCATTTTGAAAACAATTAAAAAAATCCAATTGAAAAAAAAAATATCGTTACGATATCAAGTATATGTCATAGAAAAGAAGTTAGTTAAAAACAATTTAACAGTAAAATTAAAAATAAGTATCTGTGCAAAAACAAGATTCGTATACAGGAAATATGTAAAAATAAAATGTAATATATCGTAATTTGATCGAAGAAAATAAAAAATGTTACACATTTGTAACTAAAATAAAGCGCGTGTTACCTGTGAATACTTAGGAAACATAATTTATGACAAAGTCTTAAGAAATAGGACCAGTCATAAAGAATTTAGTAAAGTGCAACTATGCAGTCTGTCTTCTTGCAGTTAATGTTTTATCCTTCTCGCTTTCTTTCACTAATTTCTGTAGAACTTTTTGTAGTTTTCTTTCCATATCTGTTATCAACACCGTGTCATCTGCATATCATATAACATTGTGGCCGCCAATAATAAATCCTGGCAGGACATCTAATTCTCTCAGAATTGTCTCGCTGTATAGATTGAATAAGTTCGGCGAGAAGACATAAGGATATGTCTTCTCGCCGAACTTATTCAATCTTTTCACCCTTTTCTATTCTTGTATATTTGCTGAGCTCACTTTTTATCGGTATGCAGGACGGTTTGCTGCGAATATTTCTGGATTATTCTAATATTCTTTCCTAATATGTCAACATTGCTGAGCAGTACCACCAAATCTTTGTGGCATATTTTTTATCGGACGCCTTTGCTTAATCTATAAAAACACAGGTACGCGTCCTTCTGCATTTAACTGCGGCGCAAACATAAAAGAGACATGGCCCGCGCAACGCCGGGTATCACAACTAGTATTTAACCGTTTGAATGGCCGTTTTAAGATAGAACATAGATAATGTTGATGCGAATGTCGGTCCGCATTGCCATGAAAACGATAATTACTCTCACGATTTGCATTAGTCTTGTTCTGTATCGAGAGACATGAACAATTCTTTTTGTGTAATTAACACAAATTTAGAGAGCCACATTGACAGAAGACAAGGGCACGCATGTGCCACGAACCCGAATGAAACCAACTGACCTCGTCTGGAGTGCAAGGTCAAACGATATTGGAGAAATCAAACTGGCAACTCAAGTTATCAATAAATAATTCTATTTATGACGGACTAAAAATTCCGCAAATTTTAACAGTGGTCACAGATAGACAATGATTTCTTCTGAGGGGGAGGTACGGTGGAGTAATGGATAGCGGCTTGGACTTGTGAATGGTATGAATACTCTTCTTCCCCGGGCCCAGCAGCTATGGGTAAACAGCGGGACAGACCGGGTTCTATAGATTTGGTTGGCAACTGGACTACCGCAGAAAGAAATGGCAACCTACTGCGGGAAAAAATCTGCCTCGTCAGTTATGTATCAAAAGATACATGAACGCCTAAGCGTGTATCACGCATGGCATTTTAATATTAGGTTGGTACAAAAATAATGTCGTTTTTTGACGTTCAACTTCAAAAGAAAAACGACATTATTTTTGCACCAACCTAATAATCTATTGAGGTCATTTATAGCAATATTTTTTTTTTTTTAAATCATAAGGACGTAAGGGGTTACCGAGTGTTAGAAGATATGAGAAACAAAAAAAAAAGAAAAAAAAAAAGGTACTATTAAGGCGAGTGAGGACAATAAAAGAACGAGAACGGAGACGACAGAAGATAACGATTCATATTGTTGAAATTTTTGAAGATGACCGGGAAGCAAGAAGCTGAAATAAAGTTCCACAAGAGTAAAATGCGGTAGAATAAACAGTGAGCATAGAACTTACGGGTACAACTGTAAAATGAGGAGATCTTGCTGCCAATTTAGTACAAATCTAGGTACACTAGCGGAAAGATCGCCAGATCAATTATCATGAAATTATTTATAGAAAAGACACCGAGAAAATACGTTATGGCAGGGGGGAAAAAAGACTGAAGCTGAGATGCCAGGTCAGAACCAATAACCTTGCAGATTATTTTATCAAGAATCTCTAAATATATAACACGAGCGCAAGATCAGATGTGGCAGCAAGATTCAAAGCATGCGCGAATTGTAGACTGAAAAATATATAAGATTCTGGTGAGAAGAATTGTCTAGCACGACTAATTTTCCTAGATGGAGACTTAGCAATAGATTCAATATACTCTTTCCACTTCATGTCAACTGAAAACGTTGGTCTGAGAAGACTCAATGAGTAACATCAGACTTCCTAATGGTAGGTAAAAAGATGATTAAAAGAGAACGGTTTCGTTTGAGCCGTTAAAATTAACAAGCCATTGCTTGCCCCATTGAACAACAGACTGCAAATCATTTTTATATCAGCTGCCAATTTGACATTATCGAATCGAGCCTAAAAACAAAACACGCACTTTAAAAAGACACTAGGTGTTTTTAATGTAGAGTTGGACAAGGCGCCTTCACGCCTTCAAGGCAGCTTCATCTTTGTTAAATGAGGAAAACATATGTATGACACACCGATCTCGGCCCGAAGCTTTATTTACCCGACTTCTCCACTAAGGCACATGTCACACGTCGTTTTATGTATATATTAAGTTGGTGCAAAAATAATGACGTTTTTTGACGTATTTTTTAACATCAAAAACGTCATAATTTTTGCACCAACATTATATATATATAAACACACACAAGAGGTATCCATACGCATCCATATGGGCCAAGGACAAAATCTGCCCAATCCCTCTGGCGTCGACATTACACCGACCCTACCTCTCTTAGTGCAATGAGGAAGGTGCCGCCACCATGTTGGAATACCCGGGACCGGTCAATATATATATATATGTGTGTGTGTGTGTTCGCGCGCGCTTATTAACAACATCTTGCTCATCGTGACATATGTTAATTTTTAATCTTACGGTTATCAATAGTTTTATACTTCTTGACCACAAAATGCTTCAATTTCGATGGTCAAGCAAAGTTGAATATCCCCTTTAAACACAGATATCGTTCGGGCTCAGATCTCTACCAGCCTGAATATGAGAGAGAGAGAGAGAGAGAGAGAGAGAGAGAGAGAGAGAGAGAGAGAGAGAGAGAGAATGCAAATAATAAATTTGTAACTTAGTTGATTGGTGTTATCTTCAGCATCCCGACTAACGGACGGACCCCCAGGCATTCATATAAAAATGGATACTAGTGGTGACAGTGTGCCATCAAGCATGAAAGTGACTGTCGTCGCTTCGTATTGAACTCAGTGTCCACGTTCATATTTACATACGCTCGATCCCTTATAATGAGTACTTTTAACGATCCAATATAGTACACCTTAAAACTGTGTGTGTGGATAAAGAGGTAGGTAGAATTCGTAAAAATCATTTGGGTGTTTATTTTTTTTTTTCTCTCTCTCTCTCTACGGGCATTTTCAAAAGAATGAAATAAATCTTTAGGATATCAAGCATATGTCTTAGAATAGAAGTTAGTTAAAACAAAACAAATTTAAAATAAGTATCTGTAAAACGAAATACGTATACAGGAAATATGTAAAAAAATAAATAAATAAATAAAATGTAATTTATCGTAATTTTATCGAGGAAAATAAAGAAAAAATTTACAAATTTGTGACTAAAATGAAGCGCGTATTACCTGTGAATACTTCGGAAACAATTTATGATTGATATTATTTAAGTCTTAAGAAATAGGATCAGTCATAAAGAATTTAGCAAAGGCGTAGATAGCTTCATCTATCGTTCAGTTCACACTCCTCTCCGCTGTTTTGAACAGGATTAGTGCTTTATCTCTTGTTTCCTGTTTAGGATTGGGTTTCCAGTTACTTCTAAAGTCTACTTCAGCTCTATACTCCTAACGCTTGTTCTTTTCTGCACTAGTCCACACAGAAACACTACTTTGAGTGGCTCTTGCGCATGGCATTGGACAAATATTACTACAAAAAAAAAAAAAAAGGAGGAAAAAAAAAGGAGAGATTGCAGATTCTGTCCAATGCTACAAAATCCAAATAGTGACGCTGGAACTGGAGTTATTTTCTCAAATAACAACATCAGATCTAGATTCTCATATGGACATCATGTATAGCATCCAACGCGTTAGGAAATATCTAAGCGATCAGCTATAGATAACAGTTTGTTTTTTGTTTTGTTTTACAGACCAGGGACCACTTACGTCTTAGTAGCATTATCCCCTTGCTTAGGGTGAAATGATTTTTTTTAAAATTCCTGATTTGCTCTGAGGCAATAATTCTGATCCAATTATGAAAAGTATTTTTTTCTAAAGCCATTGATATAAAGCCTAGTTGTACGAGTATATATATATATATATATATATATTATACACACACACACACACACACACAAACAAACAAAGTCTTTCTATTAATAACCCTTTCTAGAGAGAGCGAAACCTAAAAAATTTTTTAATTATAGGCGCGCGGAAATTATAGGACGCTTTGTCACTGCACCAGTACACAAATATGTGTATTTAAGAAAATATCACAATACGGATATTCAAAATCGGGGAGACATTAGAAAATGAGCCTACCGTAGAGCGAGAGCAAATTAATGTCTCGTAACATCGTCAATGTAATAAAATTCTATCCTCATCGGGAAAAGGACAAGCTCCATTCTTTATTCTCAGGCTTGTAAAGCTTAGGCCCGTCAGTCGACACCCACAGAGATGAATCACCCTGATATCCCATTTGTAAGAGAGCGCCTTCCCTAGATCCGCTACATTGTGGAACAGACCCCCGCGTAGATTATTCAGTGAACCCTACAATCTTAATTTCTTTAAGCCTCGTTTCATTAGTTATTTAGATTCATAATCTTAACTTCCTCATACCAATTTGGGCAAACTACGGCATGTTTCATCTTTCTGAATGATACGCTTAATTTCATAAGGAAAATAACGTTTCTTACAACTGTTTTGTTTCTTTCTCACTTGTTCACACACACATTCTCTCACACATAATCACATACGTAAACAATGATTAAATACAATACTTCTTGAATTTTGTAAACTTTCGTTGAAAGTAACGTTTTCATCATTTTAAACCACTGTCAACTTTAACTAAGGAAGATCATACGTGTATAAATAGCTTTTGAAACAAGGGGGAAAAAATTTTCTCCTTGGAGAATACACTTTAAAAACTTTCAAATGAGTGAATTAAACATAAATCATACGCAGCGACGTGTTAGTTACACAATCATCAACAATTTTATACAAATACTTTAATTTTTTAATCATAGAAAAATGTTTTCTCACATGGAAAAAAAAAAAAAAAAAAATCCCCTATTTCTAAACTTTATGCTCACACATTTGGCCATCTGTAGTGAAAATAGTTGAGGTATCTACTACGAAAAATTACTTTGAAACTATTTGCTAGTGCCGCTCGCCTTGTGATGAGCCGTAGATAAAGTGGCCCACTGCTTGAAAAAGGTTGCCCGGGCCCGCTCTAGTATTTGCTTTTAGGTCTGTGCCACACTCCTCATTCAGTAACTCTCTATCACTAGTGGGTCAAGAACATTGTCTTGGGTGAACATCAGTTCAAAAAAAAAAAAAAAAAAAAAAAAAATGCTGCAGATTCCGAATTCTGTGCCAAAATCTACCTATATATCAGTCACTAAGAGAGGCAGGCCTTTGCCAGGTCTATCAAACATAGGGAGCAATGAGTCTTACCCTTCTATGCTGGTTCGTAACATGGTGGCAAGGAGGTTTGATTTAAGAGAATTCTTTCTCCTAGATTGACCTGCTATTAACCCATAGCTGTTGTGAGTGGTAGGGGAGGAGATGGATTCATGCCTTTTCTCAAACGCACGCGTGTGGAGTGAACGCAACGGCCTGGGCCGCAATTTGAATTCACCTCAGTGATTTCGTTGTCCACGTCGACATTCGCTAGGGTCAATAGTCCTATTATTTGTGGCCATTATTAGTCTGAAATGTTCGATCTTTACTAGATACCTCATATATATATATATATATATATATATATATAAAGTTCCGAAAAAAAGGGTGTATTTCTGGAATATGAGGCTTTTAAGAGAGGCAATCTTTGTAATTAAAGTTCTCAATATCAAAAGACAGTGTTCATTTATTATTAAGTAATATTCACTCGTCCAGATATGGTTCTACAGAATGATGCTGAGAATACCATGGAATGAAGATATTAGCAACAACGAAGCTTTAGGGAAAATGGGAACAAAAAGGACAGAAAGAAACACTTGAAATTTCTAGGGCACATAACGAGGAAGGTGGGTTGGAGAATTTGACACTCACAGGACCTATTGAAACAATAGGGACAGAAGAAGACAGAGGATAACCTAATTGGCGAGCTTGTGTAAATGGTTTGCAGAAAAGGGTTGAAGGGAAACAGCAGAAATGAAACTTTACTAAGAGCTACAAAGACAAAATATGGAGAGGCATGATCGCTCACGTCCTAATGAGACACGGCGCATCTAAGAAGGTCGTTTCGACAGAGGCTTCAGAGTAAAACCGGCTTACAAAAATTCAAATTTTTATATCAAACCCTCCGATCAGTGGCTACCATCTCCGCGAAACTTCGTGGAGGTCGACGGATAAGTAAACAATTTTACGCACTTTCGGATCCTAACGTAAAGAAATAATGGATGCTTATTAATCCAACAGATTTTATTACTTAAAAATCGCTTTAGAAATTACTTTAAGTCAGCATGCAAAATTGAGCAGATATGAAAGTTTCCAGAATCTGAGAAAGGCTTGTATTTATAAAGCATCCTCTGGAAGGAGGTGTTATTAACAATGGCTAAGTGTATTAAAGCGTTGGTTAGTGAAATTTCTGACAGTAACTGTGGGTTCAATCCCTAGTACGGGCAGTGTGTACTTGCAGTCAGTGGAAGCGGGCAAGCAATAACTGAACAGTACGAAATAAAAATAAGAGCCGGATATCTATATTCATGAGTAATGCAACAAGTCTTACCGCCGTAGATTAAAAAAAGGGTTAAGTTGAGAATTTTCTATAGTTCACTAACATCATGGTACAGCAAATACAAAGGTGAGTACAATAGTTCGAATATATATATATATATATATTTGGTTGGATAGATGTGAGTTTGTGACCGTGGGTTTCACGCTTTAGCTATGAACATCGACACACTATGATCATATGAAAAATAATTTAAAAAACTTAAAGCACTTTGACTTTCATATTCAAGTTCTTTGATTAAGTTTTTTTTTTTAATTATTTTTCATTGTATCATAGTGTGTCGATGTTCATAGTTGATATTGATTTCAGATATACATGTTGACATTCTATAATACTAAATACCCACATACAACCTATTTCCAGTTAATATATTTCATCCTTGAAAATGGCTAAATGTATAGCCGAAAGCGCTCGGAAAAATATAACATTTCGACAGTTTTTATATAATTAATTTACTGAAAAAAATTATAAAGATCATATGAAAAATTATACAACAAAAACTTAAAGCACCTTGCCTGTCATATTCAATGAAGCTTGCATGAAAGAAGGATTGCTGCCTAAATACGCACACATACTAGTTGTATATTTAGGCAGTAATCCTTCGTTTATGTATGTTTCTTTAAAAACGTCAGACAAGGTACTACGGTTAAGCTTTTTATTTAATTTTTCTTGTGTTCTAACAAGAGCTTTCTTTTCTGGACAAAGGGTGTGTAAGAACTGTCCAAATGTTTTATATTTCCAAGCGCTTTTGGATATACCTTTAGCCATTATCAAGGATGATTTGATTTTTCAGTTTAATTGAGTGTGTGCGTTATGTGTATTTTTTAGTGTTTTGTAGAGATGTTTTTAATTTCCGAATACGGTTAGCACATTGTGGCCTTGTTCGTAGTTAATAGCGTTAAAAGTTGGCTTTTACTTTTTTTATTATGAAAGCTTTCATTATTTTTAATCTTTTTTTTTTTTTTTACAAGTGGATGAAGTTAATATATTTGTTTTCTACTTGCGTGTCTGTTGATTTGAACCTAATCTAACAAAAAGGCCACAAGTGCGCGTCTTTTAGTTAAAACGAATACACAAGGATATTAATCGTTTGATGAACTTCTCTAATCCAACTTATTTAAGAACGGATTTACGGGTTTTGTGGGGGTGTTTGACGAGTGGAAAAACTAAAGCTTCAATTTTTATGACGTCATAATTGTTCTCGATTCTGAAATGAATCCTTCGCTTTATTCGACGAATTAATTTGCCGGTCACATCATCCTAGTTCATATCTATTATTATTATGGCGGATACATTTTTGATCAGGGAAAATTGTAAGACACACGTTCATAGAAAGGTAACGGGGAGGAGAGTCGAGGCAAGGAGAACAGAGAGGAGAAAGTGAGAGTGGTAAAAGCAAGGGAGACAAGACAGAAAAAAATGATAGGAGGAAGAAAAGAAAAAAGAAAAAAAAATATGATGAAAGAGAAAACAGTGCAGTCTGGTGGGCAGAGAACGAACCAGATTTGGGTAGGGCTTAAGTTTGCCGTTCATCTTAAGGTCATTTACCATCATACAGCGACTTCAACGACAACAACCCACTTGGAACAGTGTCACACTTACAGCGGCCACTAGACTAGCTTGTGTTTCCGACACTCCTTACAACTCGGACGGGTTTTTTTTTTTTTTTTATCAACTGCAAAATAAAGTTTCTTAATGTATTGACACTTCTTGTCAAGGAATTAACTTAATTTTTTCGTTCACCTTAATTAATCCCAGAAGAGAAAAAAAAGATTGCTTTGTACGCGTTTAAGAAACAAATGAGTAGTACGATTATGTGTAGTTTTAGAATAGGCGGTATGACTAAAAATAACTTTTTGTTCAATGTTTTTTTTTTATATTACTATAGACACAACATACAATTACATTTTATAAACGTTAATAGGGGGTTTGGTTTGATATATACATTTATTGAAAACTGATCTTACTTACGAAGCAGAGAGATAGATAGAGATCGTTTTGAAACGACCGCGAAATAAATTTGATCATTTATCTAAAAAAAAAAGAAAAAAAAGTCTTTCACATATTTTTCGCTTCCCTATAGATGATTAATTTACAGAGCAAACAGAGCACCCCATTAAGTTTTATATAATATATATATATATATATATATATATATATATATATATATATATATATATATATATATATATATAATATAGTGTGTATGTTACTCTTAATCTATATAGTAATACGAACAAATATTTTGAAACAAAATAAAACTGATTATTTCTGTTCGCAGGTCCAATTCTAAAACACCACCCTATTTTGTTTATAAAAAATAAAAATTACTCAGACTGAACGATTTTTTTAAGCTATCTACTAAGTACAGTACAGTCTGATAAAAGCCTCACTCACTCAATAAACAAAAAGATTTTTAGAAATGGGTCGAGCCGAGAATTATTCAGTGTTCTCTCTCTCGCGTACGTGTGTGGAGATTATATATATATATATATATATATATATATATATATATAAATGAGATACTCACACATATTCATATTTACTATAAAAATAGACAAAAATTAGCAATTGATTGAAAACAATCACTTTTTACTTTACACCCATTCTTATCTATCTAGTTATTTATTAACGATATTTAGATCAATTTCTATTGTTAATTTAAGCAACGCAATTACGCCCCATCGGACATGTTACCAAGTTGAAAAA
>OZ010579.1:109364965-109392465 GCA_963932145.1 Acanthosepion lycidas
GAGGTGTAAACATAATAGTGCTCGATGTGGTTAGACAGACTAGGGTGTATATATATATATATAGGGTGTATATATATATATATATATATATATATATATATATATATATATATATATATGGAATATTTCATGGTTCTTTGTATTCAGTGGGAAACAAAAGGACTATATATATATATATATATATATTATATATCGTCATTGTACTTAGCAATGGCCAAGCAACCTAGCTCGCCATCTAGAAACCTAAGTTACAGGTGTTTGTAAGAGTCTAGTCGATATATTGCCATTAGCTTCATGGATTGTTTTCTTATCCTCAGTGTGATTAATTTATTTCTAGTTCTGCTTATAACTACTTTTTTCTGTGCATGCATATACAGGTATTTGGAGGTGGAGCTAAGAGCTTAATTAACACCTTCCTCACCTGACCATCTCGTTATTTGCATTTATTCTCTTTATTCTTACCTGGTTCATAAAGGATGATAGTGCAGTAAAAATATTCAATAGAACCCCGACTTTATGTTTCTTTAGAATAATAATAATAATAATAACTCAGTTAACTCCAAACAAAACACGTTAACCAGTAAATTATTGGATTTTAACAAGTTTTTGTTAAAGCGAGCAAACTTTTGCAAAGAAAGTGTTAATTTTTTTTTTAAATATAGAGGAAATGTAGTAAGTCAATAAATATAAGTTAAACAAAAAAAAAGAACAAAAAAAAACTATTACCCTATATACAGAGAAACCCGGATATAAGAGAGATTTTATCTGGTCATTAACCTATTTCAGGCCAATGTTTCACGATTCGGCAGATCTGTTCTCGACAAATGTTATCTCCTAAATAATTTTAACCGAATCATAGACCGAAATGGCAAAGCGATTTTCTAAAACACATGCAGACTGAAAAGGAAGTATTTTCGCTCGGCAACCCAGTCTTGTAAAGAAAAAAACAAACAAACAAACAGGTAGATTCATTAGAAGACAGACAGTTTAAACTGGAGAACGCAAGTTGAATCGGGAGAACAGTATAAAGAGCTGAAGATCAATAGTTTCCTTGAAGGTGCTGGGAGAATTTATTAGCTCTCTTTTAACATTTTGTGCCCTGACCACCACTTTACCGGTGATAGAGAAAAATGACAATGCGCAGCCACCGGTTGAATGTTGGGTAAACACTTGCGTCGTGTTTTGCTTTTTTTGTGCATCAAGATAGGTAACACCTGCTGGGTAGACTGGGAGACAAAAAGAATTTTGGCGATAAAGTGAAGGCATGCAATCATACTCACTCCCTGCTAAGTATAATGCTTATATTTTTTGTAACTATTTTTATATCTACCGTGAAATATTACATACCAATTATTTGCAAATTTTGACTCAGGAGCTCAGGTAGAAAGATTAAAATTGTTCAAGAACGCTCACCAACCAGTCAGAGATTGAAACATGAAAATCAACCCTCCTCTGATGGTTTATTGGTCAGAAAACAGTTGGTACGGAAATTGTGATACACCATTTTATTAAGCGACGAAGACCCGACTGTTTGGAAAATTAGTATTCAAATGATGACTTTTTATAATTTCTTTTTATTGCTGATGTTCACATAACAGGTGTAGACACGGTATAAGCGACACGTCGGCGTGTACAGGGATTACGATTATCGCTGTATCGCCGAGAAATCTCAAAGGTGTCGGGGAGAATAAAACAAAAAATATTCCTTTGAGGTTGGTTGTTATCACACTCTGAGTCGGTAAACAGATACAAAGGGTCATGTGTAGGACTTTGACTAACCTTTCTTATTCATCACCTTGTCATCCGTTTATAAGTCTTTTTATGTGCTTAACACTACATATTTCGCGCTCTCTGTCTATAAGTGTTAGCCTTGTGGCAGACAAAACAATGTTTATTAAACACGCACATGCATTGATAGGATTAGATCAATAATAAAAAAAGTAACAACTGAACATAGTGAGCTATGCCCTACGATCAAACTGTAGTATCTGTTCGCTCCTGCTGAAGACTTGGCTGCGGTCATAATGTAGTATCTGTTCACATGCTAGGCTGTGTGCTTGTATTTCAAGAGAGACGCTCTATCGTCTCGAGCGCTTGCTTCAAGCGATCCCAGTCTGGCGGCAGAACCTCACGCAGTGCTTAAAAAGGAAGAGTGTGAATATTCTACTACTTTCGTGACATTGATTACGAAGAGTGCAGTTTTTATCCTTCGTTCATATATATGCGGACAGGCACCCGACGTAAATCCATCAATATGTTGCATCCTACCGCAGTGTGGGTAGGGAAGGGGATGGCTCTTATTAATATTCACGGAAACAACAACAATACCATCGTTGGGTAGAGCAAAGTTTCAGCTAGGAAACACTGCTCTTCAACGAATTCGTAAGTTGACAGATGAGCAGTGCCTGCTGAAACGTGTCTTACCGCACACAACACCAAAAACATATTACCCACATCTTAACTGTGCTCTTATCCATTGTTTGGTCTCAATAAAGCTTGATTATATGTCAATGTCTATTAATAAATTCAATGACACATCACTGATTCACACGCACTTTCATGTAAGACGTCAAATTGCCGCTGCACTGCTATAAGCAACAAGGGAAAATGCTTTATTGGCGTGAAGTTTCAGTTTCTATCAATTTATTATTAACAAACTTTACTAACCTGAGCTAACAAAATAAAAGAGGATATATTATTTCTGGAGCGGCCCTAGCAGATATATATATATATATTAAAAATAACATATCCCAAACTTCCAAGACCAATGTTGTGCATGAATATACTTGTTCACTCGGAGAATGTTTCTCTGTAAATAATAAAAAAAAAACACTAAACGTCTTACATAGGATATATTACAACCACACTCTCAGGGAAATTCACCTGCCCCCCTATCACTTTAAACGTTATTTATTAAACAGTATATTTATTTATTTTCATTTCCCGCTCTGAATATTCGATAAATCTTATTATACAAAAATATTCTTCGAGGCCGAGTCGGATCTAACAAAAGTACGCTGGTTCGAATCCTGCTAGAGACAGCATATTTTTCTTCAATACGATTTCTGAAATATTCAGGCCGGTAGACGAAAATAAATCTACTGTTTAATAAATAAACGGAGCGTCTACTTAAATATGAGTATCCACTAAAAATAACGTTTAAATTGTTAAAAATCTGTCGGATTAATAAATAAAATATTCATTACTCTTTTTTAGAAATTGCAAGATTATATAATAGGACTGAGCAAACTAACGTTTCTGCACTAATTACTGTTCGCCTGATTATCTTCTGCGGTCCGCAAGGTCACATCAAATATTTTTTTAAATGTCTGTTAAAAAATGGTGTTTTTTGGTTCCATGTTATACAAAACAGGAGAAAAATAAAAGAACAAAGTAAGAAACCAATTAATTAAGAACCACAGTTTTCAGGAAACTTACTTCCTACAAAATCAGCGTATCTCATTATGTACTACCACATGTACCTAGATCGCTACATTACACACGGTCCTAGAATCATTGTTCAGTCGTAAGCGTAGAGTAAACTGGCGCAGAGATCTTGTTAGCAGTGTGTACTGTACACCAAATGGAAATAAATATGACGTCATTTCTCTATTTAACTATAGATTTCTCAGATTTATCGAGAATTTCTTATAATTGTAAAAAGATCTATCTCATCTGCGCAAATCTCTTTAATAGCAACAGATGTATAAAATATTAAATTAATTTTTCATACATCAGTGCAGTCTGTTCAAAAAATATCTTTAATAAGCAATAAATCTAAAAATAACGTGAATGGATAAGTGTTATTTACGTTGTCATTTGAAACGCTTTCTTTTTTTTTTTATTTGGATACAGGTCGAATTAATTGTACGCCACTACATGAAAAAGTTTGCCTACTCCTGATATACAAGGAAGCACATGTTACTATTAATACCTACCTGGCAGATGCCGGATAAGATTTTATCATCTGTCAATTGCGTCTCTGTGTTCGGACAGAGTGCCACTGGGTTGCGGCTCCGTCAGAAGACAGAGGCGTAATTGAGGAAAATCACAGTGTGTGATGCCCTGGGGAACAGATACCCGAGGCCGCACCCTCTCATTGCACTAGAGAGGATCAGTGCTCGCATCGAGGCCATCGCAACCGGCGGTTGTGGCGGCTAGGGGAAACTGTTCTTTTCCCGGGTGTACGCGCTCGGGTTCCCCACATTAAACCCGAATCGTGTGTCACATCCTGTCTCAGTGGGGAGGGCAGGTTAAATATTTACCTGGCACAACCAGAGAAGTTAAAAAAACATATTAAGGGGTCTTCAACACAAGCAGTACCACACCCTCAGAAGGGAGCTTGGTTTATTGCCCATCATCTGGGGTGTTGTCAACGGTGCTTGGGCAATTTTTCCACGGTGTTGTCTGTAAATCCACTTTAAACCTCGACCTTGTGCCACATTCGATAGCGATTCGGGCACTTCGAGGTGGTGTAATCGTTAACAAGCTTGTCTCGCTAAATCAGTTACTGACTGAATAGCGAGTTCGATCCTCACTGGATGCCTCAAACTTTCGGCCATGTGCCACAGCTACGCTTAGAAAAACACGGCAGTGTCGTAGGCAAGCTGAAAAATAGCCATATCACTATTAAGAGAAATTCCATTTGTAAACCTACATCAAGTAGATGATTGGCGGAACATAATCTTTCTACCTTTTTAGCACTGTACATTTATCTATCTATTTATCTATCTGTCAACAAGTGGAAGGGATATGAGGGAAAGGTTTTATTTGACGTTCCTTTTACCTTCTGTAATTAATATACGGTTTGTTGGTATTGCCCGTCTAACCCGAAGTGATGGGATAAAAAAAAAAAAAGGCGAGAGATGAAACACAAATAAAAAAAAAGAAGCGAAGAAGAACTGAGAAGAGAAAGGAAAGCGAAGAGTTTGCTATCAACCTGTATTCATGTTTTTGCCCCCCAGAGAATAATGACCGATTGGCCGCGAAGCTGGTGAGCGGATGCTTACATTTTCCAACGGTCGGGCAAACAAAAATGAACAGAAAAGGATACTATTTAAAGAAGAAAAGATTAAAGAAAAAAAAAAAAAAAGGGGGGGAGGAGAAGCAGGATGTACTTGCCATTTATATATTTAATTTTCAATCTGACCGCCGCTTGTTTACCGGCTTTCTTTAAATCAACCCGACGCGGGAAGAGCAAAGATAAAAAGATAACACTTTCTGTAGGCAATAGAAGCAATAAATAAATAAATAAAATAAATATATCAAATTTCATTTCAGCCAAAAAAACTCGGCTCAAACAACGCCTCGGGATGGAGTAATGGTTAACGAGCACGTCTGGTTGACCGTTGTTATTAAGTAGAATTTTAAGACTACCTTGTACGGAGCATATGAGTAACGAGGAGGTTTTAAGTATATGGACTACAAGGAAAATTACGCTTAAGAGATAAGCTTAAGCGACAACTAAAATATCTGAGACACATAATCAGGTCAAATAATGTTCAAATAAAATGTAGTGTTGTAAAATATTATGAAATGTATAAAATATTGTGAAATGTATAAAATTCGTTCGAAGTACGAGCGCGTGGTGTTTTATTTATTTTTGTTAATAGAAAGACCCGCGAAAATTTCACAGTTTTCCTATTTAAATTTTCTTGGGAGTGATTTTTTTTCTTTTAAGTTAATGCGCCCATGACGAGTTCTACGATAATAAAATATCCGTATAAATTCCCCTATCGTATCGTTATTTGAGCTTAACTTTAACAAAATATCGCAATGACAATCATAAATGTGAATGCTGGTCATTATTTTAAGAAGTAAGGGGGTACAAATGAAAATATTTTAAATTGACAACTTTTTTCCCCATTTCACTGAAACAGCCATTAAACACTTCTATCTTCATTTCTTTCGTTCTTTCATTTTTACGCTGAAAACAAGTAGTGGGTTTTTCTCTCTTTACCCTACGAATCATTTAAGTAGCGTGGTCCTCTTTATGGCAAACAATGCCTGATGCGGCCAACAGCTTGGAAAATGTTGTCCATCCCTGCTATAGAACATAGAATTTACGGTTACGACTAGCAATTTCAATAGTGAAATGATGAGACCTAACTGCCAATCTAGTAAGTTGTTTAGATTCATACTCGAGGTACCAAAGAGGAAAGCTCATCAGAATAATTAAAGAACAAGGAAGCTACGTTACGGTGGTGGAGAAGTGGCTTGTAGCGGAAGAGGAAATCATTAGAATCTCAAAGACATTAGCAGATCTCTGAAAATTCTTCAGGTGATTAATTATTGACGTCGAGCAATTGATAGAAAGCCTGTATTGAATACCAAGCTATGGGTAAAGAGCAGGACAGTCCCGGTTCTATAGACTTGGATGGCAATTGGTCTACCGCAGAAAGAAACGGCAATCTATTGCGGGAAAAAAAATCTGCATCGTCAGCCATGTATCGAAAGATACATGATCGCCTAAGCGTGTTTCACGCATGGCACATAACTGACTGTATCGTTACTTTTGCAAGATATTTTATTGTTACAGAGATATGGAAAATAGGGAAGGACAGAGAGGGAAATATGGGCGGGGAGTGAGAGAAGTGGATAGAGAGGTAGATAAAAATGGAGAGAGTGGGAGAAGTGGATAGAGAGGTAGATAAAAATGGAGAGAGTGGGAGAAGTGGATAGAGAGGTAGATAAAAATGGAGAGAGTGGGAGAAGTGGATAGAGAGGTAGATAAAAATGGAGAGAGAGGGAGAAGTAGATAGAGAGGTAGATAAAAATGGAGAGAGTGGGAGAAGTAGATAGGGAGGTAGATAAAAATGGAGAGAGAGGGAGAAGTAGATAGAGAGGTAGATAAAAATGGAGAGAGAGGGAGAAGTAGATAGAGAGGTAGATAAAAATGAAGAGAGTGGGAGAAGTGGATAGAGAGGTAGATAAAAATGGAGAGAGTGGGAGAAGTGGATAGAGAGGTAGATAAAATGTAGAGAGTTAAAGCAAAGTATAGAGACGTAGATAAAATTGGAGAGGAATAGAAAAGTGTGTGTGTGAGAGAGAGAGATAGATAGATAGAGAGAATAATATCTTATTGGAACCTTTGACTGCAGACATTTTGTTCTTTTTAAATAGGTTCTTCTGAGTTTCTTTGTGCCTGTATGCTTATCGACTCGGAACGTGAAATCGGCAATCTGGGTTCAAATTTTGACCGGGTTCTGTTACATTTATTTTCGCATCAATACTTTTGGGAAAGGCATGGATATATATATATATATATATATATATCCCTTTTCTATCCCCCGCTACCATTTTTAGCTTAATTAGCCCGATAGATTCGCATATGGCACCGCGCTGATAGCAGACACAGAAAGAAAACGACTACGGGAACTCCTGGACAAGCAAATAATAGAAAGGGGGGGGCAAGAATAGGACGAACCATCAGTTGTAACAAGACCGAATGTATGGTTTTCAACAAGAGGAACATTTCAAGATGCGAGTTACGAATTGGAGATGTCAAAATCAATCAAATACGGTAAAAACAGAAAATATGGCATCGAAATCCGAACAAGTATTGGAATAGAATAAGATGCCTTAAATAAAGGGACACACATTCTCAAGAAACAGTAAAGTGTCGTTCGAAGCATAGAAAATTGATTCATTTTCTACGGTTTATCAACCCTTTTCAGGTTATTTACAGCCAGATATTTTTTAGATTTTAACGATTTTCTTTTGAAGATAATAATAGTTTAGTCATTCAAGTCTAACTAATTAATCCATAGCTGGAGGGGAGGAGTGGTGGATTCGTACCTTTCTTAAGGCTATTTGCGCGTATGTGAATATAAAGATCCCAATGGGTATTGGAACTCGGCTTTCCGGTTCACAGTTCCGTGCCATTATCCATTACACCACCAGCACATCCAAGTTTACGGCACCTGGTATTCTCTAGCGGTCACCTATCTAGGTACTAACCAAGCTCGACGTTGCTTAACTTCGGTGATCGTACGGGAACCGGAGAGAAACAACGAAAGTCTGCTCTAAAACATCATTCTTACTACATAGCAGTGAAAGCTGGACAATTTCGTCACCGATAAAGTGGAAACATGAGGCAAGAGGGATCTGTTTATACAGAAAGATGTTGGGAATACCACGAACGGAGCAGATAAACAATGAGGAAGTTTTAAGAAAGAAGGAAACAAAGAACAATATATATATATATATATATATATATATATATATATATATATATATATATATATATATATATAATCAGAAAGAGTTGAAATGTCTGGGATACATAATGAGGAAAAACGGCTTGAAGACTTTGATCCTCACAAGAAATACAAGCAAGCAAGATAGCGGTAAACAGCGAATAACTTACCTAAGGAGCTTATGTAAATGGACAGCAGAATATGAACTGAGGGGAATAGTAAAAAGACAAACATTGCTAAGAGTTAAAAAAGGACAGGAAGTTGTGGAGAGCCGTGATCATCTACGTTTCGAAGTGACATGTCACATAAAAAAAGAAGCGACGTAAACTCAGCTACAGCAAGTCGAATACTTGAATTCAAAACCGCAGAGAAGACAATAAGAAAACAGTGTACCATCTTTCCCAAGAAGTGGTCTGGTCATGTATTATTAGTACATGTTATTAAGAGAAGCACACCAACAATTTCATGGGTCATCGAGTGAACTGGAAATAGGAAATGGATTTGTTTAATGTTACGTCATCGTGTAGTGTAAAAAAAAAAAAAATCTCGTTCATACTTCTTAGCGGGACGTTAGTGCAAAGTAATTAAAATTATTGTCTGTTCGATCGGAAACGTTATATCGATTTTACGGTTCAATACTTTCAACTTGATCATCTGCTAACGTGAGATGATCGGTCGTAATTAATCTTAAGAAAACGAGTAAAAAGATATTGGATATTTGACTAATCGAAGGTAATCGATTCTTTTACGCCGACAGAACAATAGAACCGGAACTTTAAAAAAATGAAATGAAAACAAGATATTTAAATCATAAAAGCTTGACAAATGAATGTTTTCATCTTACTTTCCTTTAAATGCAATCAAACACTAAGCTCTAGAACTGGGAATAAATTACAAGCTATCTCAGCTACAAAGCAGTCATATATATATATATATATATATATATATATATATATATATATATATAGGAGAGGGAATATACATATATACACGCATGCTGACAAAAACACAAGAACATGGAAATAGATCTAAGAACACACAAAGGTCATTAAAAGATAAGAATGCCAATAATTCCTTCACCATTTCTCGGACCTATCTTAATTGTTTTATAACCCTTCACGCAGAACTTTTCACTGCCAGTTCAAGGCATTTGGGTCACTAACACACTAAAAAGAGAATGTCTCTTATCGAGAATATTTAACATGAAAAAACGTAAGAAAAAAATTTATTATTTTTAATAATATGTGGAAATCTCCACGCCTTGCCTGATGAAGGTCGCGAGACCGGAAACCCGTGTAGAAAAATTATGGAAAATAGAGCATAACATTTAAAAAAAAAAATCCACATTACAACCAAAAACGTTTGCGGTTTCTCTTTTCTTTTTAGTATACACACTTTTTTCTCGTTAGAACTACTATAAACTCTTCCATTATATATATATATATATATATATATATATATATATATTGGTTTTACTATCGGTACCGGGCACGAGGATTATACCAGTAGTACTTAACCGGGAGCCACATGGCCGCTTTGAAAATTTTTATGGGAGCCAGGGAAAAAATTTTGAGTTTGACGGACACAAGTTCAGTGGAAAGAGAGAACAGTGATACCATCTTGTTACCCTTGATATGCAGAATGTTTTGCCGAAATAAAAGTTTGTTCCATTTGACCTTTTTTTTTTTTAAACATTCAATTTTGAAGTTTATATGGAGAAATATCAGCTGTTTCTTGGTTCCGGAAATTGTCAAATGAACTTTTGTTAAGGTAAACGGTTAAGAGGGGGGGGAATCATAAAAGAAAATCATAACACAATGAATAGAAAAAGGGGTGAGAACCACTGGGTTTAAACTATTGCGACATTGACTTAACTCCCCATCCCCTTCCTCGTTAGGTGGTCAGTGATGTCAGTTCTCTGGTGGATGCGGGACACCTTTCGTTTCGTGTGAGTTTTTCGTATTTACTGTTGTGTCAGAATGAGTGCGTGTGTGTGAGTGCTTTGGATGGATGAATGTTTCTACATTATTATAGTCCCGCATCGATTTCGTCCAGTTAACTGATATTTCTGCCACATTTATGGTTTGTGTGGGGGTTTATTACTAACAAAATTTTGTTTAGTCTTTGTAAATAGTTTAATTTCATATTGCATATACACATTGGTGATTTTTTAAATTTTTTTTTAATTCCTTTCCCCCCAATAGAATTTATACATATGAGGACTATTTAGGATTTTCATTGAGACAATGAGCTATCATGGTGGATGTAGTAAGAAAGGTAAGTAAGAATATATTGTTTTGATGCTAGGAATATTGTATGTATTTTTGGGTCAGTGGTTGTGGCTAGCTAAGTTTAAAATTAAGCCAGATAAAGACCGTCCTCCCCCACCACTTTTAAAGCCATGTGCCACATTTTCTGTTAATTTTACAGAAATAAATATTATTGCGATATTGACTCAAGAAACTACTCACTTCCAGGAAAAAAAAATATAGTAAATATATTTTATTTATTAGATTGTTTACTTATAGGATTATTTTATATTTACATTTTAAAAATTAATACAATTAAAACTAATGCAATGCAATTTGTATGATTTACCAATTCATAAAGAAAGAATATGAAATTTTTTTATTCATAAATTTATAAATATTTACTAAATTATTAAAATATCTGAATCAATTATAAAAGGGAATTCTTACTATTTACCATTGCCAGCCATTTCAATAAACGATATCATAAATATATTAGGTTGGTGCAAAAATAATTTCGTTTTCTCACATAGTAATATATGTTAGAAAACGAAATTATTTTTGCACCAACCTAATATATTGTTTATTATTTTTATTGTCATTTTTCAAGAATAAAGAAAATGTATAAATTGACTTTCACATGTTTAAGTTTTATTACAATTATAAACATTGTCGAGGGGTGAAGGTAGTTAAAATGATGGCGGTGTCAATGGAAAAACCGTCGTCTTGACAGTTCACTTTTTGCGGGTACGAAGAGTCAAGTTTGTCATTATTATCTATTTTATTTTTCATTTTCTCTAAATTTCGTGGAGTACGTCGTTGTATTTCGCAGTGTACCTAGCTTGGAAAGCACCCCTTTAGTGAATCTGTGAAGTATTTTTTTTTTTTTCTGAAGAGCTTTTTCGTTTTGAAATCGAATCGTAATCAATGTGCTATTCGCTTGACAGAATCTATGAGATATTTGAGAAGCGCTGAAATCGTCCATAGCGAAGTCAAAACTATCTCACCGGTTGCGTCTTCTACGCTCCATTCACTGGCGATTAGACTCGACTATTTTAGCATGACTGCTGACCTGAGGTTGTTGACTAGCTAGTCGGCTGATCCGCAAATCATGCCGACGTCTGGCCTAGTTATAAGAACGTTTTTTTTTTTTTTTTTTTTTTTTTAGAGAGAGGCTTGCTTAAAATATGTTCACAGGCAGAGGCAACGAAATTATAAACTACTTTTTTTTTTTTTTTTGCTATGCGACGGTCGATGTTAACAGTTAGTGCGGCCGGTTTTTACTGTTACTCCTATCCGCGCGGGTAGGTGGTTATAGAAATATAGTTTTGACCTTTTCTCACTCACCCCACGTTCTCTGCCAACAACCATGAGTGGTATCCAGCAACAAGAAGCTTTTTTTGTCTTTTATCAAGATATATCTTGATGGAATAAGAGCGGAGGGAGAAAAGAATTACTGCCTTCTCACAACTTAAGGTAAATACATAAACTAACTTTGAAATAAGATAATTGGCCTCTCAGTCTGCACAACCTCTACCCTGCGCTGAGTAATAAACTTAATGTTGGATACAAGAAAAAAAAAGTTTTTTTTTTAAAAACCCTGAAACATTAGATCGTTATAAGATTTTGTTGAATGTTTCGGAAATTTTTCAATAATAAATACAATTTATTTATTTATTTTTTTAAATTTGTAGAAATAGTTTTAGTTTTATCATTAAATTAAAATGTACATGCATACATGTAAAGGAACATAACACATTTTCTACAAAATTGAAATTAACACCAGCTGCATTCTGTCTGAGAACAATCCCCAAGTAACAGGAAAATGGGTCTACACTGAAATGCGTGACACTTTGAAATCATTTTTATGACTATTTTATTTAGACTGAATATATTTTCTAATAAATGTAGCATTTTAAATGTATAAATAATTGATTTGAAATCTGATTATCTTGCATTTAGCGAAATAACAGGTGCCGAACTATTTTTATAAATGATATGTCCAGGAAAGGGATATATTTGTCCGAAGTAGCAAAGTGGTTGTTGACTACTGTAACCGGGTAGGACAATTTAGCAGGTGACCATAATGGACTGGTCCTCATCGTAGTGGTAGGCAACAGGCATAGGCAATAGACGTACTTCTTGTACCTCCACATCAGTCTGTATTTATGGCTGACACCAGCCAATCATATTACTGTGAGGGAGAACCGAGGTGTATGTATATTCATTACATCAATAAACAATAAGAAATCGTATATATTCGCATAGAATATGCTCGGCATGTATTAAACATATTTTCAAAGAGCTGCCTTAATATATTTATATACATGTCAAGAAGACTTACAAGTGCTATCAGGAATTATTATTAACGGACATAATCTGAACAACATAAGATACACCAGCGTCTGCAAAGTTTGAATAAATTAGTCCGGATGGAGTAAAAAAAAAAAAAATAAATAAAATAAAAAAATAAAAAAAATAAAATCGATATTTCACACTGTAATGAATTTACGGGATGTGCGGGTGGTGTAATGGATGGAGTTCGAATTTCAGTCAAGTTCGCTACATTCATTACGCGTAAATACCCCGAGGAAAAGCGTGGCTGCATCCCACCCCTAGGTAAGGAGGGTGGGGAGATGGAGTCATGCTGGAGTTGCAGGACTTGTATATCATTGTTATCTTAAAAAATGTTAACGCAATATTTACTCGCAATATATATATATATATATATAGTTACATTCCAAAATATGTTTTAGCTTTAAATATACATCGGGTAGATAAGTCGTAATAAACAACGAATCAATCAATAAATGAAGGTGTGAATCGAGTCTTAACTACGCGACTGCTGTTAAATCAATCCAACTAATATATATATATATATATATATATATATATATATATATATACACACACAAGTACAGGATTGGTATAGACGGAATAAATTCCAATAAACAAAAATATTCTTAAAAGAGTGCTCAATACAGAGTAGAGCAAATATTACTTATTCACTTGTTTATGTAATAATTTTTGAATAATTATATATATATATATATATAATGTGGGCTAAAAGTGATGCAGCCAATTAAAACCCAAGTATATTTTTAAATATTCAGGTTAACATTTCAGAGATGGTATCTTGTAAAACTTGCTTTTTTTTTTCTTCAAACTGTCCTGTTGTTAATATTTGTCCTTCTCTAAAAAGAACTCTCTTGCGGCTCCATGCCCTCCAGACTTCAAAAATTGAAACATTATTATTTCTAATTCTTTCACACCCAGTAACCTCTCGAGTCTTAGTTGCTTTACCATCTTGCTTGGGGTGATTTCGAGTTTTTAAAAAGTTTCAAGGTAATAACATCTCTGGAAATTGGCGTGATGGCGTAATGGAATTGAATTTCAGTTGTCTTTTCCTGATTCTGAATAGAATTTTTGGTGCTATTTCCTTCAAGACCTCTTTGTTCCTTACTAGTCCCGACCAGTAGACAATGTAATAAAGAAAAGCAATAAGAAAAGGTTATATATGAAATGTAAGAAGACAGAATGTATTGTTGTCAAGCAAAAGAAGCAGCTGAATTTATGAGATATATATTCAGGAAGGAAGGAAGGAAGGAAAAGGAAAGGAAAAGAGGGGAAGGAAGTGAGAAGGAGAAAGAAACGTTAGAAAGAAAGAGAGAGAGAGAGAGAGAAAGGGGATATAAACAGAGAAATTGTGAGAGGGGGAGAAAGCGAGAGAGAAAAAAAGAAAGAGATAGAAAGTGAAAGGGGGGGAAGTAGAATATTAAGAAAGATAGTGAGGAGGAGAAAGAGAGAAATAGAACAAAGCGAGAGCAAGAGAGAAATAGGAAGAGACAGAGGGAGAAAAAGAGGGGATATAAACAAAGAGGCTGTGGGACGGGGAGAAAGAGGAGAAAAAAGAAAGAGATAAAAAGGGAAAGGGAGGAGGTAGAATATTAAGAAAGATAGTAAGGAGGAGAAAGAGAGAAATAAAACAAAGCGGGAGCAAGAGAAAAATAGGAAGAGAGGGAGAGAGAGGGAGAGAGGAAGTAATAATCTTGCGATAGAGAAAATTGTGCTGATCAACAGCACGATGGAAAGAAAGAAAGAATTTTTTTTAAAAGCTCAGGTCGTCGCATCCGTCGACAAGTGGTTGCTACGCTGTGTAACGAGTCACACGCCGCGGGACAAAAAAAAATATTAAACGTTTAACAATCACAGGCGCCAGCCTTCACGTTTGAGCGGCAGATTATGAGCGCATGCGCAATTGCTAGGTTATAAATATGGCGACTGAAGAGCTGAAGAAGGAAAAATGAATGCCGCAAGACAACAAAGAATGCATCCATCGCTAACCTGAGCTGAACAAACTTCCCAAGGCTTGGTCTTCTAAAGCTGGTTTAAGTTATCAGCGAAGATGTACAGATATCGGCGAAACAAGTGGAATCGGCAAGCAGAGTTCGAATTCTGGGCTAGTATCTTACGTTCGCTTTCACACAAATGACCATTGGAAAGGCATGAATCCATTTCCTCTCTCTTACCACAAGCTATGTGGTAAATAGAGCGTAGACTAGAGTTTCTAGTCTTTGGTGATAATTAACCTAAAAACAAGGAAAACTAAATTCATAACTGTATATATATATATATATATATCCGAGATGAGGTTTTATGTACAATATTTACATTATTCGGACTATTGTCCTCATCTCTGTTGCCATATTTATCACAACGTTTCGGCCGTTCTACTCTCCAGCCTTCTTCAGGTGGTTGGAATGTCGAACTGAACCCTTTATTTCGCTCGCTGGGGTAGACTGTTCTAGTTCCACGTGCCATGTCTAATGGATGTCAGTTATCTGTTATCTCCTGTTAATTCCCCTCTCCAAGTTCTCCACTCCCTTAAAGCTAAGGACACATGACACAGTGGTTAAAGGCATTGGTTAGATCCAGTGACAGGACCCAAAAGAATTGTGAGTTCTATACCTGGTTATGGCGGTGGAGAAGTTGGAGAGGGAATTAATCAGGAGATAACTGATAACTGACATCCATTAGACACGGCACGTGGAACTAGCAGTGAGCGAAATAAAGGGTTCAGTTCGACATTCCAACCACTTGAAGAAGGCCGGAGCGTACAATCGCCGAAACGTTGCGATAAATATGGCAACAAAGATGAGGATGATAGTCCGAACAATGTAAATAGTGTACATAATACCTCATCTCAGTAATATAGACAGATCCAGAGTAAGCAGAATATTGTTGGTCTACCGGTTCATGACCGTAGAAAAAGCAACAAGCCACTCTACTCTCTTTGCAAATATGCCAGAACAATTGACTGATAGGAAAAGAAAACGGAATCTGTGAAATCCCTGATTGCCGACTTTTTGAAGAAACATGACATAAAAAAATGTCAGCATTAAGGCTCACCTTTTCCTCCATTTTGCTTATCTATTCTGTACTTACAAACTTGTCAATGGCGTCTTTGTTTTGCACTTGTGTAATAAAAGGGAATACAGAAAATATATGTAGCATTACGGTTATTAGCGGAAAGAGCGAAGTTCAAATTCTAGACTTTGTTATGCCCACTTTTGCATTAACGTCTTCAGAAAATGCATGAATTTGATGGAATTACCCCTACTTTTTCTGCCAAAACGCTCGCTAGGTGGAGCTATTCAGAACGATAAAACGATGAGAAAGAAAACCCTCCTCTTATCCTCGTAATGTAGAAACAAAAACAACAGTATTTCTCCGCCGACGGGTCAACCGTCTTCTTAATTTCAACCAACCACGTAGAAAATCACAAACACACACACTACGGCTAATTATATAAATATTTTCTTTCATTTTTTTTTCAGTAATCTCTCTACACTTAAATATAATTTTCTCTACATCTTTTAGTGAACTATGTTATTTTTTGTGAAAAATACATGTATGAAACTCCTTGATTTGAAATTCATTCCTTCTGAAAATGTTAAAATCGTTTCTTTGAAACTTCTCAACTTGTACGTCATACTTCTTAAACTACCGCATCTATTACAATGTATCCCCCCGCCCGATAAAAATCCATCTCTTCTCCCCAACATATATAGATTAAAAAGTAAGACTGGATTCTATAGCCTTGATATGCAACCATTCTAGAGATGGTGACTCGATAAAATCATTCATCTACCAAAAAGCCTGGACCACTCGTGACAATGCTCCAGCCCATCAAAACGCACAGCGACTGAAATATAGGCTACAAGTTCTTCTGCAGGTAAAGAAAGCTTTTATTTATTTTTTACCTAAAGAGCTTGTTAAATAGCTGGCAGAACATTTGCAGTCGTGTTTTGATGCAAATCAACGCATCTTATGAGGCTTAATGAGATGCGTTAATTGTGTAGAGATTTTTTGTCATGTTTTTGATGTAATATCCTAAAATAAAGAATATTGCTCTACTTTGTATTAAGCCCTCTTTTAAATTGAATGTTATGAATGTTGGAATTGGACTCTATTCGTTCTCATTTTACCTTGATATATCAATAAAAACAGACACTTTAAGGTTCTATGTAATAAATTATTTCACCGCAGCCCTTTTAAAAGGACTGCGGATCATCAGACTTTACTTCCAAACAAAAAATGAAAAGAAAATTTACACATTTTTGACATATGTTTAATACGGCCCGTCAAAAATGTGTAAATTTTCTTTTCATTTTTTGTTTGGAAGTAAAGTCTGATGATCCGCAGTCCTTTTAAAAGGGCTGCGGTGAAATAATTTATTACATGGACCCTTAAAGTGGTCTTTTATTTAAATTATTTGCTCTGAATTTACATTGAGCTCTCTGGATTTTATCCTCCTTAGGTTTACCCATACGGATTACCTAGTTCTTCATAAACTGTATATATATATATATATATATATATATATATTGAAGATCTTATAGTTGTTCCAACAAGAGAAAAGTGTATATTTTAAAAAGAGAGATATCGAAAACGTTTTTTGGTTATAATGTTGATTTTTTTAAAGATATATATGTTATGTTTATTTTCCATAATTTTACTCCTAATTATGGAAAATAAAACATAATATATATTTTTAAAAAAATCCACATTACAACCAAAAATCTTTGCATTTTCTCTCTTCTTTTTAATATATATATATATATATATATATATATATATATATATATATATATATATATATATATATGTGTGTGTGTGATATATATATATATATATATATATATATATATATATATATATATATGAGTTTGTGTGTTTGGGTTTCTAGGCAGTAAATATTTTGTTAAAGATAACAAAAAAGTTATATTTTGTAATAAGTAGTTCATGTTGGCGGATTAATTTCCGTGCGTTGGCGTTGAAGGAGTAAAATAAACTGTCGCCACTTGCGGAAATTAAACCTCCCACAATACAAACTTATTAGAAAATCTTAGAGAGACACAGCTTTTCTGTTATCTTTAAAAACTCTTGTTTGAAGGATATATATTTAAAATTTGCTATATTTATGGTAGTTACCTTCACAGATTGGCGATACGTAATGAGTGCTGCTTTAACTAATATAAACATTAAACATTACAAATTTATTTTCTCGAAATTTCATAAAATTAAATGAGTGTGGTAACAGATATAATATATATATATATATATATATATATATATATATATATATATATATATATATATATTTCACCAAGATTTTCGAAAAAAAAAAAAAAATGAATAACATTTCTAAAATAATTTAATTATTTCTGAATAAGTCCTGAAAGTTTCATTAAAATTCAACAGTTATTTGATTTTTGCAAGAATTACCAAATCAATGTATTTTTCATCGCAAAAAATGAAGCTAAAATTTGCTATTCTAATTTATAGTTCTCCCATTGACGTGAAAAAAACAAAATTTTTCATCAAAATTTCGAACGTTCTATAAAGATGGTTGGAATGTCGAACTGAACCCTTTATTTCGTTAAGGACACAGGACACATGGCACAGTGGATAAAGGCGTTACTTAGATCCAGTTACAAGACCCAAAGAGTTGTGAGTTCAATACTTGGTTAAAGCAGTGGAGAACTTGGAGAGGTGAATTAACAGGAGATAACTGATAACTGACATCCATTAGACATTCACGCGGAACTAGAACAGTCTACCTCAGCGAGCGAAATAAAGGGTTCAGTTCGACATTTCAACCGCCTGAAGAAGGCCGGAGCGTATATCAGTCGAAACCTTGCGAAAAATATGGCAACAAAGATGAGGACAATAGTCCGAATAATGTATGAGGTTGGTGCAAAAATAATGACGTAATAATGTCGTTTTTTGACGTTAAAAATACGTCAAAAAACGACATTATTACGTCATTATTTTTGCACCAACCTAATAAATAGTCTATCTCAGAAATATAGACGGTTATGAATATAGTTTTTCTTGTTTTTAGGTTAATTATCACCAAAGACTAGAAACTCTAGACTACGCTCTATTTACCACATAGCTTGTGGTAAGAGAAAGGAAATGGATCACAGTTCTCAAAAGGATTAAAACTATAATTAAATTATCAAAACAATACGCTTAATAATGACAAAGATTTTGACGATAAAACTTTGTTTTTTTATCAATTTGGGGGCATTTTTTAATCATGGTATGCTCTTTTTTTAGGGAATTGGTAGAGACACAAGATTTATCGGGAAAGAACGTTTGTTGACTTAGAAATCAACACCGCATGGTGTCTGCCAGTTTCAGTCTGAAGCTCGCTTGAGGTGGAAAACTGCTAGTTACCATGTAGTGTTGCTTGCTATGTCCACAGTTTCTATATCCAATGTATATTTCTGTTGTGGCCTCATTACGTGTAACAGCTTTGCTCATGACGGCTTTTTGCACTAATTTGAATCCTAGCATTAAATAGAAGAAAGCAATTTCTAGGACGTAGCCAACAAAACCTTGTCTGTCATGTTGACAGCACCCAGTTCTTGATACTAACTGAGCCTGTCGAGACAAAAACAGAAAAAAATGAGCAGTTTATCCCGAACACAGACATTATTCAAGCTAAGAGAAGCATCAGTATTACGAATGTTGCTTTTAAAGACAGACAAGCTCTCTCCATTTGCAAACTAGTCACAACACACTCTTCCAATCTAACATAATATACAGGGGAGTCGTTTTATTAAGGTGGGGGTAATTTTAAGATCTCCATCGAGCTTATTAAAACCATCTGGTTTACTATTTTCTCACTTGTTGATCCTTTTGTTGAATAATTAGCCAACCACACACACCCGCACACTTTCATTACAACTGCCCTCTTTCTTGCATATTAAGGCAATTCATATTACCGTAACTATTAGGTCTCCCGACGTCTCGTATTGGGCACCTAAGAACAATTTGTCCGTATTAGGCTGCATGCTGTTCTAAGCTAAGCTTACACATATATGTAATTATATCACTTCAGAGCAGAGAGTTTTACATTCGAATGGTTCGTGTCACACTTGACAGATGTAACATCATCAGTGTATTTAATATTTAATCGTAAGACATTTTGTTATCTCTTCGAAGACGCATAGCTTGAAAGCTGATCAATAAGATATGCAAATGTTAAGTATTTAGACTTGTCTGTTTGTCGCATGGAATGCACAGAATGCTTTTTTATTGTACAATAATAATGATTTCGCAAAAACAATCGCATATATACAAAGGCATACTATTATATTCCGGAAATTATTTGGTCTCTCCGCCTAATCTTAATGATTTCGATCACCGTGTTTCGACTGGTACGCTCTCCGGCTTTCTTCAGTTATATGTCAGGTCAGATTATCCAGAAGACGTGATTATAAAACATTTTCTTTCATCCTGCTTTTCTTTTTTTCAGTTAGGATGACCGATTGCGCTCTCAATGAGACACCATATTTTGAACGTTTATTGGAACTCAAGCTTACTTAAGATATTAAGTGGAATTCGTTATATACGATCCATCGCTAAAGGGTCTGGGAAAAAATGGCCGGTTCCTTGTACCGCTTCGGAAAGTACCTGACCTTAACTGCCATGCTTTGTCTGTACAAGTAACTGTGACCAAAAGCGGAGAATTGCTGACATATCTGTTGTTCAGTTCTCAATGTCCGGCCTTTGGTAGAGTTCAAAAGGTGTCTACGTCGACTTGTCCTCCACAGCCACTGCCCCACCGAAGAAACGGCGCAAGATTATATCGCTATATCCATGGCAAATGTTCTGACGAGTTACATTCCTTAGTTCTACCAATTCAGACCTTTACAGCTAGGACACACTATGCCACGTACACAGGTTCGTATCATCCTCATTCTCTTCGTATTCTGAGATCTCTATATGTTTCCGTTACTTTTTGCAGCTAAGTCGTGTATTTTTTCATAAAAGAACGATTCCGGTATAGATTTAATTTTCTGAAAATTTAGTCTTGAAATTACTGGCCGGACAGTGTATGTGACTTTAAGCAAAACATGTGATAAACTGAAAGTGATAGATTTGGGGAATATTCCGCCAATTGTAGAACTTCCCATACCAGATTAGAATCGTTTTACTGCATCGCATTTGCAACATGAAGACAGTAATGGCTATTGAGGAAAATAACTGAGGTGCTTGTGCAGAAAAGGATTTTGTTTTTTTCCTTCTGTTCCAATTCATCATTCAAGCAAGACACCTTCACCGTTTATTACATATTGAAAAAAATTCCTACACCCACTTATTAAGACCTCCCTTGTATTAGATATCTAAGTGTGATTTGTTGGAATCTCAATTCTACAGCCTTCTTCAGGAGCAGAAAGTGAAAGGAAAGAAATGGGGGTCTGCCTTATTAGATATTTTTGGAAACTGAGACGCTAATTCCGTCAGTATATATCTCCGGAAAAAAAAAAAAAAACATAAATGAAGAAAGCCGTAGAATTAATCGTCCGAAAGACTGCGAGAAGATTTTGTTTGAAAAAGATTTTTTTTTCAAATGATCTGAATACATTACTCTCTTCATACGTAAAATAACCGTATCTAATTCGGGGGGAAATTTAAAAAAAAAACAAAAAACAAAAAAAACAAAAAAACGAAAAAAAAAAAACAAAAAAAAAAACAGTAGAAAACTGAAGTTGAACAAATTCCGAAACATATTTAATGACAGAATCTCAGCTTCTTCAACAGAACACAAACCGCCGGTAGAACAATAATATTCTGCTTACTCTGTATCTGTCTATATTTCTGAGGTGAGGTATTATGTACACTATTTACATTATTCGGACTATTGTCCGAATCTTTGTCGCCATATTTATTACAACGTTTCGGCCGTTGTACGTTCCGGCCTTCTTCAGGTGGTTGGAATCTCGAACTGAACCCTTTATTTCGCTCGCTGGGGTAGACTATTCTAGTTCCACGTGCCGTGTTAACTGATAACTGGCATCCATTAAACATGTAACGTGGAGCTAGAACAGTCTACTCCAGCGAGCGAAATAAAGGGTTCAGTTCGACATTCAAACCACATGAAGAAGGCCGGAGCGTACAACGACCGAAACGTTGTAATAAATATGGCGACAAAGATGAGGACAATAGTACGAATAATGTAAATAGTCTGCTTACTGTCTTCCGAGAATTTCTGTTTCAATTAGCAAACATCAGCATGCGGATTTCGTGGAGTGGTTCGGGCTGAGAACTTTTCAGACAACTTTCGCATTGAATTGGAATCAGATCACGTTATTTTTATCATAAACGAAAAAAACAAAGTTCCAAGAGTTTTCTCAAAGTACAATATTCACTTATTTATATTTATTGTACGAATATGTACAAATATGGCACAAGGCCAAAATGGGGAATGGGGAAGACTGGTCTGTCTTATAATTAAACTTACTTAGCCACAATCACTGACCCAAACATACCACAATAATTCTTGCACCAAAACAACACATTCTTACTAAAGCTAGCATCCTATCTCAGAGACTCTATGACAGAAGTCGTCAGCCTACGACACGCGTGCCACGCCTAGCAATTTCAAATGGCACGCAGCCGCAAATGACATCACGAAGTCCGAACCAATAACTACTACAACGCAAAGAAAATATTTAGCTGTTTCAATTTTATTATACAGTGTAACCCGGATATAAGAGACCCAGATACAAGAGAAACCCGGATATAAGAGAGATGATCTCTGGTCCCAAATTAGAGCCATACTTACCTAAGCAAAATATACCAAACCCGGATATAAGAGACTTCTTCTCCGGTCCCGACAACTCTCTTATATCCGGGTTACACTGTATACTAAAGTATATATACTATATATTAGTATATAAATTATATTGTAGAACAGGTATATTGGACCTTGGCTTGTATAAATATACGTATGCTGTTGGCACACTGAATGATTTTAAAACCTTGAGTCGACACATAGTAAAAGGTTGCCGAACCCTGCTCAATGAAGTCCTAACTAGTCCCCATATGTACAATTTATCTGTAGTGGGTGGGGAATAAAATAATTAAAAAAAAATTATAAACTCAATGAATATTTACAATAAGAACAAGATTTATTTACAAGTTACAAAACAAAAATTGTGTTAGTAATAAACGCCCTTGCAGGCCTTAAATGTGGTATAAACATCAGTTATTTGAACCACAGCATGAGACAAATTGGGCACCTCGGCTTGTCTCGCTAGATTTACGACTGAAAAGTGAGGTCCTACCTCACTAGGTGCCCCATACTTTTGGCCTTGTACGCTTAGAAAATGAGCTTAACGAGACAATTTTAAAAACCTGAATCCTTAAAGAAACAAGCATTAGTTTTATTAACTTTGGCCTGTTTTCAAGCGTTACAAAATAAATAAAAGTCAAGAAATCTTGCTGGACTTTTTGCGCAAAATATTTTAAATAATTGATTAGTAAAGTCTTCATTAGGACCCCATTTAGTTCTTATCTAACATCGCTGAACGCTTTCATTTAAAAAATCAATTTAATACACGCAGTAGTGTTTTTCTTAATACCTAAACACTGAATTTACTTTTCTTCCCGATTTCTTTATAATAAAATCATTAGCAATATATTTACATTATAATCACCCTATTTTGTCAGTAACATTTATCTTAATTCTTGAACATGACCTTTTTTCCTCAATTTCAACACATTCCTAGAATAAATCATCAGTACATGCGATAGTAAAATCATTAAACCTAGAACACTAACCATCAATTAAAGTTACACCATTACTAACCATGGGTATATCGTACCCGATTTTGAAAATATCAAAAAAGAAAAAAAAAAAAATTAAATATAAATCTTTATTTGAAATATTTTACATGCAGGCACTTCAAACTTTTTACTTTGAGTTAACATTAGCAGGAACTGAAAAACATTATTTAGGTAAAAAAAAGTCACGTACTGAAAATTGTAATTAAAAATAGGAAAATTTGCGCTGGGTACTATATACCCATGGTTAGTATTTTAGGGTTAACAGTTCTGGGTTCTTTTCTGGTAATTCTCCCCAAATAATGTAGTTACTCATCGCAAATATTAAGTCAGCCAAGAAATTATAAATTTTAAATCAAAATTTGTTTTTATTTTATTAAATTTTTGACACTCTTTTGAAATTATAAATCAAAATTTGTTTAACTTGTCTCGCGATTACTTCAGCTCTCAGAACGAAAAATTCTGAAAAATCGCGGAGTTCTTCACATTTCGTAAGTGCGGATGATATTCGAGGTAATTACAAGGAATTTTTTACAATTTAAAAAAAAAAAAAAGAAGCTGTTTTTGGTTTGTTTATCGAGGTGAGTACGAATGTAGACCCCATATTGAATTTAGGGAGATTGCAAAAGTCAACTCAACCGGTTTGCAATGGAACGGCCTCTGAGAGAATTTAGTGTGAATTTTAGTAAATATAAATTCATTTTATTTTGGACTGAATTAATAGTTTGGGGTCAATTATCAGAAAAGATCCCAGTTCGTTTACTTCATGCAAACAATTTGTCCAACAATCAGATTCCCAACATCCCGCATTTTCGGGCACCAGCTAAACATTGAAACACATACACCGCGGATAAAGCGGGCTACTGTAACGATTAGCGCCAATGAATGTTTTGATGCATTTGTTTAATAATAGTACCTATTCCTATTAAAACAGATTATATAAACAAGTTATAAATTATAAAACCAAATATCGCGAACAAATCTATATTCTGACTATTTTGAAATTTCTAGAAAAATATTATAGTATGTATTTTTATTCGTTAAGGCAAAGCGATTTGACAGCAGATGGCAGTTTCCATTGTCGAATATAAGTTTCCCTTCCCGTTTTATACTCCGACCTTCCTTTGGGATCAATTGATCTCTGTTTAAAGGTCAACTAGTGCCGCGTCAGTTGTCACTCGTTTTCCCCTGAGCGGTTGACCCGGGCAGCGGAATTAATTCAATAAGGAGTGATTCGAACGATCTGTGTTTAAATAAAGTCCAAGGGCATTTTATCTAGCCGTTCAAATAAAAAAAAATTAGATCACGAATTAGATTTTTTCATTATTATTATTATTTTTATTGACACGACGCAGCAAAGAATCTGTTATAATTTTTGCTAATATCTTGCGGAAGATGATTGTGATGATAGAGCAGACATGAATGCTGCTTCACTTGTCGTGAACGTATTTCTGGTTGAGGTTAAGATTTGTAACAAGCGTTTCCCACTCTCCATAACTAGAGGAGAAGAAAAGCAAGAAAAACTCTCTTTCTTGTTCCTTCGTCAGTGCGTACATTATGGCCTGCCGTTACCTTAAATAAACAACAGGCATTTCCTTTTAATTGCAAGGACAGAGGGAAGAAACGATATACAAAGACGATGTTTGGTTTTTAAAGAAAGAGAGACAAGCTGGAGGACGCGATATCGCTCATGTGTTTAACGTCTGCTTCAGTCAAATGCAAAATCTTGCTAATTTTGAATCTTTTTATTTGTATCATAGTTTTTTTTTAAATAATAACCTGTATGATTGTTATTGTATTATTTTGTTAAAAGTTGTTAAACACAAATATTTAACAAGGCAATCGGTAAATTTCGATGGCGATATATTTTCTTTTCCAGTGTGACATCTTTTCAAGGGATGTAGATTGATAGAATGCTATTAATATGCAGAAAAAAAAAATAAAGGTACAAATAACAAATGTAAATTCGACAAAGTGAATTTTGACGTCAAAATTGAAAGGGGGTTTCAGTGTTATATTTGTTCAAGCCCCCAGAAAAAGAAAGTCAAGGCTGCAACTCTGGAGTAAAAGATGAAAACTTATGCCACGTCATAAATGAATGCATCAAGCTGGCTCAAAAGGAATATTACGACAAGCAGGACAGTCTAGGAACAGTGTAAATAGGGAACTGTGCAAATGATTTGAGTCTGACCCTGTAGACAAATGGTATTAACATAAAGAAAGGGATGTTGTCGAAAACAAAAACAAGATACTCCGGTATATATAAAATATGACATAAAAAAAAACTCATTGGAATGAGGTGCAAGTCCTGATCACAAAAAGTCAATTATGTAGTTGAAATAAAATCCAGAAAACGTTAAGAATTCTAAGAGTTTTCGGAATTGGTAAGTACAGTGAGACCCGGATATAAGAGAGATTTTCTCTGGTCCCAAATTAGAGCCTGTGTTAATGTATATAAAATAGACCAATATAAGAGACTTCATCGCCGGTCCCGACAACTCTCTTATATCCGGGTTACACTGTATTTCTTTTGCAGTATGTTACATGAAGTAAAATTCTATTATAGTATTCTTTGAATGTTCTAAACGAACAAAAGAAATGTTGCAAAAATTAAATTTGATTTCAAAAGAATTAACTGGAAATGGTGACGACCTTCAGCTATCAAAATAATGAAATAATACTAAAAAAAAAAAAAAAAATTGATGTCTAAAAGACGATCATATAAAACCTGAAATTTAACAGAAAATCGCTATTTATTCTCGTTGAAAGACAAAAGTATTTTATACTTAAACAGTTGCTACAGTTTTATTGAGCAGAGGTTCAACCTGAAGTATATGACTTGTTCAGATAATGCCGAGTATATCGACGGCTTAACCTGAGCGATATCATATGAGCCGCCATGTTCAGCTCCGCACTTCACCCGATGTCAGTGGATGCCAGAGACATGTAAACACGTAGTCGACTCAACTGCGCCTAGAGCGTGCACGCGTGGGAAAAACCGTATGACAGATAAATATATAAGCACCCTCCTAGAAGAGAAACTAAAGATGTTCTGGCAAGAATATAAAGTCCACATTCAGAGAAGTTCTCAAAGCCAAAGACTCACTGGCCAACGGAATCTGGAGTTGAATCATTTTTTCTTAATAGGTTGTTTAGTTTACGAACTTTAAATCCATGTAAAATAGATGGAGAAATAAAATAAAATGAAGATCTTGTGACTTTGCGATTGTAAAAAATGAATTAAAAAAAAAGAACACACAGATGAGTGTTTATTATTGAAAGAAAACTAGTGTCTTACTAATGAACTCCTGCCATCTTGATTTCATTATCAACCCGGCGTTCTAGAAGACAAATGCTGTATTCTGTTGTTTATAAGACGCGTCTTTTTTTTTCCTATAAAATATCTCAAAAAATCACCCTGCGCTCTATAAATTGAAAGTTGATGACGGTAGAAATTGTAATGGTGAGCATCTGCTCTCCAGTTACATCCAATTCTGAACCCTTGAATGTAAAACATATCCAGTATTTCAAAATTAAATTAACAACATTTTGAGAGAATCTGTTGATGCAGTTGGGACAAACTTGTCAGGATTACGGGTAATGAAGATTTAGAGCTATAATACCTGCAAAACGATTTAGCAGTACATTAAACCCTATTGTATTTTTTAATCTGCATATGAATCAAACTTAACCTGATTTCTGTAACCAAATTTACATGTACCTAATTTAGAATTAGTGCTCTATCTTGGTTCGTAATGAATTCATCACGATTAATGATGATTTCAGGCTGTAATAAGGTTAGGCTTCAGTGGTATTATGTAATCTAACTAATTATTACATAGTCACCATACTAATAGTTACCCCGTCCCGAGTATGGCGATAAACTACACCACCCGCGTCCTGGGTAAGG
>OZ010579.1:109397465-109409965 GCA_963932145.1 Acanthosepion lycidas
GAAAGATTAACAATCAAACAACGTGTTAAAGTTATCGAAGCCTATTATGAAAATGGACGTTTAAACAGAAATGCAATGAGATGTTCCCAGGTCGCATCATCTCTTGAAACAGCGAAATCAATTGGCCACCACGATCGTGCGACTTGACGCCTTTAGATTTCTTCCTTTGGGGGTCATCTCAAAAGTAAGGTCTATGCCAACAAGCCAACAACAATTCAACAGCTGAAGAATGAGATAATAAGGCATATTGGTGAGATCGAGGAGCAACTATGAAGAGACGTCATCAAAAATTTTGACCATTGAGTGGAGGTGAGCCGCCGAAGCCTTGATGGATATTTGGGTGATATTATTTTTCACACATAATTGCTATGACTTAAATAACATGATCCAATTTATTTTCGCCAATAACACTGATTTATTTACTGCTGACTTAATGAAACACCCTTTATATATATATAAATATATATATATATATATATATATATATATATATATATATATATATATATGTATGTGTGTGTGTGTGTGTGTGTGTGTGTGTGTGGCGTTGTGAAACGTGGTGATTAGCCAGCGAAAGCGGTTTCACCGGAACAGAAGTCAATCAATCAACAGTAAGGGACAAATAACTGATATCACGTTATTTTCGAATTTGGAGCGGTAGAGGACATTATTCATTAGCAGCTAGAGCAGAAATGTCGATGTGTTCCCCGCTGATTAAAGCGGGACGCTAGCAATAAAACTCATCAGGAAATACCCCACACTGTATCAAGAGAATCATCGTTAGAGACGTTTCGACTTGAAGGCTCACTGCAAATCAGTGTGATTTCTCATCTTCAGCAACTTACTCTTATCAGTCCTCTTGAAACTTCCCTGTCCTGTGATACCTCGCAAAAGTTCTCCCGGTCCTTGAAGCTCTTCAAAACGTTTACAGGAAATGATAGAATTTTATTGATAGTCCTTTTAATGTCGGTTGCAACAGACATTCGCAGGAGACCGCGAACAACCCTAGTATACACACGAAGAAGGGAATATACGTCTATTACTCTTTGCAGCTCATTAAACTCAGCTGAAAAGACAGGGATAATGAAGAGAAAATTTTAAAACTGAGGACACCAAATTCAGTGTATAAAGAATTGACGTTAAACAAAGTGTTTCTTCGTTCCGTTTTCTCAAATTCTAGATTTACCTTGAAAATTTTCTGAAAAACGGACTCTCCTGGTTTTTTTTAACATCTATCTATGTCTTCGTATATCTCTTTATGCCTTCTTCTATCTCTTCAATCTATCTACCCTTCCTTGCAATCTATCTATCTTTGCTTTCTATGCCTTCTTATATCTATCTACTCTCCGCACAATTCTATATTGCGTCAATTGTCCTTTAAAGACATCGTTTCTTGTTTTTATATTCGGCCCCTCCAAACACACACAATCGCAGACGAAATGATTTGCTACTCTTCTGGTTTGCCAGTTTCTTTACCACAGCTACGTCAGGTTTTGTTTGGGTGATCTGAGGAAGAAGGCTATATATATATATATATATATATATATATATATATATATATATATATAATGGGATTGCATGAGGAAAAAATGATCCGTAGCCTTGAAAAAGATCCTGAAAGAACTTTCGTTGGTCATTAACGAAACTTATTCGAATCAAAAACTGTTCCCTAAACACACCTAATATATCTACATATATATGATAAAAGTATATTTTTAAGTTATGTTCTATTTGTGGGTAAAAGTACTCAATATAAGTATAGTGCGCGTAACAATGAGGTCTACATCGAATGGCGACAGTCTGTTTCATTCTTGCACGTAATTTTCAAGCCGTCATAATTTGATCTTTTGAATAGTTTGGAATTTTTTAACGGGTTCTCCCACCTGCAAGGGTTTATGCAGTTGCTTTCATCAAAACTTCTCACCATACCACCTCGAAACGAGAGCGTAAACGTAAATTGTTCTTTTATTTTCGCTTACTCCGGTCCCAATTTTGTCTCTCCGTAGAATTTTCCCTTACCATGGTTCCTTTCTTTTTTTCTTCCCCTACAATTTTCCATTATACCGGTCCGACTTTTGTCTACCCGTACAATTTTCTGTTTTCCCAGTCCCACTTTTGTCTACTCGTACAATTTTCCAACTTTTCCGGTCACACTTTTGTTTTTACATTTAACAGAAATTGTTTTCAAATCTCTCATTAATCGCGTAACTAAATATAGAACTATAGAAGAGAAGTTACATTTTGCAATAAGGCCATAAGTGAAGGGAACATAATGACAACTGAATCCACTACTGTTTATATTCCGTGCTAAGGGAATAAATACTTAACACCAAATGGATATGAGAAGAAAGGTTTATAGTACACAACTAGTACAATATGAAATACGGTGCAGTTATACACACAGGTCAATCTAGTAGTGAGTGCCACTAATGGGAAGGTCAGACATGCTTGTGTCTACTCTCTCTTAATATTTAACAGCCACGCCCCACGAGGGACGTATGTGGCACAAGACCGTGAGTTCTCCGAGCCCGTAGGCTCGGCCAAAAATATTCCTTTTGAAGCCGCATAAGCAGGTTCACTGTCTGTCTACCTCTCCAGACGAAACTTTGCCCTTCCTCAAAGCCTCGCCCGAGTTCCTCTCTGTTCAAGGTCGACAGTGAAGAACAGGAGAAAACATCCATATCTATCTATCGGTATTTATCTATTCACCCACGGGGATAAAATGTGGCACAAGGCCGGTTTAAAGTGGGTATCTCCGAGCCCGTAGGCTCGGCCAAAAATATGGCCTTTCTGAACCCACCTAAACGGGTTCAAGGCCTGTCTACCACCCTGGACGAAACCTTGCCATTCGGCAAAGCTTCGTCCGGGTCCCTCTCTGCTAATGCAGAGAGTTCGACAGTCGCCGAGTGAAAGAATTTCTGTCTTTCTGTTTCATCCATATCTATCTATCTATTAAGTCTCTTGTAGACAGTTGACTTTATAGGTACTTACTACCTATAGTAAAATCATTCATGGGGGTGACCATTATATCAACTACATAGTTTTAAGTGTATCTTAAACTAGCTTGGAAACCATTTCCCTGACACTCAGGTACAAAGAGTTTAGAAATTCGCAATAATTTTAACATTTTTAGTTAATAAACTTAAAAAAAATAATATACGCGATGGCAAAAGATTGAAAAACACTGACAGAAAACACGAATGTAGGATTAAAACTTTGCAGTAATGATAAAAATGTTGGTTTAAAACTCTCGTAACTAAATGGATGATCTGATAGAAACACCTGAAGATTGAAATTTAGAAAATTAATTTTGGGCAAAATTTTAGTCAGCAGAATTTTTGCTGAAAGACTCCAATCGATCGTTAAGAATACGATTAATGTCCTCTTACTTTTCGCGTGTTCTGATTTATACGGGCCTGCATTTTCGATTATTACGTATTCGAAAACAGTCCAAATGGCGATTTTCTGCTACAGATCTCTGCTTGACTCAGATTTAGTTTCTCTTCTGAAGACAAAAGAATTGTCCGAGTGGTCATTTCGGGGAATTTTCAAAATAAAGCGATCGGTTGGTTAATGTTTATGCCTGCAGACAGTCACACTTTCCAAGAGATTCACCATTCGTAGAATCTAAAAATTCATCTCATCGGTGTATCAGATGATTATTCTTCGTTATTTGTATGTGAATATTGAACAATGAAAATGGGAGTTCTTCCTTCTGCAGGTGCCATCGTAAACAGCTTTATCCGTTCGAAAGAAATTCAAACCGAGACTCAAAATATGAATGTAGCTTGTCAGATTTTCCATGGAAATAGCGACAGATTGTCGATAGGTTTACGAAGTTTCGTCTACGAGAAAAATGGCTGTAGAGTAGAAAATAATTCATCATCCAAAAGGCCACGTAGACGCTTTTAAACTATCATGGCTGGAAAGTGAAGATTAGATATATTGAAGAGCAGCATTTAGATTTTTTTGTTAGCTTGTCTGCTCATGGAATAAAACTATCGTTAAGACAAACAAGAAAAATGATGGAGAAGGGAACGGATCCCATAAAGAAAGTTTTTAACTCGTTAAAAAAAATAATTCTCACAAAAATCAGTAGTTAAGCTTACTTATGGTAAAGAAGAAACCATCAATGTAAAATTAGCGCCATGTTTGTTTGTTACCTGCCAACATTGGTTACTGTATTATTCTGTACAGAACACAAGGAAGAAAACATGCAATGTATCATTTAAATTATGTGCATTTATTTTATATTAACTAACATCCACATCTATAAAATGTTATGTGTTTCCCAAAATACGTAACACGTTTTACAAGCATGACGATACTAAACAAATGTGCAAGGCAGCGACTCGTTGCTCGTATGTCGTACGCACAGGCAGATTCTAAGCAGAAGTGTCGTAGAGCGTTACTTTGAACCGAGGCGGAAGGCACAGATATCATGATCCTAGGTAGAAGTGTCGATCCATAAATAAATAACCTCCGCCATTTTTTACCGTTTACGTTTCGATTACGAACCGGCGCAGATTTGCCTTTCGAGAAAACCTGAACGAGTGAATGGGCTTTAAGGTAAATAAACACGTTCAAAGAAAGCCCGATCAGAAGGTGGATTCTCCTGCAAATGGGGGTTACAGGTTCGAATCCTGCCGGAGGGTACGCTTTCTTTATTAATTTTTCTGGAGTGTTCAGGCCGGTAGACGAAATAAGCACTGTTTCAAATAAAAAAAGAAAACCGACAAAAATACAGCGTCTACTCAAATACGAGTATCCCCCAAAGAGCAAGCTTTCATGTAATATTTGTGCGTTTTTTATTTATAATTTGCTATTATTATAGAGTACTCAGTAAGGTCAGTCAGTTATATTCCATTTCCATAGATTTTACTGACGAGGCATATATTTTCACGCAGTAGGTTACCATTTGTTTCTGCGCTAGACCAGTTGTCACCCAAAGCTATAGAACCCGGTCTGTCCTGCTGTTTATCTATAGCTGGGGAGGAGAAGAAGAGGATTCATCCCTTTTCCCCAAGGGTATTAGCACATGCGAATGTAATAGATTCGAACTCGGCTCTCCGATTCCTCAATCCAAACCGCTATTCATTACTCCACCGTGGAATAGTAGATACGGATAGCGTAGATATAGAAAGATAACGGTTAACCCTAGACTTGAACAGAGTAAGATTGTAGTGATCGGGGAAACATCCTCTTGGGAGTCGGTTCCATAGAGCAAAAGAAACTGAGTCGAATTTACTTCTCACCGAGGGAATACGGCGGGAATGAAGGGGGTTTGCTCTAATGTAAGTGGCGTGGCGGGTCCTAGCCGTGTAGGTTAGGCCTGCTAGAACCAAGGGATGTTTTTTGTCCGAACACTTTCCATGGAAGTATCAACAGAGCAGTGAGAGTGGGGGCAGCCGTATCACGCCACGCAATATTAATTGAGTCATTATTCCCGTAAAATCTTTTATTTCGCAAATATCATTTGTAAAAATTTAAAGATGTCCACAAAGGGCCGATCGGATAATTTAGAGCATAAAAGAAACGCTATATTTATATTGAATTTAAAGGCATATGCGATACATTACTCAAACCGATTGTATCTTTAGTTTCAGGCCAAAGAAAACAGATCCAATTTTATTTGTATTGCTGATATCTACTTACTTTCGAATGGCATGAAGCCAAATTTTAGACTGGAAAATAAATGACGCCTGTGGAGTTGTACAATAAGCAATGCGATCAAAAATAATTTCTTCCATCTTTTTTTTTTCCATATTACTATAGATAAGTGATTCCTAAATGGGGGGTAGCGCCCTCCACACTGATGGCAGGGGAGATATTCAGGGGGCGTTGAGAAAAGAGTGGGAAGACACACATCTAAACCATAACATACACCACACACGCACATGACCTGTATCTTGTGTTCACTTACCGTGTATCCCATTTATACAGAGTGCTGCAGAAATACGACCCTCTTAATGGTAACGGTATCTTCATCTAGCTTATATCTTACCATTGTGGGGGAGGTATTTCTGCCGCAGCCTATATAACAATTATCATGGGAAATATTAAGAGACTCATTTCACATGTGATACCAGCATCAAGAAAATCCGAACAAAAGTTGACTTTACATTTAGTGGGGACGTTAGGGCTGTGTTTTGGTATGCAATGTGTGTGTGTGTGGTGGGGGGCTCAAGAATTTATGAACCATTGGCATGGATGAAGCACATCATATCACAAATATAAAAATAGTCTAGTTTGCTATTTAAAATCAGTGGAAATTGATCTCCCTACGGAAGCAAAAACGAAATATGCTCATACAACGCAATTTAAAATTCCTAATCAGGAGTTCGTTATCGATAGTATATATTAGAATAAATCTTAATGAGCCAGGCAAACTTACCTACGTTTCACCTAAACGGATCTTCAGGATAAGCTGGCTTACCCTGAAGATCCGTTTAGGTTTCACTTAGGTAGGTTTGCCTGGCTCCTTAGGATTTATTCTAGTTTATCGCTCTACTTAGCGTATTGAGCACTCTACTCTACTCCCTCTCTCTCTCTCTCTATTATATATATATATATATATATATATATATATAGTTTACCCCTCTAATTAGCGTATTGAGCACTCTACGTTTTAGTCTTTCTACTCGTTCAGATTTTTTTTCTTCAGACGAAGGACTTAAAGTACTTGGCGATTTGTTTCTTCTTGTTCTCATGTTTTTAGTTCTTTCTTTTTTTATTTTCCAATATTTCCTCGGGTACGGATTTGTCCTGACATATCTGCAAGTTGACCTATCCGAGGTTTTCCAAACGAGTACTTCTACTACACACATTATATATATATATATATATATAAAAGACAGATTACGAATTTCAATTTTTTTTTTTTACATTTTTCACTTGGTATGAGCATATATTGTTTATTGTTTTGCTTTCCGTAGAGGGATCAATTTACAATGCTTTTACATACCAAACTGGACTCTTATTAACTTTTATAAAATGTATTATTTTTTTTTCATTCATGATCTACAAGGCTTAATCAATAATAATTGGGAAAGGTTATTTCTGGTCGAAGAGCCTATTATACAAATATATCCGTTTAACCTGTCATTTTTGACGGATACTATGCTTGTATTTTATTGCTTGTTGGGAAAAGTTTTAAATAACATACATTTCTTGTTTGTTTTTGGTCCGTAATTGACATTGAGTCATTATTTCTCTTAATTCTATGATTAAGTACTTTGCGGTTTATTGTTTGTTTATTCCCCTCTCACAGCGATGCGTTTAAATAGAATCTGAGGCTGTCTTATCATTTAGCCTTGGTTGGCATCCAGACTGGAAGAACAAATATCAAATTCAAAACTGTGGAGAAGATAAGTCCTCTGTCTTTGACAAGCATAATCAAGTTATCGGAGGATATGGGGAATTGTGATCGCCTAGGACCTTAGGAGAAGTGGTCCTTAGTGAGAAAGAATTTAGTAAGAATATACGAAGCGATGTCGGAATCTGGCACAAATTATTATTAAAACGTATCATAAAATAATGGTTTTCATAGACATTTGATCAAAAGTTCTCATTAAAAAAAGAAAAAGAAAAGAAAAATGTTTATTAAAAGTAATAATTTAATTGGAAAGGCTCAGGACACACCCACACTAAGGATTTTCATTTGAATGTCGTATTATTATTATTATTATTAATAGTATTAGTAGTAATAAACATGACGATAATAGCCGAGTCTTTTAACGCGATTGAAGCCTGAAGGAGAGCAACTTCAATTAATTAATCAACATCTTTGGGTTGAAAGCCTATTAAAGCCTAACCAGCGCAACATAATATCGTAATAAGAACGAAAAAAAAAACAAAAAAAAACTTTTTATTTTCCTATTACGAGCTTATTTTTAGAAAACATTGACAGGAAAATAGATATAATTTATTATGTATCCCCAAAGTATATATCATGCGTACAGAAAGAAAAGTCACACACACAAACACATTTGAAAGATGGATATCAGTTGGGGAAAAAAAAAAAAAAAAAAAAAAAAACGAAAAAAATAAAAATAAATAAAAAACAGACTAAAAGCATTGATTTATCTAATAAAAGGATATTGTCTCGCTTGCATACGTGAGCGCGCATTTAATTTGTTTTTGAAGGTAGATATTCAAACCTATAATAATAATTATTAAGGGCATTTTTTAAAAAAATCTAAGAAAAACCTATAAGTACTCGAATATAAAGAAAGTCATAGACATTTGAATTAAAGCAATATACACTTGACAAATATTCGTAAAACTAGGTACTTAAAAAGCGCCATAGAAACTATCCTAGATAATAATAGGTTGGTGCAAAACTAATATCGTTTTTTGACGTATTTTTTGACGTCAAAAAAACGATATTATTTTTGCACCAACCTAATATGTTATCATAAAATACGAAATCCTATCGTATGACATCAAACACGTTATCAATATTACTTTTGAATTTAATTGGAGGAATTAACTGCACCTTAATTCTGTTTTGCCTTGATAAATATCAATATTTTTAATATGAATGTCATTTTTTTTTTTTAAGTCCGAGGTACGAATTTTGTTCTATAACGTTCTGAACAAATCTATCCATCAACGTGATGTATGTGTGTACATATTTGTATCTATGTGCGTGTAGTAGTCTAAATGGGTGAGTAAGCATGCATGTGATGAATAACTGAAGTCATAATGTCTATATAAACGAATCGCAATTTATTTTACCCGTTGATACTATTGCTACTACTACATACTTAGAATGTACACCTCAAAACTAGGCAGAAGTAATCGTAGCTAGACTCCACGAAAGAGCGTGTCGGCGTAATCGAGATACGCGTCACAGAGAGATCCATACTCTTTGCGCACACACAGACACACAGAGGAAAGGAAATAATAACACATGACGGTATTTGTTGGCCTGATATTAAAGATGTAACTGCCATCATGCATACAGACACGGTGCACGGTCATAAAAATACACGTTCTCCTCCTCCTCCTCCTCCTCTTCTTCTGTGTGCCGTGTCCATTTCGGACGTGGGCGATCATTGTTCTCTATAACGTCCTGTCATTTGTAGTCTAAGTAATGGCTTGTCTTTTGCTGTCTTTCCTAATCGCTGTTCTGCCAAGCGTACGCTGAAGAAAAATATGGATTACAATTACTTTATACAACGATGTCTTTTTCGTCAATATCGCTGGAGAACTGATTTTTAAGTCAAAGAACATGCGTCTACACACACACAAAGATATATATATATATATATTTCTTTTTTAAAATTTTGCTTTTAATGTGTTCTTTTTCAAATATGTTCTCATTTTTTTTTCAATACGTGCTTTTTCCAATTTTTTCCTTATATATATATATATATATATATATATATATATGTGTGTGTGTGTGTATGTATGTATGTGTGTGTTCTATTTTAAAAAAATATTTTTAAAAATTGAGAACATATATGTTCTCAATTTTTAAAATCATATATATATATATATATATATATATATATATATATATATATATACACACGTTTTAAATTTTTCAGTATTGTTATATAGATACTAACTATACACACACCTATATTATCATATAGATGTTATTTTCAAAGAACATATTTTTCTTCAATAAGATTTCTCAAATATTCAGCCCGATTTATGTTGAAAACTAAAAGATTAAGATTTCACCGGAACCTCCCGACCGAAAATTACGAATACATTCTTAATTGCCAAAGAATAAACAAATAATAATAATAACAATAATAATGATCGTGATGATTATTATAACGATCTTTTTAAGCATGGGACATAAACATCGCTATCTGTGTTTAGTCACGTGACTAACTTATCGAAAAATGTACTGTAGACGAGTAGAAAGAAAATAGAAAAAAAAAGAAAAAAAAAAAAAAAAGAAAGAAAAGCAAAAGAAGTCGTTTTCAGTTTTCATTTTCCAGAACTAATATATCCGTAAGAGGACCAAAGTGTACACACGGGTGTGTGTGGGTTGTAAGAAAGGAAACAAGCAACCCCAACAACTAACGAATATTTCTATCTAAATAAATAAAAAAAATTCTTGTATTTTTTTTTATAATTTTGTTCTTTTTAATCATCGCGTCCAAAAATAATGAATAATACAGTCAAAAATAAAAAAAAAACTTTAAATGACTAAATAAATAAATAATTAAAATATATATATATATATATATAATATATATATATATATATATGTGTGTGTGTGTGTGTGTGTGTGTGTGTGTGTGTGTCCTAATTTATGATACATATAAAATTACGTACAGTTTAGCCTAGAAATGATTATATTATAAACAAATGACGGGCCAGACTACATAAAAACAACATCGGCTAATATTGACGAATATGTTTGCCTTTTGGCTTGTAGAACGTATAATTCATTGAAAGATAGACCGCGCCTAAAACGATGTGGTTGTACATAGCTTTATTGACGATTTTATTTAAAATCGTTAATAATACCACTGACATAGAGAGAGGTGATTGGTTTTTAATTTTTAAACGAGACAAACTCGTCTTATCATGGACATTATTCTGCCTGTGTACACGCTGGTATACGCCTTTATTTCCCGATATGTTGGAGAGAGAGAGAAGGAAAGAAAAAAAAAAAACTAAAAAAGAAAAAAAAGAAAAGAAAGAAGCACAATGTAAACATTGTAAGATCGTAGATATCTCTCCCGACGTGCGTGTGTAGTTTGTTTCTTTTTTTGTTTTTTAGTTTTTTTAGATCTGACATTTTATTCTTGGTCATGGATAACGACAAAAAAAGAAAGAAAAAAAAAAAGAAAGAAATAAAAACGAAGGGCGTAGACGAGGATATGTTAAAATAAACTTGAGAGTCAGTTGTTGTTGCAGGAGGGTTTAGCAAATGTTTGAATGTTGGGTACACCAGTCATAGACCCCCCCCGCCTAGATAGATTGATAAAGACGAAAAAAAATAAGAGGTGGCGAAAAGAAAAGCCCTTCAAGGAGGTGGTGGGGGAAATGAAAGCGATAAAAAAAGAATGAAGAAGACGGACTGAACACCGGCTACAGATATATGTCAGTAATGTGTACCCTGGCGTAGTGATTGATAGCGGTGGTAGATAGTGTATATATTACCGTGTGTGTGTGTGTGTGTGTGTGTGTAAGTCTTACTGTCGAAGGATGTAAACGTGTTAAAGAAAGGGATTCAAACGGGGCTTACATTACCTTAGGGGACTTATTGTATCACACGATATTTTTCGGGTCGTTTTGGGCCAGTGTGCGACCCGGTGGTTCGAGATTATCTACTCATTATTATTCTTTTACATGTGTTTGTGTGCGATATATATATATATATATATATATATATATATACTAGAAAAATTTCAAGTTGAAATCAAAGGAGCAAAAAAAAAAAAAAAAGTCATATAAAGTAAAAAAAAAAAAAAAAAAAAAAAAAAATTGGTTACTAAAAAAAAAATGAAACAAATTTATAATTTTTACCAGATAAAAACTAAAAGAAAAATTATTTAACAGAAATATTTGAAAAATACTATTATTTTGAAATCTAAAAAGAAAATACATACACAATGTAGTTGGAAAAAAAAAAAAAAGACGTGAATGGGGTATGGGAGTCACAAAAAAAAAAAAAAAATAAAAACAGCGGTGGATAGATATATACATATGTACTTACGTGATGCTCGAAGAAGCTAGTGGTAGTATATTGGTAAGCAATATTCTAAAATGTAGATATTCGCAAGAACTGAGGCAGACATCACGTTCTTTTTATGCAGTTATTGTATCGGCGAAGAAGAAACGACATCCTATGCAATAAAAACAACAATAGTTACTATAATAAAAATAATCGCATTATTATATTGTATCATAATAATGGTCAGTATTTGGTAGCACTTAATGGTGATAGTCGCATTACTGGTTTTTATGCTGTCGGTAGTAATAATAATAATAATAACAACAACAATGGTAAAAATAAGAAGGATATAGACAGTGGTGGCGGCGGCGGACCTGGTGGCTACCACCGCCGCCACCCTGTGTGCAAATTTTGCCCCGGTATCTAACAGCCATACTTATAGATGAAAGAAGATGCCATTCACTTCAAAGCCGGAAAAAAAAAGAAAAAAAAAAAAAAAAAAGAAAAGAAAGAAACGCTTTTTGGTATAAAATCCAATGGAACGCTTAAATAAACTTTCCTGTGTTTTTCTTTTGCTATTATTATGATTTTCTTTCAGATTTTTTTTTTTCTTTTTTTTTTTTTTTTTAGAGGGTCTCCCTTTTCCTGGTAGTAATATAGTCCATCTCCGGGTACCTGTCCATGGATACGGGTATATTGTTTTCCCTTTTCTATTGGTTGCTTGAGTATCCACTAAGTGAGGCCGAACGGGAGAGACTTTTTAGTATGGGCTTTTACTCTTCTCACTGTTGCTATTATGGCCGCAACGGCAATGACTACTACTACTACTACTACTGCAGTAACCACTCATTAC
>OZ010579.1:109414965-109454965 GCA_963932145.1 Acanthosepion lycidas
CCCCACTTTTGAACCTTGATATAATTCAAAAGCGTCTCAGCGATCTTGTAGGCGATTAACTATTTTCCACCATACTACAACTTTCCCGCAGACTAAATTTGCATACAATCAACGAATCAAACCATCAGGTTAGTTTTTCGGTATCCTGTTAAACATTTTGCATATATTTGAAAACATATAGCATTTTGTAGATGTGGATGTTAGTTAATAAATGCACATACATTGCACGTTTTCTTCCTCGTGTCCTGTACAGAATAATGCAGTAACCAACGTTAGCATGTAACAAACAAAAAACATGGCGCTAATTTTACATTGATGCTTTCTTCTTTAATACAAGTAAGCTTATCCAAGGCTTTTGTGAGGAATATTTTTCAAATGTTTAAAGACTTTCTTCAAGATATCCTTTCTCATTTCCATTAGATTAATTTTGGTTTTTCGGAACGACGGTTTTATCTAATTAGCACTCAAGGTCACGTAAAATCTAAATGTTGTTCTTCAATAAATCCAATCATTATTTCCCACCCTTGACAGCGTATAAAAGCGTCTACGCGGACTTGTGGATGATTAATTATTTTTTACTCTTAAAGCACCATCACTCGTTCAGGTTTTCTCGAAAGGCAAATCTGCGCCGGTTCGTAATCGAAACGTAAACGGTAAAAAATGGCGGAGGTTATTTATTTATGGATCGACACTTCTACCTAGGATCATGATATCTGTGCCTTCCGCTTCGGTTCAAAGTAACGCTCTACGACACTTCTGCTTAAAATCTGCCTGTGCGTACGACATACGAGCAACGAGTCGCTGCCTTGCACATTTGTTTAGTATCGTCATGCTTGTAAAACGTGTTACGTATTTTGGGAAACACATAACATTTTATAGATGTGGATGTTAGTTAATATAAAATAAATGCACATAATTTAAATGATACATTGCATGTTTTTCCTCTTGTGTCCTCTACGGAATAATGAAATGATCACGATTAACAGGTAACAAACAAAACCGGGACACTAATATTACAATCATGGCTTCCCCTTAAACATAAGTAAGCTTAACTAGTGATTTTGTGAGAATTATTTTTTTTAACGAATTAAAAACTTTCTTTAGGGGATCCGTTCCCTTCTCCATCATTTTTCTTGTTTGTCATAACGATAGTTGTATTCCATGAGCAGACAAGCTAACAAAAAAATCTAAATGCTTCTCTTCAATATATCTAATCCTCACTTTACAGCCATAATAGAGTTTAAAAGCGTCTACTCGGCCTTTTGGATGATGAATTATTTTTCACTGTATAACCACTTTCACACTGACAAACCTTCGCAAGCCTATCACTAATCTATCGCTTATTTCCATGGAAAAAAGATCTTTTGACTAGTTACATTCAACCTGTTCAGACCTTCACAACTAAGAGCCGTCATGCCACACACACAGCGACAAAACATCTCTATTCCTTTCTTATTCCATTAGTAAGGAGGAAGTAAGCTTCTTCTGAAGAGCCGAAACACACTTCCGAGAGGATGCTTTTCCAATCACTACAATCTTACCTCTTCAAATCTCGGGCGAACAATAATCTTCTCTACGTATTCCCATAAACTCCACTTCTTATCTCCTTCTGTTACTTTCATATAGTAACCTCATTCAGTAGCCTTCTAGCTTGAGTGGTTCTTGGGCCTTGTACTCGGATATACTGATGCTATGAATTAAATTAAATAAAAATAATTTTTGTGCCTGCTGAAGACTTGTAATCTAGAATAGGTTACTGAATGAGGAATAATCAAAACAGGGGTTGAGAATGAAATGCTAATCTTTATAACATCAACACAATAAAATACTCGCCAGCGGCGTGAAGTAGGTAAACCACTGTTAGTTTTGGACTACTTAGACACCATATTACCCGCACTTACAATAGTGTCCAATGTATTTACGAGGATTGGGACATACCCATTAGTGTTCATAGGTACGGTATATAACACTATCTATGTCTTATCTATCTATCTATCTATCTATCTATCTATCTATCTATCTATCTATCTATCTATCTATCTATCTGTTGTAACCTAGAAAGGGTTGCTGAATGAGGAATAACCAAAACGGAGGTTGGAAAAGAAATGGTAATCTTTATAGCATCAACAAAATAAAATACTCGCCAGCGGCGTGAAGTAGGTAAACCACTGCTAGTAGTGGACTATTTAGACATCATATTAATCCCACTTACAATAGTGTCCAACGTATTTATGAGGATTAGGACATATCCGTTAGTGTTCATAGGTACGGTATATAACAAGGACTAATCTACTATAAAATGATTCTAATGAATAATACATCAAACCGGACTATACAAATATTTTTAAACAAAATTTCATATACATACATACATAGTGATTGTCATTTCCTGACAGAAGAAGACCATCCTCACAATAATTTTCTTTTTTTTGTTATATAACTTTTAGACTCACCGACCATGAGAGTACAGATAACTCTTTAAACCAGCCTTACTTTTACAAGCTTTTGCGCAAATGTTGCACCTGAAAGAGAGATCCTCAAACCCAACAGGCATGGCATCAACATGATTTTTCATGTGTCTTGTTAATCCAGAAGCTGACTTGCATATTTTATGGCCGAGTGTACAAGAAGGCACAAGGATTGATTCCTGGATTCTTTCAATGGACCGAGCCTGATGAGACCTAAGCTGACTTTGATGACCTGCTTTGAAAGAGCAAAATTGCCACATACATGTATGTAAGGTTAAGGTGCAAGGTAAGCAATTACCTTGACGAAGATTGTGCTTAACCTTAGCATGTTCCACCTTGTCCTTTTCAAACTGGTTACAACCTTGATGAACTGTCGTTCTCCATGTATGACGACATTCAGCCTCCAATTCCCAGGTATCAACTGATATCCCAAGAGCTTTGAGATTGGTTTTGATGTAATTTTTAAAGCGCTTTCTAGGTTTGTGTCTGGGACACATGCCCGCAGATAGTTCACCATAAAAGGCATGTTTAGGCAACCTTGAGTCATCCATGCGCACCAAGTAACCTGCCCAGCGCACTTGATTGAAAATTATTAGCTTCTCAATACTTGGGATATTAGCTTTCTCCAGAATTTCTGTATGAGGTACAAAAAACAAAAAAACAAAAAAAAACTATCATGAAATATTCATGATTCTTCTGAGGAACATTTGATGCACTCTTTCAAGGGTAGTAACATGACATCTGTATGTTGTCCATATTTCTTAAGAGTATAAAAGGGCAGTTAAAACATATGACTCAAACCTTTATCTTAATGCTAAGTGTGATGTTTCTGTCAGAGCACATCCACTTCTCCAAGCATGCAAAAGATGTAGTAGCTTTCTCGATGCGATGAAGTATTTCCACATCTAGTGTCCCATCTCGCGAGAGTGCGCTTCCAAGGTATACAAAGGTATTCAGTACCCCCAAACTCTTGCTATCCACAAGTATATTTGATCCGCGATAAAGTTGGCCAGGAGGTGGTGTGAACATTACCTTGGTCTTTCTGAAACTGATAGTAAGCCCAAAAGATTTACATGCATCAGAAAAAAAAGATTCATGATGGTTTGCATATCTTCTTCGGTATAAGCCTTCATGTCGGCATCATTTGCATAAAGAAACTCACGAATAATTTGCTGAAACACATTTGTGGATGCACTAAATCGTCGCAGGTCAAAAGATTTCCCGGTGGTTCAGAAACACAAATAAACATTAATGATACAGTTTATAAAGACATGTGTGAGCATCACTACAAAAAAAGATGGAAAATAAAGTAGGTGCAAATATATCGCCCTGCTTCACACTATTCTCAACAGAAATTGCTTCAGAGTACCATTGAATATCGATTGGCTTTCATGTTGCTACATACATGCATACAAACATATATATATATATATATATATATATATATATATATATATATATGTGTGTGTGTGTGTGTGTGTGTGTGTGTGTGTGTGTGTGTGTGTGTGTGTGTGTTGCCATGAAAATATTAGTATAAAAAAGCCGTAGGGAAGCCACGTCACGTCGGTGAAAAAGTGGGTGAAGTCGAGATGTCAAGTCAGGATCGATTATATTAAAGATCCTTCTTTGGATTTTGTCAAGAACCTCCAGAACAGATATGGCAGCTCTATTCAATAATTTATAAATGTGCAAAATGAACTCTGACGCGAGAAAAAAATTCTGCCACGAAACAAGGGCCAAACCCAAATATGCAGTCTCCAGTAGGATAGGCAGGTTCGAATCATGCCGGAGAGCACATATTTTTCTCTAATAAGATTTTTCAAATATTTAAGCTGAAAGACGAAAATAAATAAATATGCTGTTTAATAACTAAACGCGGCGTCTACTGAAATATGGGTATCCGTCAAAAATAACGTTTAAGTAATAATATATATATATATATATATATATATATATATATATATATATATATATATATATATATAAAACGGCTGATAACTTTTTTTTGCGTGTACATCCGTCTTCTTGTGATGTAGAACCCAAAGAAGAAGGACGTCTCTAACCCACAGCGGTAGGTTTTACCGAAAAAAAAAAAAAAAAAAAAAAACGCATGACCTTATCAGCTTCATATAGAAACCGTCGTGACTCCAGTTTTCCCTTCGGAAAATATCACAATTAAGGAATCCCTTTTTATACACAACGTTTATTGTTGCATGTATATTATAATTTTTCTGCGTGGGAAACGTATATATATATATATATATATATATATATATATATATATATATATATATATATATAAACCATGTAACACGTAGCATTATAAAACTATCTCTGAGAACAAAGTATTTTTGTTATTTTCCTTTCAGCTATTCGGTTCCGCCATTGAATTTAATAATACCCATAACGCGGGAAATTCAAATGAGAGAATAAATCTTTCTTCCATAGCAACCTCACGTTATCGTCGTGACCCAGACGTGATCTGAACACGCAATTGTCAAACAGGGTTTTGAAACATTTTCTAACTGAACATGAAGAACACACCTTGCGGATAAATCGATTTTGGTGAGATTCGAATCAAAAATCCCAAAAGCGACCTTAAAAAAAACAATTATGCGATGACTTGATATTAGGTTGTTTTGGAAATAATGTCGCGTTTCGGAAGATCTTTGCGTTCGTTGAAAAATTTTAATTTAGTCGGGAAAATATAATCATCATTATTCAGTCAGTCAATTATGTGCCATGCGGGATACACACGTAGGCGATCATGTATCTTTCGATACATGACTGACGAGGCAGATTTTTTTCCCGCAGTAGGTTGCATTTTCTTTCTGCGGTAGACCAGTTGCCATCCAAGGCTATAGAACACAGTCTGTCCTGCTATTTGCCCATAGCTGGTGGAGGAAGAAGAGGATTCATATCTTTCCCAAGGGTATTAGCACGTAAGTGAATGTAATGGATTCGACTGGAATTCGAACTCGGTTCTCTAATTTTTCAATCCGAGCCGCTATCCATTACTCCACCACCGATGATAAAAGTTATTATTTTTTTTTATTCTTTACTAAAAGAATCCGGAATGCTTAATAATTCTGAAGTTTAAAGGAAAATAAAGAAAGTGAAGAAAATGGATACTTATAAGGAGAATCAGAAAGAGAAAATTGAAATATCTGATTCTGTGAGAGCCACGCAGATTTATTTACTGTGATGCATACCAAAGTTCAGAGACGTCTGTGATATTCATTTGAGACTTCAGCCACAAGAGCTATGTCATACTGCCCAACCTATTCCTGAAGACAGGGTCAATGCAAGGGTTTCATGCCCCCTCATCTATCATACCCCACCAATCTATGGTACAGGGTCTCCTACTCTACTACATCTCAATTTTCATAAGGTACTATTCATATAATACAAATTTGATTGTAACCTAATTATGTAAAGGGCATTCCAATAAATTGACCCGATTTTAAATGTGAATTAAGTTTAAGTGTCTAATGATTTTTGTCTTTTTATTTTATTATTTTTCACACATAATTGCCGTGACTTAAATAATATGATCGAATAAATAAATAAATTAATAAATTTTCATCAATAACACTGATTTATTTACTGCTGACTTTGATCCGTCTTAACGAAACACCCTTATATAGAATCTGTCTTAATGAAACACCCTTTACAATAATGGATCAAATACAATATAGGCGAACACTTCAGCGCGAAAAATTGAAAATAAGTACAATATATCTACAAATTCGAGTCATGTCATAATAAATCATTTCATCTCAAATAAATTAACAACGTTTTACGGCAATTTTCAACTTGAGATTGCTAAAAAGATGAATAATTATAACATGATGAATTCAATATTATGGATAAAAAATAGTGAATTTTACATCGTGTTACTTTTTAATTTAGTTCGAGTAAAACAAATTTAGGGATTTGGACGAAAAAAAAAAGAAACCCAGAATGATATCAAAATTATTTTATACTTTAATAGTCAGTTGTGCTTAGTTTAATTTATTGGGCTTCAAACTCGCACCTGACCACCATCTGTGGAACCAACTCCCAGTGGATGGTTCCCTGATCACTACAATCTTAAGCAGTTCAGCTCTAGGCTTTACATTATCTACCACTCCTATCCGCACAAGACATTTTCTGTGTTTGTAATCCGAATTTCTTTCTTGAATTGAAGAAAGAAATTCGGATTACAAACACAGAAAATGTCTCATATCGAGAATATTTAACATTGAAAAACAAAAGAAAAAATAAATTATTTTTAAAAATATGTGGAAATCTCCGCTTTTACCTGAAGACGGTCATGAGACCAGAAACACGTGTAGTGTAACATTATGTAAAACAAAGCATAATATTTTTTTCTAAATAAATCCACATTACAACCAAAAACGTTTACGGCACCTCTCTTCTCTTCTTTTTAATATACATACTTTTCTCTCGTTGGAACCACTACAACCTCTTTCTTTTATATATATATATATATATATATATATATATATATATATATATATATATATATATGTATGTATAGGTAGAAAAAACAAGTGTTGATGAGATAGCGATGGTCAGAAAGAAGTTGCCGGGCCTGACTCAGGCTTGCGGGTCAGGTGGTTCGTGGGTAGTACGCACCAGCCTCAGAGTCAATACCACCGCCTACATCAATGTATTTGATACAGAATTCGAGCGCTATTTTCAAAGGATGGAAAATTTTCTAGCAAGATTCTGCTCCCTCTCACATTGTCCACGTTACCCAGGAATAGTTGTCGAAGAACTTTCACGATCATATCACACATGAAATGTGGCTTTCAATCTTTCTTGATTCGAATTCCCTTACAAGTTGGAGGCCGCCATCATGAAGAACATCAACGAGAAAGACCACGTGATTCAGGCGTTTAATTGCTTCAGCGATCGCATCAACGTCGAGTTTTGGTGAATTTGTCGAATAAGCGTCTTTCTGTTTTTCTAAGTTTAAAATGAGAACATCTTTTTAGTACGGACCTTTTTTTTTCTTCTGAATATTTTCATTTTTATTTCCATTATAATTTCTTCCCTGTTAACTTGCACAATGTGTATATTGATATTTGAGTTTTCATATATGAATGATGGCATTTTAACTAAAAATTAAAACGACCGGTTTCAACACAGATCTTATCAAGTTTATTTTCTGGGTTCAAACCCAACAAGCAATCTCTCTCTCTCTCTCTCTCTCTATATATATATATATATATATATATATATATATATGTGTGTGTGTGTGTGTGTGTGTGTGTGTGTGCGTGTGTGTATTTATTCATTATGCACGGTTACACTAGAACATGTACATACCCACTACAAAAATGTACATCTTGTTTCAACGTTACAAAGTAACGTTACTTTTTAACTTTGAAACAAGATATATATATATATATATATATATATATATATATATATATATATATATATATATATATATAGTACTATCGAAATTTCCCACCTGAAGAAATATTACTTTTTAACTTTGAAATAAGATATATATATATTTTACTATCGTGATTTCCCACCCGAATAAATGTTACTTTTTAACGTTGAAACAAGATGTACAGTTTTGTAGTGGGTATGTACAAGAGTGCATAATAAATAAATATTTATTGCTCTACTTTTGTATCGAGCCCTGTCTTAATTTAATGTTTTGAATGCGGAAATTTTACACTTCGTTCTTTTACATTTAGATATATGTATCTATTTATGTGCATAAAATCAGTCTGTTTATCTATCTATCTATCTATCTCAGCCTGTGCATATCTATCTGTATGTATCTATATATCTTTAGGTCTTCATATCTGTATATATATGTATATATTTATGTGCATAAAATTAGTCTGTTCTTCTATCTATCTATCTATCTATCTATCTATCTATCTATCCCACACTTTTTATATTCTATCTATCTATCTATCTATCTATCTATCTATCTATCTATCTATCTATCTATCTATCTATAACCTGCATATCTATCTAAGCCTTTTCGTATCTAAGTTTGGTCATATCTAAGTTTGTTTGTATCAATTATTCAACACACACACATACACACACACACACATATATATATTATTTGTATATTCCTTTTCGTACATGTACCTAAGTGTTCTATTTTAAATATTTTTAAAGGAGTTTTTTTACTAACATTTTTATTTAATTACTCATTTAGAGTCTTTTTTAATGCATAGAATTTTTTTCAACTGAGCGTTTGTCTGTCTTGAATGGTTTCATAAACAAAAAAGAATAATTTTATTTTTTTCCATCTGTCGGCATGCTGGCGCATTCCTTTTGAAAAAGCCATAAAAAAAGATCTCAGGGGAGTCCAAGATAAACAAACGCCCACTTTCAAAAACTGCCTCGACAAGTCATTAAACTCTACAAAAAAAAAAAAAAAAAAAAAAAAAAAAAAAAAAGGCAAATATTTAAGATTGCGTCCATACTAAAAAACCACCAGGAAAATCCGAGAAAATAACGTGCACGATTGTTAATAGCGTTAAATTTTTATAACGGGCGGAACCAGCTGTGGAAAATAAATGTTTTTTTTTTCATTATGAGACTACTTATAATGATTTGCGCCAACTTAGCTTTCTCAATCGATTTCTTTACCAAATGTGTCAGCTATGAAATTCCTGAAAAAGAACTAAAGAATTAAGTTTGAGCCTATATTCATATCGAAAACATCAGGAAGGTCACGTGCACGATTTTGAATAGTGTTAAATTTCATTAAGCGCAAAACCAGCTGGGCACACTGGCATAGTGACTTTCATCATGATTGAGGTAAAACCTACACGTCAAGTAAGTGTATTATAAATAAGACGTTGTAAATGAAACATGTACAGTGCGTATTTAATTGCTGATACGTTTAGCACAGACGCGCGTCGTACGTTTAATTTCTTGTTGATGTGGTGCATCAGGATTTATAGAAGGTGCACCCTGTGCAGGTTTTATTGCGCGACGATTTCATTGTGAAATGCACACTTGATTCTCACAGCACATAACTATATCTGACTTAAACAAAATCGTTTTTTTTTTCTTTCTTTCGACTCTCCGTTATCTGACAATGTTGCCACTTTTATAATGTTATCGAATACTCGTTGTGACTTTCGTAATGCTCGTTGTAGTAGAGACTTTGTAATCGCAGATACAACTATAGTAATGCCGTTGAACAATACTGGTGTTAGACGCCTTCGAATAAAACTCGCAATGATAGTACTTGCCCGATAATACACGCTCGAAAAGTAACCACCGTATAGTCGGCCAGGGTTGACCATGGGTAGCATCCTATTTGTCTGCTTCGTTGGATCATCGAAGTCTGTGACGGTAGAGGCCGATGCGGGAGTGACAACCTCTGCGGCAGAGGTTGCATGTGTGTTCTGTCTCTGGTCTGTTGGAGCTGTCATTTTGCTTTCTGCGGAGCCGTTTTTCTGTGGCAAATTGTGCCAGCTTCTTCTCTCCTGACTTAAGGTGTTTAGTGAGGGTGCCCCTCCATTTGGATGATATAACTGCCAGTTTCTCCCATGACACTGCGTTGATGCCCACATTTTCAGGTCTTGTAACCCGACATCGCGGTAGCGCAGCTGTGGCTGACTGTCGGGTCTGCTTCCAGACCCAGATCTCCATAGAGGAGGTATTTCGGGATGCGGCCGTCTGATATGCAGAGATCAGTATAGTGAAATAGTATAGTGAATAGAGTAGAGAACAGAGGAGAGTACAATAATAGAGGATAGAATAGAAATAGCGATCGGAACAGTAATAGAGGATATAATAGAAATGGCGATCGGGACAGTAATAGAGGATAGAATAGAAATGGCGATCGGGACAGTAATAGAGGATAGAATAGAAATGGCGATCGGAACAGTAATAGAGGATATAATAGAAATGGCGATCGGGACAGTAATAGAGGATACAATAGAAATAGCGATCGGAACAGTAATAGAGGATAGAATAGAAATAGCGATCGGAAAAGTAACAGAGGATAGGATAGAAATAGCGATCGGAACAGTAACAGAGGATAGAATAGAAATAGCGATCGGAACAGTAATAGAGGATAGAATAGAAATAGCGATCGGAAAAGTAACAGAGGATAGGATAGAAATAGCGATCGGAACAGTAACAGAGGATAGAATAGAAATAGCGATCGGAAAAGTAACAGAGGATAGGATAGAAATAGCGATCGGAACAGTAACAGAGGATAGAATAGAAATAGCGATCGGAACAGTAACAGAGGATAGAATAGAAATAGCGATCGGAAAAGTAACAGAGGATAGGATAGAAATAGCGATCGGAACAGTAACAGAGGATAGAATAGAAATAGCGATCGGAAAAGTAACAGAGGATAGAATAGAAATAGCGATCGGAACAGTAACAGAGGATAGAATAGAAATGGCAATCAATTAGAAGGTAAGCTAATTCCTACTTATGCGTTTCCGCTATGGTCACGTGGTCTACTTAATTCAATAAAAACAAATGTTTCAAAAGGGCAGTTTTTCTCTTGGGATCACTATTACTGTATACTCCGTTGGCAATTTTTTTTTATTGTCTTAAGAATCTAGTTTTGGGGCTTTAATCAAGCGCATAACATATGAAACTTTATTTCTGCGTTTATTTCTAACGAAAATTGTTAATCAAAATATGTAATACTGTTTATTTACAAGAATCATTTTGTATTTACAATATTATTCAGTAAATTAAGAAAAAACAAATAACCTTCAACTGATCGGTTAGCTTAGTGAAGATTTTCGCATCGAAACGCTAATCAGGTCCAGATCTTTAATAAACCATTCATTAAACATCCGGTCCTGATGAGCAGTTCGATGCGAAACTGATAATCAGATCAGACACTTGTTCTTTTCTTAATCTGTTGAATAGTATAATTATCTATTGACAGCTTTTTGTCAGAAGTTTCTTCTAACCTGAAAAAAACGCGTAAATATCTCTCAATTTCCAAAATGTTTTATTATTTAGAAGATTATAAAAATATGTGAATCAATCACAATACAATATATATTATTTAATATTTTATAAAGAAATATATACTATTTCCTATATGACAAAGAAATATATTTTATTTAACGGTTTCTAAAAATATATATATATTTAACATTTTATAAAACACATATATTATTTAAGATTTTATAAAAAATATATATTATTTAACATTTTATAAATTTATATATATATATTATTTATCATTTTATAAAGAAATATATTATTTACGATATTATAAAGAAATAACTATGAAAACACTTTTTTTTATTTATAAATCCATAAAAGTGTCTAGGAAGAAGAGAACTAGACAATTTAAATAAACATATAATGACGAGTAACTGTACCTATAAATTTTGATGAAATGCATTTCCCGCGCTTTCTTTCATTTGCTCTTATGTCTAAAATAGGTTAAGAGCTGAGGTAAAAGAAAATGTATGAATCCCTTTTCATGTATTTGAACTTTATTAAAATTCTAAAAACAGCATTTTAAAAACAATTGAAATTACCGAGGGAGTAATACAGTAATAACAGTGTCAAGAGAAAAAAAAACGTCCCTCTAACGCACTGTTTTATTGCGGTTACGGTTGGATTATTGCGGGTGTGTTTGTTTTATTGTGGGTACCTTTGTTTTTATTGCGGACATGTTTGTTTTATTGTGGCTACGTTTGTTTTATTGCGACTACCATTGTTTTAATGCAGGTATGTTTGTTTTATTGCGGTGTGTTTGCTTTATTGCGTCTACATTCTTTTTATTGCGGGTACGATTGTTTTATTTCTGGTACGTTTGCTTTATTGCCACTAAGTTTGTTTTATTGCCACTACGTTTGTTCAATTTTGCCATATTCCCTTTCTGGGAAAGTTTTCATTGACAAAACCATCAGAAAAATAAGAACTCACTAAAAAAATTAATATTCTGCAAGACATGACTTCACAAAATCTGGAAGATACTTTTGACTTACCCTGTATAATATATTAGACTGCTTAATGCCGCTCATTTCCCACAATGGCCAGAATCACAGACTCAGTACCCATCATTCTATTTCCTTCCAACTGCTTAAATGCCCGAACTCTACAAAAAGGATAAATAAAGAAGACAAGATTAGTTTAATATTTAATAAGGTGAATAACTGTCTTAAGCAAAGTCAAAAAGATATTTTTAACGGACACATTTATTGTTTATCGAAGATACTCAGTGACGTGACCGCAATAAAATCCCAAACTATTAGGCGTTTTTTTTTTCGCCACGACGTTTATAAAATACAATAATGCATTACTATTTTCTATTCTCTCGATATTATAGATGCAGTAACGTGCAGATTTTGGGGTGGGCTTCGAAAAAGGCGTGACGGCCCCATGCATCGATGTCGAATTGGTATCCAATAAAAGAGTGAAATGAAAAAGAAATAGATTTTTGAAATTTTAAATTGTCTGTTAACTTCGACGTACAAGTGCCCTACTGTCCCACAAGATGTTCCGAATATGGATCTGTGTTTTGATAAGCTAAACCGGAGTTGTCTCCCAACCTGCTACTTGAGACTTAGGGGGCAAACAATCAAGGAGTTGGCCCCAGGCATCACCGGTACTCTGCATGTCGTTGTATAGATGTTGCAAGAACTAATTTAAAGGAAAAGCCTTCTGGATATGTTGGGAAATCAATTTTTTCTTCCACGTTGATTTGTAGATATGAAAAGAATTTGGGGCATTCCTTTTTTGTTTGGTGTATAGGGTTTGTGAAGTACGGTGGCCGTTAATAATTAAGTATACCTCAAGACTTCAATGTTAAAATAAAACATTATTTAATTACAACTGCAAATAAATATTTAACAAACCAAAATAGTAAAAGTCAACCCAAAGATAACCATTTCAGTGAATTCCTTGTTAGTAGCGCAGCTCGGTTTAACGTCCGGAAAATCCTAAATCAAAACCCAAATCCTCGACGCACAATAATTCACACTAATTCGACTGGATAGTTCCACTTAATAGACACTCAATAATCATTGCAGTCAGTAGCCTGACACCGCTATTTATACAGCTGTCGGAAAACATATATTCATAAGTCCAGAGTGCTACACTCGGACCTCGGTGTCGGTAGTTACTCATTTTCTTCCTATATGGCAATAGGTAATATAATGCAGATGGCGTTGAGGAATTACCAGTAGACACTTGGATGTCTTGCGTCATTCGCTTATAACTAAAAGTCAGGCAGGTGTTTTTGGGAGGTGCTGATGAAGGTGGCGGTGGTGGCAGAGAACAAACCACACAATAAGATGGGCAAATAGATAGATAAATAAATATATTTGTATATTTAGACAAAAAAATCTCTTTAAAGTATGTCTGATTAAATAAATTGCTAACATTATGTCTGCTTATTTTTAGCATAATCCTTTCATATTCACGAATATTTTTCCGTGTATTACAATCAAATGAGGCAAGAAATGCACTATGACTGTGAAAATCACTTTTATTTCTCAAGTACATTCGATCACTTTCTGTGATCATCATCAGGGGCACAACTTGTAAGGCAAAAACTATGTGTTGTTATCCATTACTGATTTTTTCTCCTTTTGCTTTTAAATACTGTGGCTGACAGCTATGATTTAGCGTTCATTAGAACGTGAATAGTTATCTATTATGAAATTTATTCTTTTACGTGTAATTTCATGGTCAGGCGCACATTAAAGCGTGAAAATATTTTATTTTTAACATTTATTCTCATTTTATTTTCAACAAAAAAAGTTCAGTTGACCATTGATGACAATTCCAGAACAACGTAACTATCAACATATTTTTCTATCCTCTGCCAGCCGCAATGATAGAGAAAGCATTACCTCGAACCATCACCAGTGAGACACGTTGCAAGAGCCACTCCGTTTCGCGAGGCTCGTCTCTTAATCGAGACGCAATTGCGCCAATTCTCCGAAGGAACGCCATCGAACGAGGGCCAATAACTCCTGAAGTCTCCACTGCCACAGGAGTTAAAAAAAATCTATCAGCAAGAGAAGAATATTTAACTATTGTCTTTATCTCTACGTCCCGGGTGACGGATTCCGGCTCAACTGCGGACCTGATCAAATTACCGGCCGAAAATGCATCCGCACAGGCCGCATTCCAAATCAACGACTTCATTTTAAAAAGGAAAATAGTAATACCATCCGGCCGCTTTCCATCACCGCGGTCGAGGCCTACGGGTTCGATTTGGGAAGGGAACCCAGCTGCATCCAAACCTCTTTTGATGATGTCGTTAATGGCTGCATGCCGTAAAAAAAGCGTGCAAACTGTTCTTTTTATAGATATTTTAGAAAATTATTACAGTATTCGCAGCTGATTCTATTCGGTGTCGGCTTCAATCAGCTTTAGTCTAGTTCAAGACCACAAAAGTTAAGCATGCTGTAAAGGTCGAATTCTTAAGCAGTTCTTCTTTAGACTAGCTTGTTAACCATCACATTCCGGTAAGTGCTATTCGCCCCGTTAATGTCTATAAATAATTTTTAATCTTTAGTCTGGTTCAAGAGCACAAAAGTTAAGCAAGCTGTAAAGATCGAATTCTTAAGCAGTTCATCTTTAGACTAGCTTGTTAACCATCACACACCGGTAAGTGTTATTCGCCACATTAATATCTATAAATAATTTTTAATCTTTAGTTTGGTTCAAGACTACAAAAGTTAAGCATGCTGTAAAGAACGAACTCCTAAGCAGATGTTCTTTAGACTAGCTTGTTAACCATAACACCCTGGTAAGTGTCATTCACCACATTAATATCTGTAAATATATTTTTTTAAATTTACTTTAATCTGATCCAAATTTACAACACTTAATCAGGCTGTAAAAATCGAAATCCTAAGCTGTTTTTCTTAAGACTAGCTTGTTAACCACCACACTCCAGCTAAAGCTATTTGTCACATCGATATAGTTAGATTCTTACTAAGCGTAGCATAGCTAACTTTCGCTCAGGGACTCAAAAATGGATTATTACATGAAAATTCAGCAGACGTGAACTAGTTTTGATGTAACAAGCTCGCTAGACACCCTCCTGCGGTCGTCACAATATTTGTATAACACTAAATGGCGAGACAGTTAAGGCACTTTCCTAACTACGCGTCAGAAGAGGCGTCTTTCATCCTTGGTTAATCTACCTTTCGCAGAAAAAATAGGACCTTATTTATTTTTGATGTGGGTGCCAAAGTTGGGCCCACAGAAGTAAAACACGGAACACGGATTAGATGTAAGAAAGATATATTAACAACAGGTTACAGAGATAGTGTAAGCAGAGCTTACTATAAGTTAGTCTCCAACACTGGTAGTCGTACGAGACTCTCACTGTCACTCTCTGTCACTCTTCTGTAGAGTCCTATGTCGCCTACTTAATATAGGCCTGGAAGAGTATTGTGTAGGTAGTTTCCGGTCTCACAATACCCCGCTTCCAAAGAGTTTTCTTTTTGAAAAGGAAAGAAAAAATAAAACTGTTAATAGTTTTTCCTTTTGGGATTTACGTCGAGCGGTTGAGTAAATTTCCTTTTCCTTCCTGAGCGTCGCACTTCAGGAGAGACTTGGGGCATGTCGAGCTCGAAATGATCGAAAATTACGTCGATCGGCTCTTCACTGGTATTTTGTAGTGATTCCTTCAAACAGCATTTTCTGATCTGGTTCCAATGGCGTTTGTGAATGTTTCTCGGTCCTTGGACCGTATATACCAGTTCGCCAATTCTCTGCTTTATGGTGCCCACTTCCTAGAATGTCATATTGTTCTTGTACGCCTTGAAAAAGACCCTATCGCCAGGATTGAAATATTTCCTATGAGGCGATACGGTTTTTTGAACTTTACTTGCCGTGGAATAAGTTTGTCGAAGACAGACTTGATTTTTCTTGCGAACATTGTTTCTGCAGGCGAGCTTCCCATAGGCGTGTTCGGATTAGGGGTATCCGATACACCTGCAGAAATTGTTGCAATGCTCTATATGTCGGTGTGTCTAGTGCCTTTCTTAAAGCCCTTTTTAAAGTGTCCACGAACCTTTCGGCCTGGCCATTCGACCTAGGGCGGTACTGAGGCGTTGTAACGTGGTCCACCTGATATGACTTGCAGAAGTCTCTAAATTCACTTGATGTGAATTGCGTGTCATTATCAGTAACTATAGAATCTACGACGCCAAAACGTGCGAATAGCTCGTGTAGAAATCCGATCGTGCAGTTTGTGGTTGGTCTTTTACATTGTAGGACCTCAGGCCATTTTGAGTGGCTATCCACAACAATGAGGTAGTACATGTTGTCCATAGGCCCTGCAAAATCCACATGAATTCTTTGCCATGGATGGTCTGTGTTTGGCCATGGTTTGCACGTCGTGTTTGGAGCTTTTGCTGCAAGCGCGCATCCTTTGCGTGATTCTATCATGTGTGCTATGTCCTTGTCCATGTTTGGCCAATAAACGTAGCAGCGCATGAGGCTTTTCGTACGGTTCTTCCCCGGATGTCCCATGTGAAAATCCCTGAGGATTTTTCTTTGTAGGCTGTTTGGAATCACTACGCGGTCATTATATAGTAGGACATCATCGCAGAGAGAGAAAACTTCAGGCACATTGGGGTCTTTGTTTCGAATTTTGCTTTTTATGGATTGAATGAAATCATTCTCTCGAGACTCCCTTTTTATGTCGGCCAAAGTAACTCGGAGCTCTCTTATGGTACTCACGATCATGTTTTTGATTTCACAATTTGTCCTTAGAGTAGCAATGACGGAGTCTTCAAAGACTTCTGTATTTTTTGGAATGAGTCGCGATAAACTGTTTGCATGGCAAATATTTTGGGTTGTTAGGAACTCTATCTTGAAATTATAGTTTAAGAGAATCGTTCCCCAACGAAGTAGTCTATTTGCAGTATAGACTGTCAGACCTTTTTTAGACCCAAAAATTGTAATCAGAGGTTTATGATCTGTCTGCAGTATGAACCGTCTACCATGTAGATATCTGTGAAACTTTGTCACAGCGAATATTAACCCTAGAGCCTCTTTCTCTATTTGGGAATATTGTTTCTCAGCTGGAAGTAGAGATCTTGATGCGTGAGCCACAGCTTTTCGCGAACCATCTGTCAGTTTGTGTAATATGCAAGCGCCTATGACGTACGAGCTTGCATCACTTGCGACTATGATGTCGAGACTAGGGTCGAAATGTGTGAGGGAGAGGTCTGAAGTAAGAGTTTTCTTGATCTTCTCGAATGCGTCTTGGCATTCCGGGGTCCATGACCATGGTTTGTCCTTTTTTAAAAGTTGGTTTAGAGACCCTCTCAAATTTTGCATGTTCTTAATGAATCCTTGGTAAAAGTTAGCTAGGCCGAGGAAGCTTTGTAATGCATGAACGTTATCTGGGGCTGGCATGTTTCTGATCGCGTTGGCTCTTTCTGGATCCGGCCGACGACCATCTTTATTTATGATGTGACCTAAGTATTTAATCTCTGGTAAGAAAAAGTCACACTTTTCCTCCTTAACCTTAAATCCGTATTCTTGTATCTTTTCGAATACGTTTATTATATGGTTCCGGTGCTCTACCGTAGTTTTACTAGTAACTAATATATCATCCAAATAGGCTGTTGCGTAGTCAAGATCGCCCAGCATGGCGTCCATGACCTGCTGGAAAATTGCAGGCGCAAACTTTACTGCAAAAGCCAGCCTGTTGTATTTGTACAACCCTCTATGGGTGTTTATGCAGAGCAATTTAGAACTTTCTTCTTCCACCTCTATCTGAAGGTATGCGTCCGAGAGGTCGATTTTAGAAAAAGATTTTCCACCATTGTTTATTGAAAATTTCTTCAGGGCTTGGGAGAGGATAGTGGTGATCTTGCAAGGCATCGTTTAAGCCTGTGGAAAAATCTGCGCATAATCGTATTTGATTGGACTTCTTTTTTACGTAGACCGTAGGTGGTGCCCACTGGCTGAAATCTGTTTTTGACAGAATACCTGCTTGTTCGATTCTATCTAACTCTTTATTGATTTGCTCTAGAGCAGCGAAAGGGAAATTCCGTTTCTTTTTGAATACCGGTTGTGCACCGTCTTTCATATTGAACTTAGCTTTCATTTTAGTACATTTCCCAAGGCTGCCAGAAAAAACCTAGGGAAATTGTTGAGTTCCTTTTTTAGATTTATCAAATTGGACGTTGTACTTTGTATCTTGCGACAAAATGTACTCATTGGGCAATCCCAAAGATTGAATTTTTCTATCCAATCAGTTCCAAATAAGTTGTCTGAAGTTTTTAATACGTAGGCTTTGAGCTTTTTGGTAACTCCATTTAGTGTTACTGTAAGTACTACCTCGCCTAAAATGTTAATCTTTTCGCCAGTTACGGATTTTGCTGTTTTATCCGTTTTTAATAAGGTCGGCTTGTTCAATTTTCGCAAAGTACGCCAGTTAATGGTTGAAATATCAGAACCCGAGTCAAGCTGGAATTTAATGGACTTATTGAAAATACCCACAGTTACATATTTTCTTAAATTCCTATCAACAATATTGTCAGATTGAGCTTGCCTAATTTTATTTTTGGGTTTTCTCGTTCTGTTGGTGTACCAGCACGAAGTTAAAGTATGCCCACTTTTATTGCAATTTTTGCAATATTTTTTGTTCTTAACTGGACAGAATTTCATCCAATGCCATTTACCGCAATGGTAACATGGTCCAGGCGGTTTCTTTAATTATTTGAGTTTTGGTTACTGCGTGATTTAAGACATGAGATTTGCCTTTTGTCTTTGTGAGGGGAATAGGAGGTAGACTTACTTCTGATTTTATTAATCTGAGTCACACCTGATTCCTCGATAGTGTTTGAGTCACGCTTTACAGATATTACTCTTTGACAGTCCTCTGCCAGTTTTTGGAGAGTCAATCCTTGTTCGTTCTCAAGCTTAGTCAGTACCCGTCGTCTGACTTCGGCGTCTTCTGCAGATACTAGACCTTGTGCGAAAATTAAGCACTTAAAATCATCGGCAGTCAGTTCGGCTAGTTTAAAATCATTACATAGGTTGTTCACCGATGCTGCAAACGTTTGAAAATCTTGCTGGTTGTCTTTGACTGTGTTCAGGCATTTCCAACGTTTGTGGAACAAGGTTGTGTTAGGCTCGAATAATTCCGATAGGAGCTTAATCGTCTCTGAAAAATCCAAGTCAGTCGTTTTCTTGGGTAGTATGAAGTCTACGAACCTACTATGTTCTGTAGTTCCCAGTTTTCTCAATAGTAGACGTACCTTTTTTTTTACTGGGCCATTGTTCACAGTCTACGTTGAAAATATCTTCGTAGCGCCTGTAAAAAGCCTGGAACGTTTTGTCTTCCTCTGGTACGTATTCAAAGGTTTGTACTTTTTCGTTATACCCAGGATGCGGATGTAGTTTATCGCCATAACCAGGACACATAGAAAGGAAAGCTGGTTATTTTTATCTATTGTTTATTTTATTTCACAGACGTGCGCACCTGTAGGCAAAGAAACAAACAGTAAACAAAGGTGCAGGAAGCTTTTGATAATTTTTTTTCTCTATTTCTTTTTCTGTTTTTCTTCAACGTTATAATTTTATTTTTCAAGTGGATAAGAGTTGTTCAGCGTCAGTGGGAAAGGAATATATTATTCCAATGTCTTATTTTAAATTGTAAAATTTGAATGTCAAATTGTTTGTGTGTGTGTACGATCTATCGCATGAAAAAAAAGGTTATCCCTACCCCGTACCTCCCCCAAAAGTATCTGATTCATTCTGCCACGCGTTCATCTCTACAACAGCCAGCTCAGATAACAAATGGAATACTGCTGACCTATACAGGCCGGAACTTCTCAGTTCTTATTCCCCAGCCTCGATCGGATTCAAAAGCGTTTGCATTGCTTTGGCGACCATGAATTGCTAGCCATTCTTCAGCCTCGTTTCCCCACAGACGAATCTATTTGTTGTAAATAGCGATATTTACATGGCAGATATTCGAGCGAACTACATTCCATTTTTCCGCCCGTTCCAATCTTCACAGTTAGGATCCGCCATGCCACGTACGCCTAGTCGACTCATTTCTTTCATATTCCCGTCCTGGGTAAGACGATAAACTACGTCCAGCAGCAATGTCTCTGATCAGGAGGCTTTGAGGAGCGTGGAACCACCTCTTAATTGCTGGTGTTCCTATGTTCACCCTGACCCGGGGTAGTAGCACCTGTCAGGGTCCCATCTATGGGCAAATAGCTAACACTCAAACTTGTGTAAAAATAGATTTTAATACCAGAAATTCTTTGTAATAAAAAAGTATTACCAGCAATAATTTTTGAAGGAAAAATTATTATCAGCAATACTTTAAAAAAAAAAAAAAAAAATTCAGCAATACAAGCAGTTACACATTCTTTGAAAGAAAAATGAGAATGGAACTCAGAATACAAAATAGTGTGAACCATATATTAAGAAGTGATTAATTTAAAAAAAAAAAACAACAACTTTTTACGAAAATAAAACCATCCAAGATTGTAAATTTCCTAAAGGAAGTTGGATTGTACTAACAAATATGAGTAATTGAAAAATGGTTTAAATATATATCTATACATATACATCTTTTTTTTTATCAAACTATCGCTATGAGTCTAAATCAAAGAAAATTTGTTGGCATTAAATGACCCACTGAGGTTGATATACCATAAAACAAAACAACCAACCAATCCTTTCATATTCCACTGGTATGGAGTAAGTTCAACCCAGACGGCTTATTTCCCCAAACTGTTGCAATGTGGAACGGACTCCTGTAAGAATGCATCTCTCATCACTGCAATCTTAACCTCTTCAAAGTCGAGGGTCAACCGTTACCGATTTTGCAATATCATCATAAGAGATAACAATTGCTTCCTCCCTGTAGGTCCTAACAACATGCCTATTCAGTATCCCTTCACTTTGAGAGACACTTAGGCTTTGTGTTGTGTAAACGATACTATATAAAAAATGTGTGTGTGTGTGTGTACATTGAGTTGGTATAAGCCAGTGGTTTTCAACCTTTTTGCTGGAGCGAAACCACAAGGAAACATTCCAGTGGATCGAGGAACCCCTGCAATAAATTAATTGTCTTATGCACAGGGGAATTAAAAATTACTGTCAATCATATTACTTGTGTAACTTCTTGCGGAACCCCTTAGCTTTACTGGCGGAACGCTAGGGTTCCGCTGAATCCTGGTTGAAAACCACTGGTATAAGCACATGTAAATCCCTAACGCGCCACACAGATATAATTATATACGCGCTTGCAAAGTGTGGGACTGAGTATAAGATCTCATTAATAATGTAGATTTTGCGAATTATATTTCTTTCATCCTAATTTAATGGCTTACAGCGACATCACGATAAAACACCGGTTCCTGTTCGTTCATCGAAGTTAAGCAACGTCAATTCTGGTCAGTACCTAGATGAGTGGCCGCTTAGGAATACGATGCGCGGTACGCTTGGATACGTAGCCGGTCTAATGGATAATGGTTTTGAATTGTTAATCGGAGAGCCGAGTTCTAATTCCAGTTGGTTTCGTTATATTAACTTGTGCACAAATACCATTGGGAAAGGTATGCATTCACCTCTTCTTCCCTAGCTATAGGTTAATCAGTAAAAATTTTATCCATAAAATCAGTATTATTAAAATAAAATTCTTACAATGTAAAAAATTTTTCTGGCTTTAAATAACCTACAAAGGGTTTATGATCTATAGAAAACGAACCAATAAAAAAAAAATCTAATTTTAGTTGCTTTTTATTGTAACTTTGCAGACCGTCATTCTACCACCGTCAGTAAACATAAAAAAAAAAAGAATTAACCTCGACGTAATGTCATGTTTTTTTCTTCCCGGATTGGCTATGTTAGTACGACAGTTGCTTTACCGATTAGGCTACCTGAGCAACCGGCTATACAAGTCCAAATTTGACCTAACAATCTTCATTCCTTATTTTAGTCGCACATCCTATTCACTGCCAGTTTTAATATTTGCACAGGCTTGTATTATAATGAACAGTCTTACTTTGTGCTTATTAAGAGGCGAAACGTTGAACTGAATTTTATCGCAACTACTCAACAGAGTTTCCGAAGTAAAAGGTATACGAGTTCGAATTGCGCTGATGGCTTATTCTTCGTTTACGATTTTAGCTGAAAACTCTAGAAAGGCCGTATGGGATGTTGCGATACAAAGCAATTGCTATCAAGATGAAATGAATATAAAGAAAAAAATAAATAATTATAATTTCTTTTTTTTTTTTTTTAATCATTTCACTCCAAGTAAAGCGATAAGGCCACTAAGCCGCAAGGGGCTACTGGGAGTGAAAGAGAATAAAATTTTAGAAGGAACTAGAAACACTATCTTAAACAGAGAATAAGTGATACACCTCTGCTCCTGTTCAAGAGACGGGGAAGGAGTGTGAACCGGACGATAGGCGAAACTGTCAACTATTTAAATAAGAAAAGTTCAAGATGGATTTTGGTTGTTTTCTGCAATTCAAACTATTCTTAAATTCTGATCGCATCAATGCTTCCTTACGAATGTTGGGATCTTTTCTGTTAATTCACCCCAAATAATGTAAAGTTACTTATCGCAAATACAACTGAAGAAATTATAAATTTGAAATCAAAATTTGTTTAATTTGCCTCGCATCAGTTTGAAAAATTACGAAAAATCAGCGAATTATTCGCATTTCGTAAGTGCGGATGATATTCGAGGTACTTACATAGAATTTTTTATAATTAAAATAATGTTTTTCCGGAGCGAGCGTGAATGTAGACCCCATATGTAAGGGTCAACCTAAACAGAGTGCAACAGAAGGGCCTCACTCTGGGAGAATTTGGTGTGGATTTTAATAAATAAAAATTCTTTTTATTTTGTGTTGAATTAATGTTTTGGAGTGAATCATCAGAAAAGATCCCAGTTTTGGATTTCTCTATATATTTTCAATTATTGCCGTGTGCTGAATGCACGGAGTGGTCCAGAAGTCTTGTTATCCCTACATAATATAATTTTCTCCGACAGTTTGGAAAAGAGTGACAAGACTTTCGGACCACACTGTATATTTTGCCGTTTTCTTTTATTGATTTATTTGTTTATGTTCCACTCTTTCATAATACAGGTCATAATGACCCACCATAGATTCATTTGTCATTCTAATCTGTAAATCGCCATGATTCGGGGTCAAAATAAAATTCCATAGCTTTCTTCGCAGTTCTGATTTCAATTTCTTTCCTCCAAGACTGGATACCAGCCAAGGCTAGAGAACCCAGTCTACCCTGATATGCAATCCATAGGTGGACGGAGAAAATATAAATACATACTTTTACCACAAGGGCATTTGTGTTAAAGCGAACGCAACAAATTCGACCGGAATTTGAACTCTGTTCGCCGGTTACACTTCCAGCGCCAATAACCTTTGCCCTACCCGCACATCTTTAGTTTCATGAGTAAAAAAATTACAAAAAAAAAAAAAATAAAACAACGAAAATAAACAAAAAAACAATGAAACTTTACAGGTTGTTTATTTTCAAAATTATAGCATATTCCGAAATGCATTATGAAAATCTTATCTTCAAAATCCGATTTGGGGGTTCTTCCAGAGGGATTGTCAGGAGAGGAGAAGGTGTTTTTTTTCTTACGGCGTAGACGTTGCGGTTGTAGTATCTGTTCCGTACCGGTGACCTTTCTTCTCCCTGGCATTTCTTCACACCGTTGCTTGACATTTGTTACGTGGCGGTGGTATAACCGGCTATGATGACTAACTTAGACCAGCTTAGACCAGCGGCACGAGTAGAAACATTCAGATCCCACATCTTAAAAACCGACCTTGTGTCACAACCTGACTCAGTGGGAGGTTAATGTAAATCTTGGGCACCTCCGATTTTATAATCGTGCGTTTCGCTGGCTAACCATTGAGTTCTGCCTGCGAGCGACCATTGTGATTAAAAGTACAAAGTCCGGATCGTTAGCGAAGCCTATGATCAAATCGTCAGCTGTTTGTCTGCAATGAGCTAAACCACAGCCTTTGATTCAACGTCGCAGGGTGACAAAGTAGAAAAAAGTGGGAGAGAAGGAGATAGAAAAAAAAACAAAAAAACAACAAAAAAAAAAAAAAACGATTTAGACACAAAATAAATTTAAAAAAATATATATAGGTGACCAAAGCTAGGAATTAAAAAGGTGAATATCCCGGCGTGAACAGAGCCGGGCTCGAAGCCAGACGTTCGTTTTGTACGGTATTTCCGACCTGTTATTAGGATCAGCTGACCCGAGCCGAAATCTGGGCCAGTATGATGTCGTTTGCTAGTCGGTAGCTGAGAGAGCGAGTTAGTGAATGAATATTCGAGTCGGGCGAGAAGGCTGATTATACGGTAAGCGAGTAAGTGGCGGGTCGGTGTAGGGTGCCTGATAGCAGGAGTAGTAATTAATCAAGGAGATAAGAACCCTACAGTTGATGGAGCGGGGACGAAGGGCGTAAGACCAGCGTCTAGCTTAACACCACCACGTCATATCATATATATATATATATATATATATATATATATATATATATATATATATATATATGAAGACGACTGATAAGGTAGTATGATTAAGATTTTTATTTAATTTTTCTTGTGTTCGTACAAGTGTTTTCTTTTCTGGATACATAGTGTGTAAAAGCTGTTCCAAAGTTTTGCATATCTGTGTGTTTTCGGCTATTCTTTTTATATGATCTAAGGTTTCGACTTACTTAAGTCATCATCAGGGTGGGCAGAGATATGCAAGTCGAAAGTTTAGAGACTTAGACCTTATTTCCTTTATTTTTTCAAAATGAAATTCGGAAAATTTCTGACAGAATTTCCCCCTTTTCTGAGAATGATAAAATGTTAGAAATCGAATTAAACGTATTCATTTTATCATTTATCTGTGTATTAAGTCATCGAATGTTATTTATAGCAGTTTCTATTAAAAACGACAGACATTTTATGCCGATTAATTTTCATGATGGACTTTTACAAGTTACGAATAATCCTATATATATATATATATATTGTCATCCACAAACAGACTATTTCGCTGTATCTCAGCTCATCAATGCGCCTAAACGCTCGGTTGCCTCTAACTACGGTCGAAACCCGGCTGAATTGGCGTCAGTCGGAGGTTTTATCCCTAAGCCGTTGGCGCACGAATGGGACGTAGGTGAATTTAAGCGTATTTATTTTTAGATAAACACACAGTGACTGAGTGAACTCGATTCGCTTTACCGAAAAGTATTGCATTATGAGCAGTAATAGTCACTGTATATATATATATATATATATATATATATATATATATATATGCGCGTGCATGTACCAGTTGGAGCTGACCATATTCCCAAAATTTGACAAATACATATATAGTGTGGGCACATAGCTATCAGCACTGCATGATGACTGTCAGTTTCACACTTCAATGTGATTTTCATATGACGTGATACCTATGTTTACATTGTCTATATCTATAATCGCTCTATTTCCGATATTAAGCATCCGGTACTCTTCCCCTATGCCCCCTCCCCGCCACACATATAGCACTTCCATGAATTGACCCCTCTCTGTGATTGCTGTGTTTATTCGAAGAATAGGTACGTAAAAATTCGCCTTCCTCCCTACCGGTCGCTGATAGCTCAGGGGTGAAATTTACGACTGATGCTAAATCAGTCGGGTTTCGATCCCGGCTTGAGGCAATCGGATGTCCTTCCACATTGATGAACTGTGACACAGATAAACAGTCTGTCTGTGGATGACGATATATATTTCTCTCTCTCTCTCTATATATATATATAGTGACATACCAAAAGTCTGTCTGTGGATGATGACATATATATATATTTATAGTGACATACCAAAAGAATCCTCGCTGTCGATATGATACAGTGAGAGACAAGCAGGAAATGTTTATGAATTTAAAATGTTTCGCTTTTATTTAAGCTGCATCAGATATATATATATATATATATATATATATATATATACATATAATAATAACAATGTCAGTGTGTCTCTGTGTCACACTTTTTCAATTAAAGGGACATAACTCACTAATTTTCAATAACTCACGTTACAGAAATTTTGGATCCCCAAGTTTTCATTACTGCGAATGTTTTTGACGATTTTTCACGTGATTTTTTGCGACGAACTTTTTTGAACGAGAACAATTTTTAAATAAAATAAATTTGCAAATATATTGAAATTAATAGCGAAATCCAGCGAAAGTCACCCATGAAATAAAAATAATTGTCTGTACGGAAAGTAAGGACCTACGTAGATCAAACTGTCTTTAAATTAAATGGCGGGCGAAGATTTATCGTTGAACTTTTAAAAGATAAGCTTAGATATTAAAGCAATACTTAAGTGCTGTGATCAATTTTGAGTTCTGTAGTTTATTGTTTCCTATCGCATACGGTAGCATTTTGCTTTGCAAAAAGAAATCTCCAGCAACAGAGGACCAGTTTCCAAGGAAAAGAGCCAAGGCTGCACCTAGGAAAAGAAAGTCCCGGGTAAATGAAAACCCAGATCAAATGGCAGCCAGAAGAGCTTTCAATGCTGAGAATATGCAATGACTTAGGGACTCTCAAATTTCTGAACAAACCGAAGCCCTAATCACGATCCCTCTGCAGGAGCTAGCTTAAATGGGCGGCTTTTAAGCTTATATATATATATATATATATATATATATATATATAAAAATATATATGTGTGTGTGTGTGTGTATGCAGATATGTAGAAAAATAGGAAAGAAGACGTTAGGTAAATAATCCGGAGTTCTTTAGTATTTTTGTTTTATGTAGCGAAGGAATCATATTTAAAAAAAAATAATTATGACACACACACACACACACACACACACACACACACATATATATATATATATATATATATATATATATATATATATATATATATATATATATGAGCGTAATGGCCTTGTGCAAATTGATGATGACGCTAGATAACTCGCTCTTTCTCAGAAACTGTAACTAAGGTCTGCTCGGCATAGTTGCAGTATAAATCTCAGAGGATCTATGTGAGTGTTGGCTAAGCACAAATGCGCCTGAGCAAGCGTCTGCAATGGGGATTGGTTAGCTGCACTAGTAGATGGGTATCCTCGAATACGAGTGTCCAGGTAAATATATATATATATATATATATATATATATATATATATAGAGAGAGAGAGAGAGAGAGAGAGAGAGAGAGAGTGAGTGACGTTCCAAAAGGTACGGATAGGTTAAGTTAATGGTAAGTAGTGACCCCCTACCTTGAAGTTTTAGAAATGCCCATACTTATTATTGTTTTGCCAGTGAGTCAATGGGAACATCTGCAAAGATCTTCAGTGAAGTCCTCGTGTATCATCAGAGTTCAAACGGGGCATTTTTGTAGGTGTCACACCGATAGGAGTTTATGAAATTTTGTGGCCATTTGACACCACTCGATCTTACAGTGCTACGTGTGTACTAGAGATAGCTGATGGATGGCATTATTTCGCGCGTGGAAAACACATTGACAAACTACAGTTCCTTCATGATTCCGATCTATAACTTCTGGCTAGAATTGTTTTCGGTGGGAAAAAAAAAGAAAGAAAAAGAACAACACTCATTGAGATCTCATCCACATTAAATGCACGATGTAACAGATGCATAAACAGCTGATCAATTCAGTGTTTTTAAGCTTCCATAGGATATTACGGCTGTATCACTTTGAAACAGTACAATTCTACCACTTCTTCCCCAATCTATGGGTTAATTAGTATGACATGTATCATTAAACCATTATTATCTTAAAATATATTTCAATGTAACAAAATATTTTCTGGTTTAAATAACCTACAAAAAGGTCGGCAACCCGTAAAAAACAAATCAATCAATAAACCCATGTGATACGAGAGAGAAAGACCCACCAGGTTGCTCCTGTTAACGTTACGACACCGGACACAGCGCTCCATCTCGGCTCATGAGATTGCTAATTGGACCTTGCATAATTTTCAACGTGTGGCTTGGTCATTTGAATCACGGTGTCAGTTATTTTCAGCTCATGGTAGCGCTCAGGTGTGGTTCTGACCCCATGAGGCCATGGACCCCAGTTTTCAACAAAACACCGCTGAATCTGCTGTTAGCTCCCCAGTATGTTTTGGTATGTTCACGTGGCATGTACTCGCCCATCTAAACACGTTATTGTCCAGAGAACGATACGTTGCACTAATTCGTGGTCATTTCCACCGGTTCATGTCCCCCAGCAACTTCAGTCCCTGCAGAATGATACACTGTCTCATCGCTTGCTCACGTTGCCGAGAATTGGCTTGAGGAGCATTGTGAAAATTTCCGACGAATAGTGTAACCATTTGGATCGCTCGACATGAGCCTAATCAAATATTTTTGGGACGTGGTAAAGAAATCGATATGCATACAATATGCTACACCTAAAATATCAAAGCTCAGGGCAGCTGTCGACACTGCATGGCTCGTTATACCTCCAGATGTCTTCCAACCATTTGTGAAATCGATATCTCATTGAGTTGCTGCAATTCACCGCGCTAGATTGATTTATTTTCTTTTTACGGCTTATCAACCTTTATAGGCTGAGAAGCCGTAAATTTAAAAAAAAAAAAAAATTACGGCTTATCAACCTTTTTTTGCAGGTTATTTCAAATCCAGAAAATGTTTTTAGATTGTATCAACCGTTTTTGGAGATAATAATATTTACCGATAAAAGACCAACTAAATTCCGAGCCGTTATCCATTACACCACCCGCACATCCAAGGTGACAGCACCCGGTATTTACAAGCGATTACTAATCTAGCTACTGACAAGGCATTGCTTAACTTTGGTGATCGCTTGCGAAACTGTATCTCAACGTGATATGGCCGGGCTAGAGAAGATCTTACACGATACTAAGCACCTGTGGCATGACTTTTGGCAAGTCATTGTCATATGAGAAAGTTCTTTTTCAAGGATGTCGGCAATGATCACCACTTTATATTTAATTAAGCTGAAAATTACGGCAGCCTTAAGTCTTAGAGGTATGGGAATATGACAAACAAAATAATAGACAAGCTGTCGCTGTGAACTTAGAATAAATCATTTAAGATGGCTTTAAATTAAATATCCCAATATTTTTGCTTTTGTCCTCGTGATCAAAACGTATTTCCTTTGAATGATAGTTGCGGCTATATAACTAGATATCCTGACATCATACTCTTAAAATTCAGTGACCGAATCAAAATTGTCGATGTACATGATAGACAGACTCACAAGGACTGTTATCTTCATCTTCCTTGCCATATCCACAACGTCTCGGCCGTTGTACGCTCCGGCTTTCTTCAGATAATTGGAATTTCGAATCGAACTCTATATTTCGTCTACCAAGGGTAGACTGTTCTAGTTCCACGTGCCATGCCTCTTCCGGATGTTTCAGTTGTTTCCCTTTAACTCAAGTCTCCAAGTTTTAGTTCACTGCTGCTGTAGCCTGATATTGAACTCACAACTCTTTCAGTCTAGTCACTCGTTATATACCGTACCTATGAACAATAATAGGCATGCCCCAATCCTCATAAATACGTTGGACACTATTGTAAGTGGGGGTAATATGCTGTCTAAGTAGTCCATCACTAGCAGTGGTTTACCTACTTCACGCCGCTGGCGAGTATTGTATTTTGTTATAAAGATTACCATTTCATTTCCAACTTCCGTTTTGGTTATTCCTCATTCAGTAACCTTTCCTAGGTTACAATGCACTGGATCTAACCAACGGGAAATAACTGAGATATCCGGAAGAGGCATGGCACGGGGAGCTAGAGTAATTTACCCCGGTGAACGAAATAAAGGGTTCGGTCCAAAATTCCAGTTAGTTGAAGAAGGCCGGAGCGTAAAACGGCCGAAAAGTTGTGAATATAGCAATAAAGATGAGAATAACACTCCGAATAATGTAAATAATGTAATTAATCATAATACCTTATCTTGGAGATATGGAAAGAGACTCACAAGGATTCTGTTCAAATCTTCCCTAAGTACTACTTTATCTTCGGTTATGGTTTCTTATTTTAACGGTTGTAGAATTTAACGACCTAATCATTGTGACAAGAAATGGTACAATAATTTCATAGTTAAAATTAATAATAATAATATTTCAGTGAATGCTATTAACAAGTTTCTCCTATTATTCATTATTTTTATTGGCTACACGTACTTGTGTAGACGTTAGGTTTTAATTTAAATACTATTTACTTCGTCTACCAGCCTGCACACACCAAAAAAATAAAAAATAAAAAACATTATTAAAGAGAATGTGTCCTTCAGCGGGATTCGAACCTGTATCTCACTTTGCAGATGAAATCACTGTCTGATTCGGCTTCCTTTAACCGCTCGGCCCCGAAGAGCTTCGCGATAAAGCAAGCTTCTATTTTGCCTTGAAAGCGCAATCAATCGTTCGGATTTTTCTCGGAACGCACAACTGCTTGTTTCGTAACCGAAACGTAAACAAAGCAATTTCTAAAGAATTACTGGATTTTGTTTTTAATCCAACATTTTTTTTATTACTTTAAACGTTACTTTTAGTGGATGCCCGCATTTGAGTAGAAATACGGGTATCTACTAAAATAACGTTTGAATTAATACAAATATGTCGGATTAAAAGATAAAATCCATTACCCGTTTAGAAACTAATCTCCGTTTAAACTCACGCGACGTGCGATGATATATGAAAAATTAGTTTTTACTAATCAATGCTATTTTCATATTGTAAGTACGATTCAGTACAAGTGTTATAAATCTTGCTAGTAAGCAGAGTATTAAACTAACTAGAATTGCTTGATCCATACCCTTGTAGTTTTGATTGTGTCGATAATACAGCATTAATCACTGCCGATCAAGTGAATGTGTTGATCTCTTGATGCTTGACGGTCTGTGCAACTGATGCCTGATTCGGATATTGCCGTCATTGAGTTTTGTATCTCGAGGTGACTACGGTTTTGTCAGGCTCCTAACCACTGACCTGTCTGGCTAGTCTGGACCCTACGTTGAGTCAGAGGATCACGCAAGCTACTCTACCGTATCAAGGTATTTAATCATGGACTGAGTCGAAGTTAATAATGTAAAATAATTTTAAATAATTCAAATAGGAGATCCAGATGGTACTGCGATGATAGATTACTGTATAGCGCTTGATTTTATGGCATAGAATTTGGATGCCATCACATGAGAGGACTGGACTAATTACGATTATACGCCATATTGGATTGTTGTGCATTCTCTCTCTTTCGTCTGTGTTGTGTTTTGTGGAAACTTATAGCTCTTCATTGTGGCTCCCAAGTGTAGTGTAATCTCTTCTGATGGCGGTGCTTCGAAGAAAAGGAAAGCCATCACCATGGAAGTGAAATTAGACATTGTTAAACGCTTTGTAATGGAAAGATCACCGACTTACATTGGCTGTCGCTTAAAACATGTACATATATGTATACATATATGATTACATACTGAGTCTATTACAAGCAATACATTTTTGGAAAAAAAATTACCAACAATACACATTTGGAAAAAATACCATTAATAGATTTTTGGAAAAAAATATTCCAACAATACATTTTTGAAAAAAATTATTACCAGCAATAAAAATCTTGTCTTCATTAAATAACCTATTGAGGTTGATATACCGTAAAACAAAACAAACCAGACCAAAACATAAGACGACGTGGTTGAACGCCATATTGGATTCTTGTGCATTCACACTCTTTCGTCTGTGTTGTTTTGTGGAAATTTATTGCCCTTCATTATGGCTCCCAAGTGTAGTGTAATCTCTTCGGTGCTTCGAAGAAAAGGAAAACCATCACCATGGAAGTGAAATTAGACATTGTTAAACGGAGAGAAACAGCAACTTACATTAGCCGCCTGCTTGACTTAAGACTTTCGACTGTCGCTTAAAATATATACATATGTGTAAACCTATTGTGTTTCCTTGTAAGAGATAAGAGCATTTTTTTTTTGTTAAACTATAAGTTGATGAAATTCCGAGAAAAAAGAAAAGAAAAAAAAGCTGACATTTGTTTTTCTTTCTTCCCCAGATTTACTGCTGCTTTCGAATCCTGTAAGAGAGACAAGATCTTACGCTTTGTCAGTTCATCTACCGAAAGCCAATAAAATTACTGGCAATAAATATACAAACAGCTTAAAACAATTTCATTTCTTTATATACTATTTTCATTTCATTATATTTATGTCCCTTAAGTGTTTTGGTCCTAATTATATTAACATATGTCATAGAAATGTAATAGAAATTTGTTGTTATGCCCTAGATTATTATTTTACTATTGCGTTGACATTGTGGAGTGACGTCAGTGTTTATTCACATGAATCGCGGTACGTTCCGACTTACACGGAAAATCGCGTTACAACGCATCGTAGGAACAGAACTCTGTCGCAAGTTGACGACCCTCTGTACTGTGTAGTAATGATCAACCAGACTAGTATCACTAACGATTATCTCACATCGGGGCACTAGAATTTAAAGTAAATTTTAAAGTAGGGCCCTACACGAGCACATAGGGGGTACTTTTCTAACATTTTCAGATTCCTTTGGTACTCCCTTTCAGATGTTAGGGATCGACCTACTCCTGAAATCGAAGGTTTTTCGGGGCTTTGGGTCCCGAAAGGAGATGTGAAGCGATAGATATTTTTTTAGATGACATGAAGGTCTGTTATTTTGACAAGTTATCAACCCTTTGTAGGTTATATAAAGCCAAAACAAATAGTAAATTTTTACGAGTGAATATTGAATTAAAATTTTACTTTAGATAATAAATGATTTTCAAATTTACAATTTAACCTACATATGGATCGGGAGAAGAGGTGAATTCATGCCTTTCCCAAGGGTACTTACACGTATATGAATGTAACGAACCCGACTGGAATTCGAACTCGGCCCTCCGATTTCTTATTGTGAGGCGTTATCCATTATACTACCTGCATATACAGGCTTACAAAACCTGCTATTCCCAAACGGTACTGTGTCCTGGGTATGACGATGAACTACATCCGGCAGCAAGAACTCTGATCAGGGGATTGCAGGTTTTGAGAAGCGTAGACCCACCTTTTAATTGCTGTTGTTCTCATGTCCACCCTGACCCGGGGTGGTAGCACCTATTAGGTTTCCAGCTATGGGGAAATAATTAACACCTCAAATAAAAATAAAGCACATATTTATATTAGGTTGGTGCAAAAATAATGACGTAATAATGTCGATTTTTGACGTTAAAAAATACGTAAAAAAACGACATTATTACGTCATTATTTTTGCACCAACCTAATAGTAACACGACCAACAATACATTTTATCTGTAGTTAAAGACATACGATTGCGTTCAAAATATATTTACTTGAAGCCATATTGTGTTCAAAATAGATTTCGTCATTAAATAATCCATAGAGGTTGAGATGCCGCTACACAAAATCAACCAACCATAACCAAGAGGTAGTGATCATGCTCAAAGTTGCTTAACTTCGGAGATCAGACGAGAACAGGTGTTCAACGTGATATGGCCATAACCCAGTATGTCGTCTACATGATGCACAAATCTTTTTGAGTGTTCTAGAAAACGTGGCAATATTTCCCTATCGCACGACAGAGTTTTGCACAGCTCAGACCAAGATTCGTATTGAAAATCACTTCACGGTCAGCTAACTCGATCTTCGATTCTTTGTAGTGTGCTATTGAGCATTCAGTTCTATTTTCTCAAAGGGCTGTGAGAACAATAATGTTTTGTTGCCATGTCGACGTCCTGTGACGTCTAACACGGCATCATTCGATTATTGGAAATCGATCCTAATAACACCTGTCAGATGGTTAACTTTGCCTTTTACTGATTGATTTTCACATCAAAAATCGAACAATTGTGTAAATTGTAATGACAAAGGTGGCAATTACAATATAATCGATTGCAGCTGAATATTTGATATCGGAATTACAATATTGAATATTTTGAATTAAACTTGGCGTTGTTATATAAACAGAAGATTGTGTCCGTGTGTTTGTTTGTCTCCGCTAACGTAAATTTCAAACATGAACACATTGTCAACCAGTATTCATTTTTGACCAGCATTTCTTTCATCTTATTTTCAATTGATTTATTTCCATTTGCCATATGACTAGTTGTAATGTTATCTTGAATATTTAGTAGCTAAAACATAGCCAATCATTTTAAATTTTTGACTTTTTAACTTATTTTTACATTGCTTTATTTTCATTTGTAGTATTATGAGTTGTGACACCAGAACTGTTTAATAGATGTAATATCTCCAGGTACGGATCACTTATAACAAATTTAGCATAGGAGATAATAAAATTGAAAATAGAATAGTCTGCGTAATATGAAGTTTTGTCCAACATTGCAGCTACTTTATTCGGACTATTGTCCTCATCTTTGTCGCCATATTTATTACAACGTTTCGGCCGTTGTACGTTCCGGCCTTCTTCAGGTGAAAGTTCTCAACTGCCTTAACCGGGTATTGATCTCACACTCTTCGGGTCCTGTCACAGGCACAGTAGATAAATGCGTTGGTGAGATCCAGTGACAGGACCCAAAGAGTGTGAGTTCAATACCCGGTTAAGGCAGTGGAGAAATTTCAGAGGGAAAATTAACAGGAGATAACTGATAACTGACATCCATTATCATGGCGCGTGGAACTAGAACAGTCTACCCCAGTGAGCGAAATAAAGGGTTCAGTTCGACATTCCAACCACCTGAAGAAGGCCTGAGCGTACAACGGCCTAAACGTTGTAATAAATATGGCGACAAAGATGAGGAAAATAGTCCGAATAATGTAAATAATGTACATAATACCTTATCTCAGAAATATAGACAGATATTTCAACTACTATAAAAGAAAAACATCAACCTACAAATTCGAGTCATGTTCTTAAATAGCCTCGTTAGAACGAGATTTTAGAGGCATGTTATACATGGCGCTCAACAAGTTCAGAAATGTCTAAACTATCAACTGTATACAACCGCCTTCTCAGATCAGTGGTTACAAATAGCTTCGAGCGAATGATTCATGGTACTTTAGAGAGGACCATCCTTCTTCGAGCCTCGTCGACTGGCGTCAGAGAATCACAAAGAACTCTATCAAATAAAAGAAACCACATCACTTGAGGAGATTCAATAACAGCATCAACTGGACAGCATATTTAACTCGAAGAAGGAATAATTACATAATCATGAGGATGACGTTCCACACGACTTCAAACAAAATGTTAGGAAGGAAACTCCCCTCAACACTGAAAAGGGCAATAACTGTTACTGAACTTGAGAAATTTATTTTCTTTCCAAATTATTTTAATAGAAAGATTTTATACGTCTCAATCTACAGTAGCATTGGCTGTTCAGTCAATGAATGACGAATGTTTCCTTATAAGGAAACAGCTAATATTACTATTTCCATTCATTTTAGATTAGCATTTCTTTCATCATTATTTCACTTGCTTTGTTCCCACTCGTATTATTATCAGTTGTAATAGTATTTGAAACTTATTAGATAAAGAATTATCGACACTTATTCAATATTTATTATTATTTATTTAATTTTAACTTCAATATATTTATTCCTACAAAATTGTATTATTATTAGTATTATCTGGAAGTTGTAGCAGATGAAAGCTTATCTTCATACCCAGGACTCAAAGAAAAGGGCACTGAAGGGTTACGTAATATCAGTCCACCTATGTTACAATGAATGCGAGACAATCTCTTCACATATGGAGAATAGAGACGAAACAACAGAAATGTGGTTCTACAGAAGGATGCTGAGAATAACATGCACCGAATATGTGAATATCGACGAAGTTTTAGAGAAAATGGAAGCAAAAAAAATCACTTCAACTTATTATCGGGCAAAGACAGTGGAATTGTCTAGGGAATATAATGAGGGAAGAGGGCTTGGAAAATTTGTTACTCACAGGGCAGATTAAAGGCAAGGGAGACAGGAAAACAACGCATAGCCTACCTAGCAAGCTTGGGCAAATGGGTGACATTGCAAAGTTTAGGAGAGATAAGAAAAAGAGAAAATTTATTAAGAACTACAAAGGACGGAAAGGGCGGAGAGCCGTGATCACCAACATTCTGAAGAGACACGGCACATAGAAGAAAAATTATTTCAGTGATTCAATTTCATTTGTTTCTTTTTCGAACAGAATTGATACGTTAAGCACATTTAAATCAACCAAAAGTATATTTAAGATTTATTATATTTTTAGGCGTATCTTCTATTAAAGAAAATACAAAAGGAACATGGGAAAATCTTTTATATGAGAAATATATTTAGTACAGATTGTACAAATAGCTAATTGTAGCAGTCTCCATTCCCCTATATGGATATGAAACATGGACACCGTTGGCAAAAACAGAGAGAAAGATCCAAGCAAATGCATGAGAAAATTCCTTGGCATTTTCTATTGGGAAGAAGAAACCAATGAGTTTGTACGGAAAAGTGTTGAAAGTTTTGTGGGCCATCAGGAACCTCTTTTCGCTACTGTCAAACGGAGAAAATTGCATGGTTTGGACACGTCACAAAGCATGACAGCCTCTGCAAAGCCATCATGGCACCGTTGAAAGTGGACGTAGGAGAGGACGCCAACGCAAAAACTGGTTGAACAATGTCAAACAATGGAGAAGTATGAATATATCAGAATTGCTGATGGCTGCCATTGATAGACCGTTGTGGAGATGATTCAGTATGGCTTCTGCATTCGAGTACCCTCTACGATTACAAAATGATGATGATGATGCTGTATTTAATTATACCATGAATATTAAAAATATTTTTTTCTCATATATTTACGAATATAATTCTAATGTTTTTAAAAACTATCATCGCTACTATTATTTTTTCATGATATTACATTTTCTTTAAATTCTTGTTAGATTTTAAGTAAATAGACCATTATTTGAATTTATCACTTAATTTTTGTTTGTTTTTTAAAAAAAAAAATATTATTAATGTAAAAAATTCATTGAAACTGCTTAATTCTTATTTAAGACTATGAAGTATTTGAATGAAAGAAGCCGTGTATTGGTAGAATTTGAGAACGAAGACTAAAGTTGGATAAAAAAAAAAAAAAAAAAAAAAAACGACTAAAAAAAAAAAATCTATTCCAAAGAGAAATACTAATGAAATCATACTAATATCATCATACTAATCATAAATAAATAATGCCTCCATTTTCTACGGGTGCTGTGCAAATTACTAATATTCAATAACAACGTAATCAAAATTAAATTCAGGACATTGGTAACGCGACCGATTATCTAAACTAGACAGACCCGTGAAAATTTGGCGGTTTTTCTATTTTACATTTTTGATGAATCTTAATTGTTCAGTTAACGATTGAATAAGCTCATTGGCGAGTTCTACGACAATAAAATATCCGTTGAAATTCTCTTATCGCATCGTTAAAATAATTGACCATAGCAATTCTGGTTTATTGCATCGTGTTTGAGGCGTCCCAGAAGGTGAAGTGCCGAGGGGGCATGGGCAATTTTTGCATGGTATTGCCGTTAAACCCACTTTAAACATCTGCCTTGTGTCACATTCGGTAGCGACGTGAGCCCGCTGAAAAATAAACGCTTCTCGGCTTTTTGGCTGAGATCAAAGTGTAGTATCTGTTCTCATCAACTTAATTTGATGCTCTCTCTCTCTCTCTCTCTCTACTTTTTTTTTTATCTTTCATTTTCTCACTGCAACGAAGTATTTTTTTCCTTCTTTCCACGCGACAAAACGAGGACTAGTCCATTATTTAAGAGGTATTGACAGAACGTAACGGTCGTGCTAACTAACGCAAGGAGGGACAAGCGCAATTATAAGAAGATACTTGCAACTATATTTCCATCCCTCGAGGCAAGTGCAAATTCTGGTCAGCTCGTAGATTTTTACTCGACGGAATCGGAGGAAAGGCAATAACAGCTTGATTCTGACCCCCATAGATAATGAACATATCTGTTTCACAGGGGGTGAGGCTAAATTAATATTTGGTCCACTGTCAACGACAGGCAGTAGATTAATTACTTCCCGAATGCGTTCGCTTCTGGGAGTTGCCGCCGGTACCAGTCACTCGAAAACCGGGAAATGGATCGATTCCTTAATTAAAAACGTATTCAAAATCGACATTCAAAGCACGACATTTTCATATGGAATTTCGCCGACGTAATGTTCTTCTACATTAGTTTATGCGCAGATAATCTTTTCGGGAAGCTATGAATCTATATCTCCTCCTCTCTAGCGATGGGTTAAATAGAAGGACTGCATGGGCCTTATAACCCTGGTTGGTAACCAGTCTACCGCAGAAAAAAAAGGTAATCTTCTGCCTAGCCAGTCATGAATAGAAAGAGACAATGAACGCCCATTCGTGTACCACGTATGGCACTGAACTGACTGAAAGTCCATTCACCGAGTGTTAAGGTCTAAGATATCAGCCATTATTGCAAGCAATAAAATATGATCGGTAAATGTTACATATTTTGAGAGAAAGGTATATGGGGATGGCAGTCTTGGTTTAGTGCCATTAAATAAAAGATTATACACAGAGAAGGGTTAATATAACGATTAATTTACATAAATGATCATTTTAAGACATTTTTATGTTTATACATTCTTTTTAAAAATATAAATATTTAAGTAAATGCTTTGTTTTATAATAAACAGTATTAAACAACAATTACCGGCCTGAATATCCGAGAAATTTTCATAGAAAATATTCGTCCTCCGACAGGAACCGAACCTGTATCCTATCCGGAACCGTCATATAGCCTGACGTGACTTAACCGATCGAGCTAGGGAGGATCGTTCGGTTAGCAATGTCGATTTTACTGCTTTTAAAATTCAATTTTTCATGAATCTCTCACGTACATTCATATCTGCTCTATCCAAATATAAACAAATGATGTTACACATTATGAAATGGACAAAGTCCGGCAATTATTTAAAAGAGATTTTTATTTATATTTTATTATAAACAGAGCATTTACTTTTAAATATTTTATCTATAAAAAGAATGTATAAACATAAAAATGTCTTAAAATAAATGTCTACATATCTCTGGCATTTTGTTACTTTTTTGTTTCACTATACCTACCTTACTATACTTTGTAAGAAGCACAGCCCGTGATACATGTTGGAGACATTAAAACCAAGCCAGTAAAAAGAAATTAAGTATATAGGATGTATTATAAAAGAAAACGGAAAATATGACATCGAAATCCGAAGTAGCATTGTAATAATGCTTTTTAGAATCTAAGCAAAGTATTTACAAGCAAGATGAAAAAGCTTGAAATGCAATGTAATATAAATCCTTGCATATAGCAGCGAATGTTAGACAATTTTCTCATAAATGAAGAGGAGACATGAGAAATCTGGTTCTGCAGAAGAATTCTGATAATCCCATCGAAGAAAAACGTGACCAACAAGTAAATTTTAAGTAAAAAGAAAACGAAAAGAATAATTATACTTAGAATCAGAAAAAAAACAAAAACTGTTGAAATATCTGGTGC
>OZ010579.1:109464965-109484965 GCA_963932145.1 Acanthosepion lycidas
TGAGTCATTCCTTTATTCAAATTTAAATTTAATTTATATCAAAGGGAAAAAAAATTGTGCGCACCACTTCAACCCCAACTGCCTTTAATCAAAAGGAAATATATTTATCTAAGTACCCTGGGTAATGCAGTTTCAGAACATATATAGTTATGGGGGTTTATCTCCAAAACTCTAGGAGGAGTTTTACGCTTGGAAAATCACTATATAGAGAGATGATGAGACAATGTGGAAAAGCTTATAGTCGACACGCTTCGACAAGGTGTGTTCGGTTCGGTTTCTTCAGGTCAGAATGAAAGGCTAAACTATGCGTAAGGAAAATGCGTTTGGGTTTTTTGAGGATAGGAGAGAATATAAATCAGATGCGACGATCAGAAATCAGAAAATGTTTATATATATATATATATATATATATATATATATATATATATATATATATATATATATATATACTGGGTGTAGCAGCAAAAGTATTCAAATCGTGTAACAGCATGCGATAGTTGTCCATCCCACAAAAAGTTTAATATCTAACCCCCCGCAAAAACAAAACAAAAAAAAACTAATTGAGTTTCTTCTTTAAGGTTTTTAGATAAGATATTTAACCATCTTGAGTTATCCAGCTAGAAAGTGAACAGATTAAAATTGCTTTGTGTCAGCCCCACTATGTCTTCCTAACAGAACAATGTTGAGATGAAAAAGATCTTCAGTAATGATACCAACATTCATACTCTGGCTTCGATCTTCAAAGTCCATTCAAGAACCACCAAGATAATGGTGAATAAGTTTAAAAAAGAGGAAACAGCAGAGAGGAAAACTGGATCAGGGGGTCCCCAAAACAAAAGGGATCATCATTTCAGCTTAGAGATAAATATATTCATATTGTTCAAAGTAGAGTTCAATAGTCTTATAAAAACCTTGGAGAATTCCAGTAAGAAATATTTAATCATTTGTAAGATACAACGGTCTTACTTTAACAATTTTGGACAATTTTGCTGTTACATGATTTTAGACGATTTGCTGTTAGACCCGGTATGTGTGCGTGTAAATTATTTTCAGATAGACCGTATCTCTGAAGGGTCAAAATGAATAAAAAGGCAAGAAGTGAAACTATACTTAGACGACGCGTTTCCTTTTCTGATGGACTTTATCAAGGCAAATGTAAGAATTTATTTTGCTGCTCATGTTTATATACAAAGGCAAGGATGTCATTGGTTTATCAAGGCTTTTAAATTTGAAAACGTTCATGAATATTCATCAGGTGGTTGATAGGTCAGTCAAAACATGTGGAGGATAAAGTGCTGTAATTCATAGTATGGTAAGACAAAAGTAAGTAATATATATATATATATATATATATATATATATATATATATATATATATATATATATATGCACTGTTACATTAGAACGTGTAAATTGTACATTTTGCTTCAACATTAAAATCAAACGTTTCTTCAGGTGGCTAACAATGATGGTACTAAACGAGTTTCTTCAAAATTGCGATTGATGAAACACTACTTTACTTTTCGTTTTTGGAATATTTTCCATAAAAATGTAAAAAGGATTTATATAAAGAAAATGGAAAAAGATAAATCAATAAAAAAAGGAAAGAGGAAAGAAAAAGAAAAAGAAAGTAAAAAGAAAGCATAGGAAATTAACCCTACTACCAAGAGAAGACAAAAAAAGAAAGGCAAGAGAAATAGAGAAGTATATTCAAAATTACCCAGATTCAAAAGAACAGGGAAGTTAAGAAGATAAGAAATAGAAAGATGTTGATACGAATTAAACCATTGAAATTCTGTTGAATCAGAGAATTCAAATTTGAATAGAAACGCGGAGTGAATGGATACACTGTATCAACATGTCGCATTTACAATTCTATGACATTTATATATGAAGTCATATATTCAAACAAATTTATCCACAGAATGTAAAAAAAGGACACTTTATGAAGCAATATAATACTTAACAACAACAACAAAAAAATATTAAAATATAAGTTAGAATACAAAATAATTTTTAAAATTTTATATTATTATATTAATTATAAAATATCAAAAAAGCCAGAGATAAATAATTAAAACAAAATAAAATAAAATAAAAAATAAAATGGTTCAGCCAAATGGTTAAACCAAAAAAAGAAACATGGTTCAACCAAAAAGGAAACATGGTTCAATCAAAATAGGAAACATGGCTCAATCAAAAAAGGAAACGTGGTTCAATCAAAAAAGGAAATATGGTTCAATCAAAAAAGGAAACATGGTTCAACCAAAAAAGGAAACATGGTTCAACCAAAAAAGGAAACATAGTTCAATCAAAGATCTAAAGATTCTAGCTAGTTCAAGAAACATACAGCAAAACAGGCATGTGTGTGGATCACTATATATATATCTATATCTATATATATATATATTACTTTTATAGTAATATATATATATATGAAGACAAAAAAAGAAAGGCAATATTATTACTTAATATGAGTTAGGCGCTACGTTTTTTGTTTTTTTTATTTAAACTACTTTTTTGTCTAATGGGCTCCACTCTCGTGAAAATTTATTAAAGAAAATGTGCCCTCTGGCAGGATTCGAACCCATGCTACCCTTTGCAGGAGAAACCATCGTGAGATCCGGCGTGCTTTATATATATATATATATTATATATATATATATATATTATATATATATATATATATATTATATATATATATATATTATATATATATATATATTATATATATATATATATATATATATATATATATATATATATATATATATAGAAATATTTTGACAGTTTTCTACACACTCTGTGCCCAGAAAAGAAAACACTTGTTCGAACACATGAAAAATTAAATAAAAAGCTTAACCGTAGTACCTTGTCTGTCGTCTTTAATGAAACACACACACACACACACACACACACACACACACACACACACACACACATATATATATATATATATATATATATATATATATATACATACATACATACATACATACATAGAGGGTGATTGAAAAGTAATTCCTTATTTTATGTATGAATGGCCACTGAGGAGTCCTGACTTAACACCTTGTGACTTTTTTCTTTGGCGCTGGTTAAAGGAGCAAGTCTAAGACTTTGGAAGAAGTGGAAGGGCGAATACAAGAAGTTATGTATTCCATACCACAAAAGTTCCTGTTGAAATCAGTTGACGCCATTCCTTTGCAGCTCGCGAAGCTGGTAACGAAATCTGGTGCCCATACCGAAATTTATATACATGTGTGTGTGTGTGTGTATGCGCGCGCGTGCGTATATATATATATATATATATATATATATATATATATATATGTGTGTAAATATTATACTCGCCTCTCCTATCAAAAATTAGTGTTAATTTTCAGCATAAATACCAATAAGTATCAGAAATTAGAATTTCTACTATTTACATAAGTGTTATCGCCCACAACAAGCAAATAAGCAACATTAAAATAATAACAAAAATATCTATCATAATCTCATACAAAATCCAGACGGATAGTAAATATCTGTATTCCCACACATACGCAGGTATGTGCGTGTGAGAAAGTATCATTTAAAATAAACGAACGGTCTATAAGTTGACACTAGACTCCCAACCGTTTTAAACAGTATTTCGAATTTTTTCAATTATCAAATCTTGAAAAAATTAGAAATACCCTTTAAAAAAAGAACCCCTTGAAGATTGAAAATTTTACCAAGAATCTTCGAAGTCGGGATTAAGTTAAGAAATATTTTCATATAATATTACTAACGCTCTATTTTTAATATTATTTTAATATTGAGCAATAAATATAAAATATCTGCTGTTTCTTAAATCTTAATTTTAAATATATTTTATGCTAAAAACGATATCATGTGACAAGATCTAATTTAATTTACTGGTTAACGTGTGTTTGATGTATGGGATAAACAGGATATATAATGTATAACTTATATATTAGGAAAATTCATGACAAAGTGGGAAAAATTTCGAGTGTCACGTTTTATCATGTAGAACATCGTCGGGCTAAAGTGATTGTTTCATTGATGCGAATGCACATGTGTACGAATAGGAGTGAACGCTGGAATTTTAATTGTTTTTTAGATATGTGCTTGGGCATACAGGCTAGACAATTTCAATGAATGTGGGTTCATTTTTTATTATATTTTTTAAAAAATTTTTAAATTTTAAATTTTTTACACATTGGGATAATAGAAGATCTGCCAAAAATGGTGGAATTTTGTAATAACCTGGATGCAAATTACTGTAGAAGATCTAGTAACTAAAGCACTTTACATTCACTTCGTCTATGTAATTTACCTTCTTTCTGGTATCTAATATATATATATATATATATATATATATATATATATATATATATATATATATATATATATATATATAATTTTCTCCTATAATTTGTATGTGCATCTTATATATGGGTTTATAATATATAATATATTTATATTTCATATATATATATATATTTATGTTAGTAAATATTTTATTAATATTATTTATATTTTAAAATAGAATCATATTATTTAAAATGTAATATTATTTAATATATATATTGTTGAGGGGTCCTCCCCTTTTTTACACATATGGACTCACCCAGTATATACATATACTGCTGCTACGTGAAGACCCGAGATACGAGAGCAACAGACTCTCGGCGACTGTCGAACTCTCTGCATTAGCAGAGAGGAACCCGGACGAGGCTTTGCCGAAGGGCAAGGTTTCGTCCGGGGAGGTTGACAGGTCCTGAACCGGTCCAGGCGGGTTCAGAAAGGCCATATTTTTGGCCCAGCCTACGGGCTCGGGGATACCCACATTAAAACGGCCTTGTGCCATATTCGATCCTCGTGGGTGGATTGATAAATACCGACGAGAGCAACAGACTCTCGGCGACTGTCGAACTCTCTGCATTAGCAGAGAGGAACCCGGACGAGGCTTTGCCCCGAAGGGCAAGGTTTCGTCCGGGGAGGTCGACAGGGCCTGAACCGGTCTAGGCGGGTTCAGAAAGGCCATATTTTTGGCCGAGCCTACGGGCTCGGGGATACCCACATTAAAACGGCCTTCTGCCACATTCGATCCTCGTGGGTGGATTGATAAATACCGACGAGAGCAACAGAGGATGAAGGTAACAGACAGACTGAATGAACGTGGCGAGCAAGAGTCACAGTGAGCGAGCATGTAGACTCCGTAACAAGTCATACAGCGATACTTCAATACCAAAGACTGTATAGATATTTTGCTACTAACCCGTATTCCTGGAACTACTAAACTGCTTTACCAGTTTGTATTATTACGTTAATACATTATTTTCCTATATTCATTCTTGGCGTTGTTATTTATTGGTAACGGATTTCAACCCGGAATCCACAACAGTATATATATATATATATATATCTATATCTATATCTATATATATATATGTGTGTGTATATATATATATATATATATATATATATATATATATATATATATATATATATATATATGTATGTATGTGTATGTATATATATATATATATATATATATATATATATATATGATGAATGCTAATAAGCATAAAATTTGTCACTTATCTGATTGTTGTTATATTCAGCACACAGAATTCACTGAATTTTTAGTCTGTCCATCTGGCAAGATGTTTCAGCTATTGACTGTCGATTTTCTCATGTTTACTATATATATATATATATATATATATATATATATATGCAGTTGGTATGACGCTTGCCTGATATCGTATCTCCCCGTGTTTCAATTCTCGGTAATGGATACGCGCCTGTGATGATTACCAAACGAAACAGCCATTCTGTGCTTTCTGCATTCTGTTGAGGCTTGTTCTAGACTCGATGAATTACTTAATTATAATTATCTCAGATCCTCCTAATAATTTATATCACTTAAATATATATATATAATTTATATCACTTAAATATATATATATATATATATATATATATATATATATATATATATATATATATGATTTACTCCAAGTAAGGCGATAATACCATTAAGACATTTAGACTGAACCGGGAAACGAATCCTAAACAGGGAACAAGGGATGAATCTCTATCTGTTCAAAAGACAATGGAGGAGTTCGAACCGGACGATATTATTATATTGATATTAAGATAAAATGAATATTATTTGATGACATCATAATGTATTTTTAGAATGACGTTGATTATGGGTAATGATGTTACAGATAGACTAACAGGAAGTGATATTAAGTTCCAACTGACATTTGTTGTGGTTAGTTAGTTATGTGTCATATTACGAAGCATTAAGTCGGCAAATAACTTTAGTTCAGGAATTTCACGCAAGAACGCGTGTACTGCGATTGAGGACAAAATGTCGAAGTAATAGATTACTATCCTCGGGGGGCATCCGTAATCATAGAAACCATTTTAATTAACTCAATTGTCGGTCGGTGTTTGTCACTCGATACTGGATTGATCAACGTCTTGATGCAGACATCTGTGACTCCTGTGTTAATGGCCCAATTACATCGCAGTTCTTGAAAATGGTTTCACTGTAAGTATAATTATATATATCTTTTCGTAGGAACACGCGCGCGCACACACACTGACGCAAACCCTTTTTAAGGCAAACACATATAATACACATACATATTTGTAGAAAGAAAATTATTATATATATATATATATATATATGTGTGTGTGTGTGTGTATAAATTTTGCTATATTTCCGAGAGAAAATAATTATCTATCTATCTATCTATCTATCTATCTATCTATCTATCTATCTATCTTTCTTTCTTTATCTCTCTTTCTCTCTCTCTCTATATATATATGTATGTATATATATACATGTACGTATATTCATGTTTGTGTATATATATAATATATATATATAATCTATATCTATCTTTATATATATAACTTTTGCTATATGTTCGTGAGAGAAAATAATTTTCTATCTATCTATACCTCTCTCTCTCTCTCTCACTCTATCTATCTATCTATCTATCTATCTATCTATATATATATATATATATATATATATATATATATATATATATATATGTATTTTAAGGTTCCATTATAATAACTTATTTCACCAGAGCCCTTTTAAAGAACTCTGGATCATTAGATAGCACTTTCAAAAGGTGAAACGAAATGAAAAGGGCTCTGGTGAAATAAATTATTATAATGGAACATTAAAGTGGTCTGTTTTTCTTTAAAATATTAGCTCTGGATTTACATTGAGCTCCCAGGATTTCATCCTCCTTGGGACTACCCATACGGATTACCAATGTCTCTGACGACCCTCTGCATGTTTTGAATTCGCAGTTGTCCTTCTCCTAGACCAGTTGCCATCCAATACTACAGAACCAAATCTGTTCTACTATTTACCCATTAAATATATAATTAATCGGTATGACCCCATGCAATGCTGCAAAGCCACTAAGACAATAGGGGCTACTGGGTGTGGAAGAATTAAGAACAGAAATATTACTAATGAACGGGAAGAGGAAAGCGTAATCAGCAGGACAGTAGATAGCGGTTGACATTGCATTTAAATTTTTGCAGATTAAAGTTGGCTGGAAAGCGCAGAGACGGGAGGGAGATCCACAAGTGCGAGAAATTAAACTGTTAGCATAGAACTTACGGTTACATCTAGCCAGCTGAGCTGTAAATTGATGCGCTGAAATGAAATAATTCTAGGTGCCATAAAGAAAAGCTTATCTGAACAATTACCATGAAAGTATTTATAGAAAAGCCATAGAGAGACAACAGGTGTGAGAAAATGTCTGAAACCGAGGTGCCACATCAAGGCAAGTAATATTGCTGATTCTTCTTTGGATCTTATCAAGGATCTCAAGGTAAATAGCAGGGACACCGGACCATATGTGCCAGCAATATTCTAAGGATGGATGAATAGTATAGATATGTATGAGAGAAAAATTTTCTTGCACGGCAAAGTAAACCGACTTTCTTAGAAGCTGACCTAGCAATAAATATGAAAAAAGTGTGTGTTAAATGGCATATTATATTTATGGGTAAAAGTGCTTACTATAAGGAATAGAGCGTGGGTAAATATAAAAGTGAACAGTAAGAACACAATCGAGTGGCGATAATCTGTTTCAAGGCTAATGATCACATTCAAGGAGGAAATTGACTTTAGACATTCAATGTCGACCTCAGTGTCCACACACACACAAAACACACACAGAGACGCAACCCTCACATCTCACTTTCTCTCTCTCTCTCTCTCTCTATATATATATATATATATATATATATATATTCTGTTTGTACGTTACTTTTATAGATATCTTTAGTTACTGCTATGTTTTTAATTAAAAAATTGAAATTAATTTTAAGTAATGCATTTACCAGACTGAAATCAAGCTTGTAAATGTAATTAATACTGCTTAATTAAAAAAAAACAAAACAAAAACAAAAACAAAAAAACAGAACAATTATTTAAATAATTTGTATTTATAAAAATAGCGTATAAACAGAAAATATATTAAATAATTGTCGGACTTATTCCATTTTATCATATACATATATATATATATATACATATATATATATATATATATATATATACATATATACATATATATATATATATATATATATATAGATAGATAGATAGATAGATAGATAGATAGATAGATAGATATATTGGGTATATTGGTCAGTTGGAATTGATTTAAAGGAATTGATTTTAAATGAATATAGCATGAAAGGATGAAACACGCTGTAGCCATTTGTATGTGTTTGTGTGCGCACGCGCGTGTGTGCATGTGTACATTGTGTTATCTGACAAAAATGATTTAAATTAATTGCTTAAAAATATGGTAACTGCATTTTTAAATTTATACCATACTATTCCGAAAAATATACCATGATAGATTCAAGAAAGAAATCTTGTGTCCGATACTCACCACATTTATTTCGTGATAATGACCTAGTCGCTCGAACGTACGTGAACAAATGCATTGAGTTTGGATAGTTTATACACAATTTCGATATGGACGTGTAACAGCTTATGCGAAAATTGGAAAAACAAAGCACAAAATTAATCAGGCAGGACATATCTATTGAATTTAATGCGATATATATATATATATATATATATATATATATATATATGCATTATGATTTTTTAAAAATATCATTCCAGAAATGTTTATGTTTCAAAGCTGAAATAAAAGTTTTAAATTTAATTATAAAATTAAACTTAAATCAAGAGTTTCGTTCCATTATCAAACGAAGTTAGGAATGTATATATATATATATATATATATATATATTTTTTTTTTTTTTTTTTCATTTCGTTTCATCTTTTGGAAGTACGATCTCATGATCCAGATTATTTTAAAAGGGCTCTGGTGAAATAAATTATTATAATGGAACCTTAAAGTGATCTGTTTTTCTTTAAAATATTAGCCCTGTATTTACATTGAGCTCTCAGGATTTCATCCTCCTTGGGACTATCCATACGGATTACCAAGTTTTTCATAATTCATATATATATATATATATATATATATATATATATATATATATATATATATATACCCGGTGTAGCAGCAAAAATGTCAAAATCGTTCTACAGCATAATTATCCATCCCATAAAATGTTTATAATTTAAAAAAAACATACACACACACACACTAAACAAACTGAGTTTTTGTTTTTTCAGGTTTTGGATAAGACGTTTATCCATCTTGACACAATTTTTCATAAGAATCATTGAAAAATTCTTTGAGTTATTCAGCCAAATAGAGAACAGGTTAAAATTGTTTTCAGTCAGATCCAACTGAAGAATGGTGAGAGGAAAAAAGATGATTCAGGCCTTCAATAGTGGTATCAACATTCATACTCTGGCTTCTATTTTCAAAGTCCATTCAAGAGCCATCAAGAAAACGGTGAATAAGTGAATAAAGGTGAAACAGAAGAGGGGAAAACTGGATCAGATGGTCACAACAGGACGAGGAATCATCGTTTCAACTTAGAGCTAAAGAGATCAATTAGAAAAGGTCCAACTCAGTCCATAAGTAGTTTTGCATTTGAGAGAGGAGTTTCAGCTATGACAGTCCAGACAGAAATTTCTTTGTTACGATGGAGACATATTTAACAAAAAAATTATAATATTATGCTTATCTTTGTATCGATCACCCTCTTTTTGAAATAAATAATAATTGCTAAAGAACTCAGTATTATAAATCTGACTTTTCTTTTGTATTATTTAATATATATATATATATATGTGTGTGTGTGTGTGTGTGTTTGTGTGAGTATGTTTGTGTGTGTCTGTGTGCAGCAAATGTTCCACAACTTCCCCAATACTGTTCTTGATATATATAAATATATATCGTTATCTCATATATATTTATATATGTTTGTGTGTGTCATTGTGGGTGTGCTTATGTGGGCGCATGTTCGTGTGTATGCTGTATAATGTATCTGAAACACAAGTGAAGATGGGAGAGAAATTGGAAAATCTTTTATTCTGACCGTAAGAAGCTGAGACCGACAAAATATTTAAAAATATTGGGGGTGGGTCTTCACGTCAAAACAAGGAGAAATGTCTATATAAACATATGTCCTCAAAATCCGTTTTTTGGGTTATAAAGTTTAAAGCAAGTTCACGGTATATGGCGTTGTGTTACGTTAGACTAGGTTACATTTGTCATTCGTGTACATTTATGGCTGGACTGTCTTCAGTGTTTAATATGTGTAGTAATGAGTTAACTGAGAAGTGTTCCGTTTAACAATGGCAGGATATTCATATCGTGAGCAGGCAGATATGATTTTTAGGTATGGCCGCACGAAGAAGACGAGGCTGCACGGCTGTATCATATTGCTTTTCCATACGAAAGGCAGCCGTGTCATCCAAGCTTTGCTGCTCTTTATCGTCAGGGAGACAGGATCTGTGGCAACACAAACTATGGATCAAGGAAGACCAAGATCCACTGTCACGCATCACCACGAAGAACACATTCTAAATGTTAATCTTTAAACTTAACTATAGGCGAAGGATTTGCGGAGATAAATTCCTTGTCGAACCCCAGATAATGTTCGACTCTTCTTGTCATGCTCTGTAGAAAAATCAGTTCAGATCAAAATTTGACTGGAGCTGCCCAATCCTCAGTTTACAGACTTGACCAGAGTCCAGACACGTTTTCGCTGCCTTGTGGGTGATGAATTCTCTTACACTCAAAACCCCTTTTCCACTAGTGAAAAAATGATTGATTTTATTGTTATTGATTTTAACATCTTTTTATTTCTCCTATACTATCTGCAATCAACATATATTCATAATTCGTCAGTTATAATTTCCCCGTCTTTGGTATTGAAGTATCGTTGTATGACTTTTTACTGAGTCTACGTGCTCGCTCACTGTGACTACTACAATGCTGTTACCTCACCCTCGCTCTTCCGGTTACCTACAACCTTTTACTCTGTCACTCTCGACTCGACGGTCTTGCTTTCTCTTACTCTCGGGTCTTCCCGAAGCAGTAGTATATGTATATACTGGGTGAGTCCATTTGTGTAAAAAGGGGTGGACCCCTCAACATCTTACACATTTATGTGTCTACTATTCATCCATACTTTGGACAATTTACTTGGAGTTTCTTGATAAAATGCAAAGAATCTGCAATATTAATAGTCCTGACCGGACATCTCGGCTTCAGTTACTTTCCAGCCGCTGTAATGTATCTTTAGCTTTTCTATATAGATCTTTATGGTGATTGTTCCGGTGCACTTTCCTTGATGATAACTAGAGTTTATAAATTTAAGCGTCGTACTCGATTGGCGGACAGGTCCCATCATTTTACAATTTGAATGGCTAATTGTAACCGTTAGTTCTATGCTAAATCTTTCTTTTCTCGCATTTCTTGCTTGTGGAAATCTCTTCCGGTTCCTTGCTTTCCAGCTAATATTGATCTTCGAAAATTTAAGCCTAATATCAAGCGTCATCTTCTGTCGTTTTAATTCTTGTCCTTTCATTGTCACCTCTCATTAATAATCTTTTCTTTGTTCTCCTATTCTCACACATGCATTAACCCATTGCATCTTAGTGGCGTTATTGCCTTATTTGGGGGTGAAATGATTAAAAAGAAGAAAAAGAAAATGTATACCACAAAGGAAAGAAAGAAAGAAAGAAAGAAAGAAAGAAAGAAAGAAAGAAAGTGGGAAATAAATGACATAAAGAAAGAAAGAGAGAAAGAGAGAAAGGAAGTGAAAACAAGACCCGTAGAGAAAATATCTGTCTATATCTCTGAGATGAGATATTATGAATACTTGCATTATTTGCAGTATTCGGACTGTTATCCTCATCTTTATCGCCATATTCACAACGTTTCGGTCGTTATACGCTCCGGCCTTCTTCACGTGATTAGGATTTTGAACCGAACCCTTTATTTCGTCTACCATGTTCTAGTTCCTTGTGCCATGCCTCTTCCGGATATCTCAGTTACTTCCCTTTAACTCATCTCTTCAAGTTTTGGTACACTGTAGCCTGGTATTGAACTCACAACTCTTTGGGTCAAGTCACTGGATCTAACCAACGTCTTTATCCACAGGGTCATGTGTCCTTGAGGAAATTCGAAATTCCAATCACCTGACGAATGCCGGAGCGTTAACGGCCGAAACCTTGTGAATATGGCAATGAAGATGAGGATAACAGTCCGAATAATGTAAATAATGCAAGCAACCCTAGAGAAAAGAAAGAAAGAAACGAACAAAGAAAGATAAAAGGTGAACCAGGGGCGGAATGAGCCATCTGTCAATCGGACCATGCCCGAGGGCCAGGCACTGCAAGGGGGGGGGCATGGCTGCCAATGAGATTATCAAGGATGTCCTTGTTACACACTCTAATACATGCAGTCTGACTCGGGTCACTCAGATGCACATCATAATGTGTGTGTGTCTAATACATGGCCGTAGCTGACTCCTTTTGATTTCGCCGCACCCCTTTCCTGGTCGAAGGGAAGACGCAATAAATCATTTTAACCTTCCAAGAATATTCGGATGATTATAAACCTGGCGCCTCTGTAGTCTGTAGTACCGGTCAAGTCTTGGCGAACAACCTGAAGGGGGTCATTCAGTCCTCCTTCTCCCATCACCGCCACTCCCCCCAAAAAAGCCACTAAAATCTTCATATGTTTGTTAGAATTTGTAAAGAAAAGACAGGTTTTTCCTAACTCCTCTCTGTTGCCAAGAATTTTAGTAAGTTAAAATATTGACTATATTGTTTACATCCATAATTATAGACATTTTTATGTTTAACGTTCTTTTTATAGATACAAGTATTTAAGTAAATGCTCTGTTTATAATAAACAGTATTAAATAACATTTACCGGTTTTCATAGAAAATATTCGTTCTTGGACAGGATCCGAACCTGCATTCTATACGGATTCGTCATTTAAGCTGACGTGCCTAACCTCTCGGCCACCAAGGATCGTTCGGTTAGCAAGGTCGAATTTACTGCTTATAAACTTCAATCTTCCATGAATCTCGCACATTCATAACTGCTCATCGCGTATCAAATGTAAACAAATGACGTCATACATTAAGAAATGGACAAAGTCCGACAATTTATTTATTAAAGACATTTTTATGTTTAACGTTCTTTTAATAGATACAAGTATTTAAGTAAATGCTCTGTTTATAATAAACAGTATTAAATAACAATTACCGGCCTGAATGTCTGAGAAATTTTCATAGAAAATATTCGTCCTTGGACAGGATTCGAACCTGCATCCTATACGGAACCGTCATTTACGCTGACGTGCCTAACCTCTCGGCCACCAAGGATCGTTCGGTATAGGATGCAGGTTCGAATCCTGTCCAAGGACGAATATTTTCTATGAAAATTTCTCGGACATTCAGGCCGGTAATTGTTATTTAATACTGTTTATTATAAACAGAGCATTTACTTAAATACTTGTATCTATAAAAAGAACGTTAAACATAAAAATGTCTTCAATAAATAAATTGTCGGACTTTGTCCATTTCTTAATGTATCCATAATTATTCTAATTTGATAAAATATATTGAGGGTTTATAGTAAATTTAAATTCGCATTATGTGATTTCTTAAGTCAAAGTTTTTAAAATTTCAATAAAGCGCTTTAATGCGAATTCAAGCAGAATATTTTTTAAAATCCAATCTTGTTTTCAAAAGGGCTTTTATGCCAGTGCCAGATATATACGGATCTTACCATATTCTTCTAAAACCATTGATATAATTTCAGTTGATTGGATTTTTTATATGTGCAATGTGCAGTTTCTCTGATCTTGCTCTAGACATTTTTTACATATTTAATCAAAATCTTTAGGTATGGTTACTGTGTTTTGGAAGGCTGTTTTTTCTAAACGTTTAAAAAAAAATTAAAGTTAAAATTATTACTTCTTAACCCATACACTTTGAATAAAAGAGAATAAACTTAAAAATAATTAAATAAATAAATAGAACTTTTATTTATAAAGACTCGAAATTATAAATTAAAAATGTAACTTTACTAAAAACTCAACTGTCGAATTTAGCCGATATTTTATTATTATTATTAATTAATTCCTGAAAAGAAGGCAAGTAAATTAAATTTATAAAAAAAAATCAATCCAAAAGCGATAAAATGCCATCATGTCAGTTAATCATTAATGAGCAAAAATGTAATAATAAAAAAATTACCTTTGAATGATATTAATTTGTAAGAATTCCAAATATATTTAAGATGTATTTAACTAACTTACGACAATTTCACAATGAAGCTTCCCAAAAAATCAATCTCCCTCTCATTATGCAAATGATCCGTGCCCCTGGGTGCAGATGTGACCGAGTGCCGTGAAATCTATGCATAATTTCCATCAGAATAAAACAATAATCCGCAAAAGTTCATAGCTTCTGGAAGCGGATGACACTGATGACATCACCACCTTAATAAATCCGGGCAACTTTCTCTGTGCCCAGTGTTTTTTTAGCATCAGCTACGGCCCTGGTCTCAAATATATACATTATATGTTACTGCTTCTATAGGCTTATATACATGGATTAGTAATAGTGTAGTATATAATATATACATGGATTAGTAATAATAGTAATATGGATTAGTGTATTTATATTAAACAAAGATTATTCTTTTTATCTTTACCAGGTAGCTAAACCCTATTTAATGATGTCTGATTACAAGCATAAAAGTGGTGCTCAAAAGAGACAAGTGAGAAAGGAAACAATATCCAAGATAAGGAAGACAACACATAAAATTGATGCATTTTTTGCTAAGAAAACTACATCCTCTGAGCAAGTCAAAGATGCAGTTGACTTTGGCTTACAAGACAAAGTATCAACAGCCGCAGAAGCATCTGAAATTACTCCTCATTCTGCTGAACCCCATGATCTCTCCCAGCCAGATGAAACCGAATTCGATGGGCCACCAGCTAAGGTTTCGAGGCCTGATCCCATGACAACCAGTACACAGATTACACCTGCGAAAAGTGCATATTTTCTTAAACCAGATATCAGCCATAATGCCTCTATTTCACAGGAGATGTTCTGGAAATTTCTTCCAAACCAGCCTGTAAATAACATACCCCATACAATAGTGTTGTGTATAACTGACAAGGCATTCAGGGCATGAACATGAACAGAAACTGGGTGACATGCAATGAAGAAAGCAAGACTTTGCATTGTTCGTTTTGTCTGATGTATGCTCCTGAGAAAAGTCGAAACATGCAGATGATCCAGGGCTGTTCTGACTGGAGACGCATAACAACAAGACTGTTTGAACATGAAAAGAGTCACTGTCATAAGCATTCCATTGATGCATATTTTCTGAATGCTTGTGAAAGATCCACAATTTGTTAAAGGAACAACTCTCCTTAAGAACTCAAAAAGTGCTTCGGCATCGCTCTGTTTTAAAGTGTGTAATTGATGTAATATTTTACATTGGTTTTCAAGTCTTGTCTTACCGCGGCAAACAGAGAAGCTGTTGCAACTGTATTTGATGAAAGTAATCATGACAATTGTGGGAATTATTTAGAGGCTATAAACCTTCTTGCAGAATACAATCCACACCTGCAGGAATATTTGCAGAAGGTCATTTTGCAGGGCAAACTAAAAGATCCATCGAAGAAAGGGCGTGGCAAATTTGTAACTTTTTAAGCAAAACAACTGTGGATAAGATAATAAATATTATTTCAGACATGGTCAAAAACGAAATTGTGAAGGAGATGAAAAATGCAGGGATGTTTTCCGTACAAATTGACTTTACCCGAGACATTTCTGCCCATGATCAGTGTACCATTGTCCTTAGATATGTTGTTAGGGACAGAGATAAGGAAAGACTAGTTCGCCTGGTAAATTTGGATAATTCAAGGGAAAAATTCTTCCACACCCTGCAACGAAATTCACTTACAGAGATAGGCCTGACAATGGTACAGTGTATTGGAGATTCATTTGATGGCGCAGCTAATATGAGTGGTGTTTACTCTGGTCTTCAGGCACATATGAAAGCAGCTCGCCCAAGTCACATCCATACTTGGTGCTATGCACATGTTCTGAATCTGGTGATCAGTGATACAAGCAGTGTATGTGGTGCAGCTGTTAGTCTTTTTGGTCTGCTTACTGAACTATATACATTTTTCAATGATTCCTAGAAAAGGATGAAGGTCTGGGAAGAGCATATGCAGACAAAACCAGGAAATAAGAAACGCCTAGGACTAGAGCGCATTGGTCAAACTAGATAGCCAGTAGAGGTAGAGCACTTCGAAAATTGTTTGGCAGCTACACCGATCAGTCATCAGAATTCTATTCAGACCTTCTAATCATCCTTCAGCAAGTAAGTGAAGCAACTGATTTCAAAGGATCAGTTCGCTATGAAGGACAGAAATTGAGTGAAAACTTGCGCAAATTTAAAAACCATCTTAACGGCATTTACATTCATCCGAATTTTTTATATTACAACACCAGTGTCAGATTATCTGCAGACATCAGGCTTGGACATCATGCAAGCTTGGCGCATGATTAACAAAGCCACTGAAAATGTTGAAAATATCTCAAGAGATTTTAGTGACATTTTTGAAACAGCATCTAATTATGTTGTTCATGCAAATTGTAAATTAAAAGAGGTGAACATTTCTGTCCCTAAGAGCTTCTCAATTTTAACCATCAGATCTCGTCGCTCAGCACCAGAAGGTATCACAGACGAGAAGAGAAATTTTGAGGTTTCATACCATAATACAGTAACTGATGCTGTGCTCTCCAGCATGCGTCACACAGTGCACATGTGGAAGATGTTTTTCTAAACTAAGACAGTTGAAAACAAGGCTGAGGTCTTCACTCACCCAGAATAACTTGAAGTCACTTATGCTAATTGCTATTGAAAAAGACATTGAAAATCAAACAAAGACAAAATTATTGATAAAATTACAGAATTCTCTACTGAAATGAGTACAATGATGTTACTGTAAGCTGTGAATGTTAATATTTGAAACTTTTGGCTCAGTATTATTGTAAAGCATAATACAGCATATATTAAGGTAGGTTAAAATGTAAAAAATTATTTTAAAAAGTATATGTTAACTCATTTTAATATCTCTTTCTAATATCTATTATTATGAATTTTATAATTTAGTACATTGTTTACATGTTAATTTTTAGTAATTAAATGGAAATTTTGTTTGACATGTCATTACGCTTTGTTGTTACTATCAGCATGTGTCCATGAACATCTTCATGATCTTGAAGTTTTCAAATCTTTTTATGCATATAAACACATATATATCTTAAACTAAAGCCCTTACTTAGTTATGCCAATATGCACAGTTCACCTGCTGCACAGCCTCTTACGTGTGGCATTTAACTGTAAAGAGCGGGGGTGGAGTGGGGAGTGGACCCATTGTATTTTCTGTCCGAGAGCCTATAACACTCTCAGTCTGCCCCTGATGTGAACCACAGATCAGAGAAAGGTAGAAAGAAAGAGAAAAGAAGGGCGACAAGAAAAAGAAACAAACAAACAAAAAGGAAGAAACAAAGAAAAACAACATTGTAAAGACAGAAAGTAAAACATGAAAGAATGTCAACTTTGATCTTCAAAAATTTAAACGCAATATCAATCATTATCTTGTCTTCTTAATCCTGTTCTTTTAGTATTCTCTTATTCATAGTATTTTTAGCTCACATTCTCTAGCACCAAGTAACACCTTACATCTTAGTGGCTTTATTGCCTTGTTTGTGGTGAAACAATTAAAACAAATAAAAAAAAAAATAACCTCGCTTATACACCGCTACACATTAACTTTCTACCTTGATTGTCTCTTGAACCTTGTTTTAGCTGAAGATTAGTATATATATATATATATATATATATATATATATATATATATATATATATATATATATATATATTGTTTGAATAAAAACAGACCACTTTATGGTTCCATGTAATAAGTTATTTCAACACAACCCCTTTAACAGGGCTATGGATCATCAGACTTTACTTCCAAAGGTTGAAATGAAAAAAGAAAAGAAAGTCACACATTTTTGACGGACCGCATCAAGCATATGTAAAATTAACGAAGTGAGGTGGGAGAGAAGATATGAGTGGGTTAGATGTACATTATATATATATATATATATATATATATATATATATATATATATATATATGTGTGTGTGTGTGTGTGTGTGTGTGTGTGTTTGTGTGTAAAACTATTTATAGGCTAAAACCGTACCGGGCTCAGCGTCCTAATCTAAATCGTTGTTAAATACCAGCATGCGTTGGGTTTGAACGCCCACAGTCGAGCGGGCAGGCCGGTATCGAGATGACATTTGAGGCATTGCGGTCAGGGTGATTATTTGTACGCGTGGGTGGCTGTCCGTATCTTACTGAACAAAAGATCTCAAAGTTTGCTTTTTTTTTTTCGCCTTCTCACTGCTGTCTTCTCTCCAGTGAGATAAAAAAAATATCTTTACAGAGATCCACCCTTTAATCAGAGGCAGTTAGTAAAATAAGATAATCGTATTGTCATCGGCAGAAATAAAATTCCTGCAAACCCCAAATCAGTTGAGAATTTTAGGCGGCTTCCATGACTGCAAAAACAAGGTGACCTTTTGTTCAGTGGTCGCATGACCCCTTATCTTGATTTTAGCTTCACTAACTATATAATCAATTCCCCGCCACAACTTGCCCATACCTGACTTCACTGAATTTCTGGTTTAGGGCTGTTTTTCGTTAAAACTAATTTTTGTTCAATGACGAAGTTTTGAGCATCGTTTTGCGAGCTCCATAGCCTTTAGGAATAAGAATTATTCCACGTGCGTCGTGATAATTGTTGTTTTTGACGCTATATACTTGGTCGATCACTTCTATATGCCGTGTCCTTTCAGGACGTTGGAGGTTATGGTTCTTCACGACTATCCTTCGCAATCTCTGTTCTAGCAGGCATCCTAGTTATGGACGTTATTCGCTATTTACGTCTTTCTTTCTTGAATGATCTTTTTTTTTTTCTTCTTCTTGTCCTATTATTCTCTGTCGTGACATATTCTACTGGACTAACTAACATTTTTACTTCATATCTTTTCATGTTGTAGGCGGTCGCAGCGCTCCATGGCGTCCTGTATTTTCATTTTACTTTCAATAAGTATGAACTCTTTACGATCACTTATTGTTTCTGTTATCCATGTTCCAGCATCTTTTTTTTTTCCTAAAATTTGTCAAATAGAAAGTAAAAATCGTCCTTGGTTAATGTTGAAACTTGACTAATGCATGGAATAATAATGCAACACAAAATGTACTTAGAACAAAATGTATTGAAACAAGAAAGTGTACACAATATTTACATATAGTCTTTTGTATATTCCTGGGAAGACCGTTCCTGGAGAATGTGTTGACTGAGTCGCAGTCGGGCAGAGTCTCTGGTTGAATCTCTTGATTCCTGTATTTATCAATCCACCCACGAGGATCGAATGTGGCACAAGGCCGTTTTAATGTGGG